>JBAMNC010001169.1:0-545646 GCA_037902135.1 Cetoscarus ocellatus
TTTGTTCCTGAATTTTATTGGTTCTTCTTACTGAGCTTAATCCCTCCACATCAGGAAGTTGATCGCTCTTGTGTGTCTTGACTGTCCTCCAGTTTCTCGTATCAATGCAGAGTCACAAACATTTACAACTACATCCAGAGCACAGGTTAAGAAGTGCATGAGCACATCATACAGCAGTCATCTTTATGTTATTTGTGTGTTTCTTGTGTGTAACTTTGTAAATGTGCTGCTGCCTGTCTTGGCCAGGAAACCCTAGCAAATGATATTTTTGATCTCAATTAGGTTTTCCTGATTAAAGTTTAAATAAAAAGATACAATTAGAAATAGAAATATTTCCAAGCCAATAGAGGTGTATTCATTTCTGTGAAAATATTCAATGCCTTTTTCAAATAGAAATTAAAATATCTGTAAAACATACTTTAATAACCAGTAAATGCTTTTTAAATGTAGATAAATTTAGATAAACAGCATCTTCTGAAAGCAACATTTATTGTCCCTTTATATGAGGCATTTTATTGGTTGCAGTGATTCAGCCATCTGACAATGTGGCCCTCATAACCAAGTTCCTGATCTTAGGGATGAATACGTTCACTCAGCCTGTGACAGGAGGCCCTCTTGTGTTCATGGGAGACAGTTTAGATCTAATGGATCAGGTTCAGGTCATAAGTCTCAGATGGATGGATGGATGGATGATGGATGGATGGATGGATGGATGGATGGGAGTCTCCCACTGCTGCTGCTTCTCTGTCCCTCCAGGATGTTGTGGAGAGGACAAACAAGAGGTCATAAAGACAAAAGAACACAAGGAAAACATAATAACTACTTTTATAACTTGTCACATGCACAATAACATAATAAAACATTATATCAATTCACCAAGTAGCATTTTTTTGCTTTGTTTTTGAACATAATAATGTACATATGTTAGCATGATAAATCAGAGGATTCATTAAATCTTGACAATATAAAGACACATTTCAACATTGAAATCACATTCATGAAATCACAGGACTGATAAAGTTATTTTTTCCTTCAGACTTTGAAACAGACTTTTTGATAATCCATTACAGATTTTTATGTCCGGGGACTGAGCTGGCCACTCCAGGACCTGGATATGGTGCTCTTGCAGCCAAGGCGTACTTGCACTGGATGTGTGGCAAGGGGCATTATCTTGCTGAAATATCCAGTTCTGACCTCTGAACTGTGCACATGCAGAAGGTAGCAGGTTTCAAGAACCCCACATTACTCGCAGAGTTCAATGTGCCATCACAGACAGTGAGATGAACACAAACACACCCCCAAAACATGATCCTGCCTCCACCATGTTTGACGATAGCCACTGTACATGCTGGAGATAATGCTTCACCTGATCTTCTGTATACCCTAACATTAAGATAGATAGACAGACAGACAGACAGACAGAGATGAGTCTCCCACTGCTGCTGCTTCTCTGTCCCTCCAGGATGTTGTGGAGAGGACAGTCACTATTGTCCAGGAAGGCCTGGATTGTGCTGTGTGTATCACTACCCAGTGAGTCCAAACTCCTGCCAAGCACAGACCCCACCCCATTACATTTTCTCTTTAAAACTATGACTGAACTTATAAAAACTACCTCTTTGAAAGTGAATGAGTCCTTATTTTCTTTGGTGTTTCTTTCATATGGATGTGTAATTCCTGGGTGTGTCCTGACAGTGTAGTGAAATGAATGATGTTTTACCTTGTGGCCACCAGATGGCAGCATGTAATTGAATCACGGTCTTAAAAGAAGCGAGCCGCCTGTTTTCTCAACATAAACACTGAACATGAAGTGAAAGAGGCCACTTCTCACAAATAGAAAACAGGAGTTATTGGCCCCATTTAAACCAGTCAATCTGAAAATCTCTTGTTAGAGTTTATTTAACTGAAGTGCTTGTTTCAGCACAAAAGTCTCATTTATTTAGAACTTTCCTTCTTTGGGAAATTGTGACTAATGTTCAGGCTAACACTACATAGCTCATAAAAACCCTCTTCAAATACCCCAAACAATCCCTTTAAGAATTTTAATGTTTACCATTAATTCTGAATTAAATTTTAGACTACTAACTTTATCCTGTAATTTTGACTTGACTCTCAGTAGCTACAAATCAAAACTGGAGTACAACAAAAGAAAACTCTAGAAACACAAAAACAAAGTTTAAACCAACATGACCAAGAAGTCCAACAAAGACACAGAAAACTACACACTGGGGAACAGTGGAAGCACGAGACTTCTGCAGGCTGTGAGACTGGGAAGACAAATGACAAAGGGGAACTCAGAGACTTAATACACATGGGGAAAGCACAGGTGAGACAATCACACAGGTGGAGGGAATCACAATCAGAGGCACACAGAAGGGAGGGCAGGAAAACACCAGGAACACAGGGATTTCAAAATAAAACAGGAAACACAAACAACAAGGCCAGTGGTGCAAAAAGGGGGTATGCACTATATGTGGCGCATAGGGACGCTGCGCTAGGAGTGCCAAAGTGATGGGGAAGAAATTGTTTTAAATTTAAACTGTAATGATGGCAATTTGTGCATGTGTCGATAGTATGATCAAGAACAGGCACGCCAGTCACTGATAGGGCGCCCCTTCACCTTTTCTTCACCCCCTCTCTCTTCTCACCCCCCACCCCCCAACTCAATGTCTGAGTTTTTACTGTTACTTAAGATGCACTTCTCTGTGTTAAAATCATGAGGCGGGAAAGAAGCTGATTGATGCATTCAGACTTTTATAAACCTCACTTATTGACCCGGCAGTTTTACAGCAGAGAGACATGCTTCATGCCGGCTCCTTCGGGTGCTTTGTCCCCTCGCCACTCTTTCTCTCTCTCTCTCTCTCTCTCTTCCCCGTGTGGTAATGTGACAATTATTATCAATTACAAACTCACCCCCTTTGGCACATCTTTGTTAGAGTTTATATTTATTTTTTTTAATCCTTTGGTCCCCTAAAAAATTTCATAAAAGTACATTTTTATGATTAGATGCTACTTTAATAGAAACGCTATTGCTGCTAACAGTGACTAAGACAGAGAGTAAATAGGTCAGAGGTCATCATACAGTCAGGATTTAACAGATCACAGAGCCAGCTTTCTCTAAAACCTGTTCCTCGGTCCAGATATGGTGGTTGCAGAAATTGAAAGTGAGCACCCTTTGAGAAATAGATCACATTTCTGGGATGTAATAGTCCAGCTTTCAGATATCATCAGACCATTGTGTGGATAATGAAGAATTAAAGAGGGTGAAATGTTGCACTAATAATTAAAGTAGAGGACGTTATAATAGTTGTGTCTTATTACCTAATGATAAAGAGAAAATAAATGTTCACTGCAATGTAAAAAATAAAGAATAAGCAGACAGAATTTCCTGAGAGATTATTCTTAAACCTCAGTTATGGCATGATCTAATAGAATTATTTCACTTTCCTTTACATACAAGTAGTCCATGATTACAAACTGTTCTGATGTCATGACTTAAAGTGGGGGTATTGTGCTTTTTTCAAGGCTTTACACCATTGATCATCAACAGGCGGCCCAGGGGCCAAGTCAGGCCCCCCAGAGCTCCCTGTCTGGCCCCTGGAAGATATTTAGAAAAAGAAAAAAGAAAAAAAACATATTGAATAAAACAAAACTAGTCCCACCATGACCAAACATTGACAACCTGCTGCGTTTCTGATGAAGTATTTTTTCACTATAACCTTTTATTCTTAAAGTTACATTAGAAAACATAATAAAACATTATATCAATTCACCAAGTAGCATTTTTTTGCTTTGTTTTTGAACATAATAATGTACATATGTTAGCATGATAAATCAGAGGATTCATTAAATCTTGACAATATAAAGACACATTTCAACATTGAAATCACATTCATGAAACCACAGGACTGACAAAGTTATTCATGGTTTTTTTTTTCGAGCTGACAGTCCAAAGGTGTGGCATTTTGGTTTGATATAATGCACAGTGTTGATTCTTATTACAAAAGCCTTGACAGTTTATTAGGAACTGATCAAAACATTTAAAACTCATTCATTAGCTGCTATAGTGTTGTGTCATTAAGGTTTATTATTATTTATCCAAGTTTCTATTTACATCAGTGTGCCCCACCACAGCACTTGGGAACCACTGCTTTGGTGATAATAAATTGTAATGATTTAATGCACACTGTTTACAGATGGGTATTCTTGAATCAACAATTCTGTTTTTTTCTTTTTTTTCCTGCAATACATTCAGATTTAGCAGCGCGGTGGTGCAGCAGGTATTGCATGTTCCTCACAGCAAGAAGGTCGTTGGTTCAATCCCCGAGTCAGGCAGGGCCTTTCTGTGTTAAGTTTACATGTTCTCCACATTCATGTGTGGGTTCTCCCTGGGCACTCCGGCTTCCTCCCACAGGCCAAAAACATATTCATTAGGTTGATTGTTGAATCCAAATTGCCCTTTGGTGTGAGTGTGAGCGTGATTGGTTGTCTGTCTCTCTGTGTAGCCCTGTGATTGGCTGGCGACCGGTTCAGGGTGTACCCTGCCTCTCACCCAATGACAGCTGGGATAGACTCCAGCCCCCCCATGACCCCGACAGGGATAAGCGGTACAGAAAGTGAATGAATAAACTTTCAGATTTAGAGTGAGAGCCTTTTTCATGGAGGATAAAACTTCATACTTTCAGTGGGGAACATCAATGAAATTCATAATTTTGACTTTTTTTCTTATTTCTTTTATTTGTGTTGTCCTACAGGATTCTGGGATCAGCCAGAATATTATAGTTTCTTTAACTTTAATATTAATGTTGTGCCTTTTGTCTCATACTGAGAAGAATTTTTTTTTCATCTTTTTGTGGCCCTGATCCTCACAGATTGAACCTTCCCCTTGCCATCAAAACTATTTTTATAGAAATAAATTTCACTGCAGGATACAGCCTGCTTTTTTTACTCTGTCTACCACAATGCACCCCACTAGTGCTGCCACTCCTCCCCCGAAAGCTCCTAATGCCAATCCTGCCACCTCGCTGGCTGAGCCGGACACCGCTATAACCGTCACTCCACCTGCAGCGGCTCCAGCCAAAGCAGAGCCTTTTATTGCAAGAGCCATGTCCGTCTTCTTCTTGGCTTCGTCCCCTGTGTAGTACTTTTTGTTGTTTGCCTTAACCATGTTTTGGATCTTCTGCACTAGCTCCTTGACTTCAGGCTGACGATCTGTTTGATGAACAAGGTGGTATTTCTTCTTACAGTCATCATAGACAAACTTTTTCAGTTCATCGCTGCCGCTGATGAAGTCCTCTATGGTCTGTCCATCCTCAAGTTTTCCCCTATCCAGAAATACAACCATTGTGTACTGAAGTACACAATCACCGAAGGAGCTCTTGAAAACCTTCACCATGTCCTGTAATTCCTGCGTGAAACGATCCAAAGGCAGGACGAACAGAAAGGCATGAGGACCAGGGGCGAACTTGTGAGAGACGTTTTTTGATCTCTTTCATCACTTCCTGGTCATATTGGTCAACATCACACAGACCTGGAGTGTCAACCACCTTGATCTTTTGTCCTCTGATGGTTATATTTTCCTTCTGACACTGTTCAGTGTTGGTGCTGGAATCTTCATCTGTATTTCTCAGGACATTCATGACTTTAGTTTTGTCATTTCCAGTCCTCCCGATCAGCATGATCCTGAGCTTCGAAGTCTCTGCAGGTAACAAAAATGACATTTTAGAGAAGGGCTGTCATTATGCCAGAAATTTTAACTTGTGGAAAAACAAGTATTCTGTTACAATAATGACTGACAACTTGCTGAAGTCATGGACAAACCTTTTGAGGGTTAATCTTAAAGTTACAGTGGACCTTTGAAAAGTCCCTCCAAGCACTGTTTTGTTTGGGGCATGCTGGTCTATATTTTGCCATTTTGAGGACACATTTTCTGGAGATGAAGCCAGGCCCAGGGCACAAAGGGGATGGATTATGTGGGTTAATTATACTTGGGTATGTATTAAGAGTGACATAGATTAAACCGATGAGAGTGTCAGCTCTCATTCCCTTTATTTCAGTTTGTGTCAGGCAGCTGGCATTTTGCTATTTACACTGTGTTTTTACACCGGTTTAGTTGTTTGGTCTGAACTTCAGATGGATTGTTAAATTTCTCATCTTCGATTGTGCCACTATTCTCAAAGAACAAACTCAGAACTGTATGACAAATGTCCTGAGACTTACAATTACAAGAAATAATGACGAACATAACAAAAAATCACAAAACAAACAATGAATTGAAAAACTTGGGCAAAACTCTCAAGATAATCAGGAAAAACAGCAATGAATTTAAAACGATCAAAAATCCAAACTAAAACAACAAATTAAAAATATTTACTCTGAAATGGAAAAACAACATACAAAAACATCAAAAAAGAATTATAACGCACATACAAAAAAATCACAAATCACAGCCACACATAAAGAACAGATCATGATTTTGACAGCACATAAAAGAGCACAAAAAAATCACTGAACAATGACACCTAAAAACATTACAAAACAACAAGCAAAAATCCAAAAAGCAACAACTTGAAAATAAAAAAAATCACAAAAAACAGAAATTAAAAAAATGCAACAATAAAGCACAGAAACACATAAACAAAGCAAAAAAAACACATGATTCAGTAAGACAAACAAAAAGGCCATGAAAAACAACAACAACAAAAAAATGGTACAACTCTTGAACCAAAAATCAATGAAATTCGAAAATACAGAAAAAAAAAAAGTTGAAATGTCACCAATAAAAAAACAGGTATTCAAAATACTACAAAAAAATTTAAACACAACAGAAAACTAAGAAGTGCAACAAAAATCATTGACACACAATGACTAATCAAAGAATAAAACACTATATAATATGTGACAACAAATAAAAAATTCCAAACACAATTAGAAAATGACAATTAATCGTGAAGCACAATAAGTAATCACAAAGACACACCAAAAGAAAAACACAAAAATAAATTTAAAAAGAGCAAACTAGTTAAGCAACACAATAACGAACCTTAAAACATCAACCAAAAATTCTCCAAACACAATTTAATATTAAAAATTAAAAAAAACACCACAAGAGGGAAGGAAATCAAAAAGGCAACAAAACAATATACAACAACAAATCACAAAACACAACGACAGACAATAAATTCTACAAAGAAATTACATTGACATTATAACAAAACACCAAAACAAAGTAATCAAGAATAAACAAGAATAAACACACATAAACACACATAAACAAACAAAAAACCAAATGAGATAACATAAAAAAATCAACAAAAGCAAAAACCATAACGTCTCAAAACACAACAAATCAAACAAAACAACAAATCAAAAAATGAAAAAGCATTAATGAACACCACTCACAAAACACAACAACAAAGTAATTATTCTACAAAGAACTCACATAAATACTTGAAAAACAAATAAAATAAAAGCAAAATCAACATAAAACACAATTCTTCATAAATACAACGACAAGTAAAAAAATGACAAATCAATTTGAAGAACACAACAAAATCTCACAAAAACGACAGTCATAGATATTTCATCAACAAATTGAAAAAATTCTCAGAAAAACTACAAGAAATAAAAATACAATGAAAAGTATGAACACATTGAAAGTGCAGGAACAAACCACAAAAGGAAAATACCCAAAAATTTAGAAAGTGCTAAAAAAAAAAAACACCTCCGAAACACAAAAAACAAATCTAAAGAAACATGAACAAACCCTATTAGAAATATAAAGCAGACAAGAAATGAAAACAGTGTTACGACATTAAAGACAAAACATTTTAACTCAAAACAAAAACACAAGAGCTATTTGTAACACACACAAAAAACAGACAAAAATATTAACAAAACAAACCGCTGACCTAAAAGCACATTTACCAAAAACCTTTTGTATTAGTTGAGGTCAACGTTTTTCTGATGATGTATTTTGCACTTTAGGGCCACCATACTTTATACTTACCTTTTTATTCACTTACATGTCCAGGCTAAAATATAATTATAAAAACTAAACTAAAGACATTAACTGTCTGTCCAAAGTAAAATATCTGATATGTAAGGCAAAGCCTGCACTGTGGATCCTGAAAAGACAGATCAATTCTGACCTAAGATTTTTGTACAGGAGCTTCACAAGGAATTGAAATAACAGCAGATGAACTGCATTTCATTTAACTTATGAATACAGGAGCTGCTCAAAGATACATCCAAAGCTGTACTTACTGGACAGTAAATTGTCTTTGCTGCTGGTCATATTTGAAGTTGATGGGATCTGTGATGTCTTGTTTCTGTGGATGTCCTGTCTTTCTTCTAATTCCATCCCCCTTTAAATATCAACGCTCACAGCTCCCTCCCCTGAAATATGCATCACCCACAGTCTCACCAATCACTGATCAGACATGAAATTTGGCTGCAGAGGAAAAACAGACAGAGTGCAAATAGATGAGTACAGATACATCACTGTTAACCAAAGAAAACTGCATGGCAGCTGTGGAGTCTGAAATAGAAGAATAAAAATTTAATGAAATCTTGAGTTAAGTTTGAATTCAAAACCCTGTGAATTAAATAAATGGACAAATAACCAAAGAGGTCAGCAGTGTTCCTTACCAGCTTTTCCACCTGAATTTGTCCTTAAGTGTTGTCGTTGTCTTTGGTCTTTTAGGTGGTCTGGGATCCTTGGTGGAGACTGCCTGCTGCTGTGGAGTCACGAAGCCTTAATAACTACAATTACAGACATCACACATATTTGGCCATCTCATTCCAGTTCATAATCATTATAGCTGTTAATGTTGATATTAGCATGATCTCTCTATCCATGGTTGATACATCTATAGTAACTATCTCTAGCTCCACATGGACATGAGATCCCTCTTGAAAATGAGGTGTCACATCTCAAGAGGTCTACCATTAATACATTTATACTTTACGGAGTCAAATATGGTAGGGATGCACTTGTGGTCTGGGCACCCATGAGTTCGTCACTACCATAAATTCTTATTTTCAGTAAGACTTTTATTGATTATACTTCAATAAAATTATCACCACAACCACACAGACATGAGGACCCTCCTCTAATAAATTTGTTTGCAGCGCAAACAAATTTGACAACAACAGGTCTATGATTGGTCCATTGATCTGTCACTAGCTTTAGTTCTTACTTTAGTCCACTTGTCTCCACTTACCTCCCTCCCTTTGCCCACACACCCAACACAGCATCGTGTGGATTTGCTGTTCATCATGAGACTGGGGTCCACATTCAAGATTTCCTGCTGCTTAACAGAAGGTTTTTTCTTGCCGCCATGATGGAGGGATTCATGATTGGCTATATGGATTCATGTTGGGTGCTGGATGTATATATTTGTATATATATATATGTATATGTGTATTTTATATATGTATCTATGCATATATGTGTATCCATAATATAAAGAGCTTTGTGCTCTATTGTAAAGTGTCTTGAGATAACACTTGTTATGAATTGGCGCTATACAAATAAAGATTGATTGATTGATTGATTGATTGATTGTCTTTGGAGGCTTCATGCCCATGATGACAATCTTCCCCTCCTCAACATCCCAAAGGTTCTCTATTGGCTGGAGATCTGGTGACTGTGGAGGCCACTGTTTGAGATGATTTGAGCTCTATGACATGATGCATTATCCTGCTGGAAGTATCATGAAGTAGTGTCAAAGGAAGAGGCTCCCTGGAGGAAAAATAGAGCGCTCATAAACTTTTCATGGCATGTTTTTACATAAAGCTACACGCTAACAGCAGTATACCTCACTGGTAGTCTTAGCCTGACCTTCTTAAAGATGCAGCACTGCTAGATGCCCTTTCAACCACCACTAACTATTGTCAAGTACCTCATACAACCCAACTTACAAAAATCTGAAATATCCCTTTAACACCAGATTTTGACTCTTTCAGCTGAATGTAGAATCAGGTCTTGAGACTCACAAGGAAACATTCCTCGGATCTATAATGTCCAAGTTTGTTGAGCTATTGCAAAGAGTAGCCCTTGTTTCTTTTACTGAGCTGACAGGAGCTGCACTAGGTGTGGTCCTCTGCTGATCAAATCTTTGTTAAAAGTCCACTTTGACCCCAGGATGAACTGAGTAGATTTTGTGGGGAATAAGTCAGGGTCATTGGGCCCCAAATGTTTAACCTTGCAGTGCAGCTGGATCCACCTGATTCATTGTTTGTAGTCAGACAGATCTGTCTCGCAGAGACAAAACAGCTGAGTTTGGTCTGCAGACAAACTGCCCAGTCGGTGTCCTTCAAGGAGGAAGAGGCGGGAGCTAAGTGTGATGACAGCAGGAAGTGGCTGCTCGTACAGAGATTAGCATAGATGCTAATAGTTTCCTTATCAAATGAAAAACAAATAAAAGCACTGAAAGCATTTATCAATGGCAAAGCCATTTTCACTCCACCTGAGACATGCTTTGGTGAGAATATGTTCTGTGAAGTGGCCCATGAGGCAGTAGCGCTCTCCTACTACAATATCTGATTGGTCCATAATGAGTGGGACTGACAGAACAATCTTCAAATCACCTGCTGGATATGCTTTTGAAAGGCTCTGCCTGTCTTCTGTGTTCTGTACAGTATACACTGAGCTGTATATCTGACATGTCAAGTTACCAAAAGTTTGATGTCCTTGAATTTCACTGTTACAAAAATCACCCTGATCCTTCATCTTGACCTACAACTGAACCTTCAGTGTCTGGCAGTTGTGCCCCTTTGGAGTTTTAAGACCTCCTGGAAGTGGTTTTCTTTAAACAGCTGTCTCTCTCTCTCCCCTCTATCAAACATGAATGTCTCATGTATGAATAGTTATGTCTGATCTCTGTTTGAATGTAAGCCGTTTTAAAAGAAAACTCACTTTTGTTACAATATCCAGTATATCTTTAACAGATCAGTAGAGTCTATGCTGTTTACACCGTATGCTAACCTCTTCCTCTTTTGAATCTCTACGTCTGCAGCAGTCTGTTTGTATAATTGACAGTTGGCAATTTTGAGTGATTGCCTAACTAGAGGTGGACCTCAGCATTTGGCAAACCCGACTACCAGCCGAAGTGGAGCAGCGTGATATCACATGCAAACAGTCAAAGGGATTTATCGCTGCTGCTTCAGAGGGGAGGAACAATACCAGATATAGATGAGGACATTGTCGGGGGGGCAGGGGTGGGAAACAAGCCTTGATCATTTTTTAATAATACCAGATATTTTAACAACAGAGGAAAGTTTGACTGATGAAGTAAATAAGAAGCAGAGGCACATGGGACCATAGGGGTTGGGCTTTGGGAATGAGTATAAAGGGTATATAATGATGAGTAATTGTGGGTAATAAGGGGTAATTAAGGAATTAAACAAGGACAGAACTTTCATCTATGGCAACATGATTTCTCAAAATAAGCACTTGTAAATACCTACTCCTTTATCTTTTAACAAGACAGATACTGAGTAACTCAACCACTTTGTGCCAAGACAAAAACAGACCTTTAACACAATAAAAAATTGTTTTCTGTTATCGCCATTCAAATTAATTTCAAGAAAGTCTGTGTGTTTACATGGATACAGAGGAACTTGGTCATGGGTTATTAATAATTGGATCCTGGTTTTTTGACCACACAGTAACATCTTAATTCCTCAGTCCTCTCTGATTTTTCTTCACACACAGCATTCTTTTGCCATTTTTTGGACAAGTTCAAGAAAAGCCTTCGTACCAGGAAGTGCCTGATCAAGGTTATCTACACCTATATCAATGAATCTCTTGAGAGAGGCCCTGATAGAATAGTCAGAATCCCCTACAGTTTGCTCCTCATGCTGGTTCTTCAGCTCTTCTGTGGCTTTCTTGGCTTTTTCAAGCAGCTCGCTGCTGTAGGGTTTCCCATTTTTCTTGACCATGTTGTTGATCTTCTCCACCAGCTCCAAAACTTGCTTTTTATCCTTTGTGTCCTTGTTGTCAAAGACCTGGTACAAACCGTTGCACTCGTTGATGAAACCTTTCAGAGTTTGGTCTGCCTCAATGAAAGCCTTCACATCTTCTTCCTTCCCATTGGTGAACAGGACGATGGTGTGCTCTGTGGCTGATTCAAAGACTTTCTTGAAGATTTGTATTGATTTTGCGACTTCTCCTGTGAAGTTGTCACACTCTATCACCCACAAGAATGCATCAGGCATTTGCCCTGGAACAATGGAGAGCAGGAAATCGACCAGCTCCATCATCGTGTCCTGTAGTTTATGTTTCGTGTTGAACAGGCCAGGAGTATCGACAACGATCAGCTTCTGTTCTCCAAGAATCCTCTCCCCAGTCGAGCACTTTGTTGTCACAGATGATGGAGAGGTCTTTGCTTCAAAACGTCGTTCCCCAAGGATGGTGTTTCCTGAGGCACTTTTTCCAGCACCAGTTTTTCCCAAGAGCACCATCTTCAGTGTCTTTAAGTCTTGCACAAAATAGAGAAAAAAGTAGGCAAAGTTAATGTCAGAATCAGGGGTGACAAGAGAGCAAACATCTTTTACTAAACAGAGATAGGGACCTAGTTCGAAACCCTGACTCAGGTTGCACTTAAGGCGCAAAAAGTGGTGACTTGAGACCTGACTCTGATGAATTGCCCCTAAAAGATCTTGGAGTATAAAATCAGACCTTATGTTTGAGAACTGGGCCAAATTATTTTATTTCATGATTCTAGCTCACCGTAAATATGAGATGAATGTGATTCCTTCACATCAGGTGTGACCCCTCGTATAAGAGGTATGTGAAAAACTAAACTCCACTCACTCCGCTACTTCTGCTTGTACTAATACTGTCACAACTACATTGACCAGGAGTGCTCGAGGAGCTGAAACCTCCACCAAGGCATTTCAGACATTGTCAGCCAACTTAATATGGAAAACAAGGAAAAGGGGAATGAGGAAAACTACCCTATAATTAACCATTAACAGAAATGATTCATTTCACATAAATCATAACTTTTGGACCAGTTAACCCTTCTTAACCCTTTGACTGGCATTGTGACCGTGGGGTTGACATTTTGCTGCCTTACTGTATTTAAAATTTTGAAAGGCTATCATTGTCTGTTTCCCCTTATTTACCTCTTTTAATAGTGTTTGTAACACCAATTTCTATCCAACGGGTGGCACTGCTGTACGTGAGTATAACTGTTTTAAACTAGAAAAATCAGAAGTAAATCATTGCTCTTCAGAAGTCTAACAGTAAGAGCATACATCTGAGTCAGAAAAAGTCTTTTTACATACGTCCAGATTCTCTAACAATCATAATATAGGTTGAAGGGAATAAGTTTGGTAATATAAAAAATGTATCTATGATTCCTCAGAAAACTGGGTCAACTGTAAATATCTAAATTTTGCTCTCTGTGATGTTCTCATAAGAAAAAAAAACAAAATTTGCAGCAAAAATGAAAGAAATCTTTTAGTGCCCAGGATCACCTTTAACAGGTGAGCCAACCAGCAGGTTGACCAACATATCTGCTTGCCAATTGGATAATTTGAAAAGTAAAACCTAAAATGTTGCTGAATGAAGAGGAAGGAAAACAATTTTACCAACAAATAATTTGTTCAAATGAATTTTCTTAGTTTGAAAAGTCAAAGGGTTATTGTCAGTTCATCTAGATGCTATTCATCAACATCATTCCCCTTCAGATTATATTCATTATAGATGTTATTGTTAATATTAGACTGATCTCTCTATCCATGGTTGTATTGGTTTTATATCAATAGTAACTATCTTTACAAACATACAGACATGAGGACCCTCTTGAAAATGAGATGCCACATCTCAAGGGGTTTAGCTCCAATACATTTGTAATCAACGAAGACAAATATGGCGCTCTACAGATAAAGATTGATTGATTGATTGATTGATTGATTGAATGTATATTCAGAGGACACAAATGAGATGAGGACAGATTTATGATCAGGGTTTTAATGGTTTTGTTGCTATCATAAATTTTTATTTTTAGTCCCTTTGTCTCTGCCTGGATGGATACAGCTCTGGATGTATATACAAATGTATTTATTTATATATATTTGTATATATGCATGTTTATGGGTCTATAAAAGAAAGAATATGGCTTCAGTCTGCTCTATTGTAAAGCGCATTGAGATAACACTCGGGGCTCTAATTTCGTAGACCAGGCGCAGGCGGGGCGCACCTGCCCTGCGCCACGCCTGCGCCGTGCCAGTGGGGTGTGTCCAGGGCATTTTGCAAGTTTCGTGCACGGCGCAGTCTGGCGCAGGGAGGCGCACCCACGCCTCCGTCTCTCCCAGCGGCGCAAGTAGCAGAGAGGGAGGAGAGAAGGCGTGAGTGGGTTTAACACAGCCGAGTGCAATCTTCACCAATCAAATGAACGCCTCTCCTCGCCCTTAAATGCGCCACGGGCGAGGCGCAGTGCCAATTTCCCCTCGGTGGAGAAGACGGTCAGAGCAGCTGTCACTTCTGCAGCAATTGGGAGAGCACAGGGGCCACCAGGCCGCGCATCGGAGGCCACAATGCGCGCCACCGTGTGGACCACCTCGCGGGACAGATGTAACCTGTCCCTGTCTCATAAATATGAGTACAAAATTAAATGATAATTGCATTTAAACACAGCAGCAGGCTAATCCATTCATCATGCTTGTGATCCACCTGCATTCCTGGTCTGTCATCGCCAAGTAGCAGATCCTTTGGTGAAATATTCCCCCCGATATCCCCTCCTCATCCTCCTTGCAATAATGTACTCCTTCTTTTTAGATCACGTTAAGAATAACGATAAAAACAGAGAAATATGTCCAATCACAGGTAAATCCTTAAGACACAGAGTGACTCACATTTACTCAGTGAGCGTCTCTCTCTTTTTTCTTTTCTTTTGAATTTCATGAGATGAGAGAAGCCGGATACTCCGTATCGGATGATGCGGCTGTTTGTGGTTGGCTGAGAGATGTGAACTCGTTAGTTATGACAAATGTCTCTGATCTGACATCAGATGTGATGGGACAATTAATATAGATACAAATGTATATGCTGGTTCAGACGGTTACATTAAATAGTGGTTGCTGTGATTGTTTATTGCATTGAAATGTGCCTGACACTGTGGATACCTGCCTGTGAGGTTTTGGTGACGTGTGCGCACTGTGCGCCTTTCAGCCAAATTACCACTGCCCGGGGTACGCCTCGTCTGCGCCGAGAATAGACCAGGTTGGAGCTGGCGGGCTTTCAGCGCACCTTCCGCACAGTTTTTTGGCACGAAATTGTCACTGCGCCAAGCTAAATCTTTCGACACCTCCCCCTGGTGCGCTGTCACACCCATCTTGGCGCAGCCGGTCTACCAAATTGCCAAATTGGCTGCACACGGCGGTGCGCCGGACGAAATTACCACTGCCCGGGGTGTGCCAGGCTGCGCCACCCTGAGTTATGCTAATCTCTGTACGAGCTGTCACTGCTGTCATCTGACTCGTAGCTCTCACCTCTTCCTGCTTGAAAGGACTCTGACTTTGGTCATGCCACTTTGGGCCACTCACAATCTTTGTAGATTAGAGCTTGGCAAGATGGATCTGCCTTATCACAGAAATTAAATAAAGCAAGTAACTGCGTGATAATTTCTGTTTTTCTGCAGGTGTGAACGGCGTCTTGGTAGGTTGTTCCCGACACGGGCCCTTAACTGGTCGGGTCAGAGCTACCAGGAGCCATATTGAAAACAACTATGCACTTATTCTAATGCCTATGCTCTGCAATAAAGTTGCTATAACGAGCCAATGGGCTTAAACAGACAACAAAAAAATGTTAGGAAATTGGGGTGGGGGGTTCTGTTAAGGCATTTGCTGGCACCATATATAGTTGAAGAGGGTGAAGTCCTGATGCTGTGAGCTTTTTGACTTATTCATAGAAGTACTTCAATGCACAGAGGAGACAGATTAAACACACTATAAAGTTTTAAAAAGGCAAAATACAAACTCTGTGAGTATATTTACTTCACATGCTGTCATTGTTTTAAACTAAATGTGTTAGGGCCTCACATCAGTCTCTGCCTGGGGCCTCCTGCAACAGATTGATTTCAGACTGCATAATCACTGATGTTGTGGAGTTAATTCTCTATTCTAAAAAACTTAGGTGACCTTAATTCAAGCAACATTTGTTTTACACATCAAAATTCTTGTCTATTTCAAGATATTACAAAAAAAACCATCACTTGCTTTACTATTATCAAGAAAATAAAACATATCCCCTTTTGGTAGGCAGACAGAAATATGCTGAGAAGGTGGAAATGACAAAATGACATTGTTAAAATGCATTCCAAGCCTGTATTTTAATGCTGTTTATATCTAAAAATGTGTTTATCTGGCCTATCAGGCAAATATAGTTTAAAAAAGTTGAAATGACAGATTTTTTCTTTTAATCTTGAATACATTTGTGACAGATTTCAGCTCTGATGTTTATAATAGTCTAGTCTTTGTACAAAAAAGCAAGAGGTTGAAGTGAAATTATTTAAAAGAGTTTCTTTAAACTGTGTAACAGTAATGTCAGTAAAACATGTAAACAAACAAGACAGTCAAGAGCTCTGATTTATAAAATATCCTCTCTTAAAGTGACATAACTCCACATAAATATTCCTACCAGGTTGTTGGTCAGCCATCTTCTGCTTGTCCAAGTAGGTGGTCTGTGATGTCCTGTCTGCTGTTTACCTGTTGCTGTGCAGAGAGTTCATCATTTCACCTTTTTTATATTAGGAGGTCCATGCTGTTCCCTCCCCTGAAACATGTCATCTACCATTACAACTATCTTTGGGGCAGAAACCTCAGGGAGCCAACCAGTCACAGATCAGAAACCAGGATTGAAGCTGAAGGCAACAAATCAGGGCCCAGCAAAAGTTTCTCTAGGTGAGAGTGGGTTCGATTGGTAAAAGATGATAAAGAAGGCATCAAAGCCTTAAAATAAAAATAATAAAATTTAAAAAAAATGCACAAACACACCTTGGATCTAATCAAAAGTTTTAAATAACTCTTTAATTTGTAAATGCATGATATTGTACACAAGAAAGACCACTTGCAAATTTATGAGTAAGGATTTAAAAACTAGTTTAAAACTAGTTTCGACCAGTGGCGGCTTGTCAATAGGGGGCGCTGGGGCGCCGCCCCCTCCAAAATTCAACAGAGAAAGTCTACTTAAACACAACATAATTTGTCTTTAAATTATAAAAAAATAACGGATTAAAACATTTATTTTTACCACACAGTAACAGTCTGTCAGCAGCACCTGTCACCATTCAATAAAAGGGGTTTCACAATGTTTTTACGTAGTAACTGTGTTGTGAATACACAGTTTACGTACAGAGGGGCGCCGGTCTAATGGGAGTCATTGTAAGTCTTGAAACTTTTGCTCAGCATGTGACCTGAGGCTTCTTTGGGATTGGCCGCTTCAACTTTGCCCCCGGGGCGCAGGCAGGTGCGCCCTGGACACTCCCACTTGGACTGGCAGCAAATCAGTATTGTTTTGGTGCTTCTTTTCCTCATGTGACTGGACAACAAGCGCCGTCAATCATATCCACACGTCACCGCAGCAGATATGATTTACGCATGCACAAGTATCTCACGTATCCTCACCCGTCCGACTGATGCTCCCATGCACCGAGGAGGCGTTGTCTAGAGATCCGTCAGAGGATCACAGAAGAGGTGAAATTGCATTGGAGAAGAAAATCAGTAAGAGGCTGCACTGAAGATTAGATTAGGATGTGTCTTTCTTAGTAGACATAACATAGTTCAGGGGGCAAAACTTTCCATTTTATGTCACACATGGCACTAAACCGTAGATCAGGAGCCACAAAATGAGTTTGCCAAGAGGATATAAATGCTTTGTTCAGTAGAACATTATCCTTTTGCAGACTTAAGTTCTCAAAAATCTATATAGTTTTTAATTCTTGCATATTTTTACAAAAACCAAAATACTTTTAGGAGGAATTGGGGCTTTTATTGGGTGGGTAAGTTTGTTTTTACCCTACTAGAAGTATATTTTAAATTTAATTGATAAAATTGATACATTATTTTGATGAAAATATTATATAAAAATATAAAAATATATTTTTAAAAATCGTGGCATTTTTAAAAATCGTGTCAAAGCAGGAACAAGATAGGAGAAATTGTAATACACAAGTGCATGCAGATTATTGAAGAGGCTTATTGCACTGCTCATTGAATATTACTGTTACATTGTGTGAAAGCCTTTGAAAAATTACAAAAAGAAGAACTGATAATGCTATCAAGTTATGTGTTGCAGTTTACTGGCGAAAACAGTGGGGTTTTATTAGCCCCAAAAGTGTAAACGTCACAAATTCTTTACCTCTTAGGTGAATGTCCTTTACAGAATTACTTTTTAATCTACTGGAGCTTTCAGATTTGACACTTACCTTGTACCTTTCCAGCTTGTACCATTGTGCACAGTTTAAAATCAATGAAAACCGACTAACACAATGTATATCTTGTCTTTAAATGTTGTAGTTTTATTATGGCAACTAAACATGTGATAAGAAATAATAAATATCAATATAAATATATATAGTATTGTCATTATATATAATTGTATACCATATGTTTAGTTGCTATAATAAAAAGTTCTATTTGGATACAGAAATTATACATTCTGTTGGTGTTTTTTGCTGACTGAATACTGCACATAACGGTACAAAGTTAAAGTATTCAAAAGCTCCAGCAGATGGAAACAGACTCCTGTAATGTAAAGTTTATTTTTTTTGATTTTTTAAAATTTGAAGTAGTTTTGCTGAAAGCCCTCTTGTGTTGCATGCTTGTATCTGAGTTTTTTTCTTAATTGTTTTTTTTTGTTTTGTTTTGTTTTGTTTTGTCTTGTTCATGTTTTTTGTTAGTTTATACCAAAAAACGTAATAACATAGTATTACCTTTAGTTTTAAAGCATCAGTTTAGTGGTACATAAGATTCTGTTTGTGTTTACAATCTTGAGCCATGAGACATCATGTATAAGATAAGACACTGTTCAGGTGACACAAGAAATGTTCAGAAAATGGTTAAATGACATAAATTACAGCTTTATTTTCTGGGAGCAGGTTAGGCTTTGGCTGTTTTATTGATTTTTTTTCAGTAAATACTGATGTTAACTTTTGGTAATAAATGTGCTTTTCTATGTATTTTTTAATGACAGTTTCACACAGTACCACACCATGTTTCCTGAAGATTCCCTCAGCAGCACCTTGAAGGCCGACCCAGTGCTCAACTAAAGCTGAAGACAGAGCTCAGCCTTATGTACAGCAAGGAGGAGTTCAAGGCCTGCTGTGGTGCTGTGGATCTTATCCAGTTGTTGATGGAAAATAATCTTGGAGAGGTATTTTCAGAGACTGTCACTCTGCTAAAGATCCTCATCTCCACACCATGACCACTGCAGAAGCTGAGGTGCTTCTCAGAACTTTCCTCAGAAACACCATGAACCAGGACGGGCTGAATACACTGGCCATGCTGTCAATGGAAGAGAGACTGGTGACGGATATGATGGACTTCAGTCAGAGGGTCACTGAGAAATTCGCAGCCCAGAAGGAAAGGAGGGCAAAATTTCTGTTCAAATAGTGCATATTTCAAAGTAGGTTGTATTGTGATTATGTTTTGTCTTTAGTTTCTTTTCACTGTAGTATGGAGCGCTTCTTTGGTTTGTTTCCACCAAAGCTGCGCCCCCCTTAAAATTTTTGGCACCAGCCGCCACTGGTTTAGACACAATTTGGCTCCGTGCTCTCACTGCATATTCAAGTGCAAGTTGAAACTCCAGCCTGCAACGTCAGTATAATCATAGTATCGTCAATATAGTGATCCTTCAGGTTCCAAAAGAACTAAAAACCTGAGCAAGCTGATATGGCCCTTTGTTGCATTTGAGACATAAATTGCTTCAATGAGCAGTACAAATCACTGGGGAGCAGCCTGTAACCCCCTCTTTTCCCCCCGTCCATCAGAAATTGTTTGGGCAGCCAAACAGTGCAGACCTCATTGCCATAGCCTCCTGTGCCCTCCCTGCTTCCTCAGATCCAAGCATTTCCAAAGGGGAGGGAAAGAGATCCTCTGCAGAGATTTAATTTTTCTTTTTTGTTATTCAACTTAAATCAAATCCTTGCTAAACAGACACCCAAGACATGATGTAAACAGTCAAACACACCAATACACGGGACCTCTCAGTGTCTTGCATAAGAGCACACTGACATGTGACAGCCAGAGCTGGGCTCAAACCCTTGACCTGGTGGTAGAGTACGCTGCCAGACTAAGCCACAGATGCCCCTCAATTTGTGTACTTGTGCTGTGTCAGTCATCACACTGGACAGAGCTGTTAAAACTGTTCTTTACTGTCATAATGTGTAGGGTCTCTCAGTTTCAAATCTGTTCAGATTGTCTTTTTGTGCTTATCTTTGGTTGATGTGGTCCAGGCTGATGAACAACCGAAGAATGTAATTTCTCTGGCGCCTGCTGTTGCTGGCTTTAAGTGATAAAAACCATGTTCACACAAACTGAGTAAAAAGAATCTGGAGCTGTGGCAGCCAGAATCTCTCCCAAACCAGCCACCACAGTTGACCTTTACTCCTAACATCCCGGATAAGTAAACAGCATTTTCTCTTATCTGGCTTTTGTATATTAAGTTATATATTAAGTTGCCTCCCAGCCAAAACAGCAAGCGTGTGTGTGTCAAACCACCCAGAAATAAATAATTAACCACAGATTTCTTTTATCATGAAAGCAGGACAAGGATGTTGTTGACATTGCTGAAAAGTCTTTGACCAAGTTCACAAAATCCAAATTAAATGAAGCTGGGATATTGTGTAAAACATAAATAAAAGCAGAATATAATGATATGCAAATCTTTTTGCTGTTATGTGCTTATGAGTAAAGTGGACTGGATTAGGTGGTGTCTCCTGTGTGGTTTGGTCAAGTAGGTGACAGTCTTCAATACAAAACATAAGCCACTTCGTATCACCAAAGATGGCAGAAGTTGAGCAGAAGTGTCCTTTTCACTGAGAAGTGCTTCCACTGTTTCACTGTTGCTCTTCATTTAATACAGAAGTGTGGTCCAGATCTGATAAAACTACCACTGAAGCTGTTCGATGCTGATCTCTGTACGTGCAGCCACTTCCTGCTGTTGTTTTGCTCCTAGCTCCCGCTTCTCATTCACAGACATTGTGGACTGGAGCTTGGTAAGATGGACCTGCCTGATTACAGACATTGACTCAGGCAGGTCCAGCTGCTGCACAAGGTCAATAGATTCATCAAAGTTCTGGAAACATTCCTCATAGATTCTGGTCCATATTAACACAAAAGCATCACACTGTTGTTTCAGATTTATTTGCTGCACATCCATGATGCATATCTCCTGTTCCACCACATCCCAAAAGTGCTCCATTGCAGTGGTCCACAACATACAGACCTGATCAAAATCTTAAGACCAGTTGAAAAATTGCTAGAATATGCATTTTGCACATTTGGACCTTAATGGGGTTTTAAGTAGAGCTACAATATGCAAAAGCAAGAAGGGTGAGTGCGACAGAAAACATTTGGAACTTGTAATTAAAAAAAAAAGAAAAACTGAAATAGGTTGTTCATCACCTGATCAAAAGTTTAAGACCACAGGCTATTAAAGCCAAAATCTGCTCAAAATTGTCATTTTCTGTCAGGCATTCACACGGTTATGCCCTCCTGATAGCTAAAGCTAAGAAGCTGTCTCTTCTTGAACGTGGTCGGATCGTCGCGCTGCAAAAGCAAGGCCTCTCGCAGCGTGCCATTGCTGCAGAGGTTGGACGCAGTAAGACAGTCATTCTAAATTTTTTGAAAGATCCTGAGCATTATGGAACAAAAAAGTCAAGTGGTAGACCCAAAAAAATTACACCTGCGCTGAGCCGGAGGATCCAATTGCCTGTCCGTCAAGACACAGGGCGGTCCTCGACCCAAATTAAGGCCCTTACTGGTGCCGACTGCAGCGCAATAACCATCAGACGGCATCTGCGGGAAAAGGGTTTCAAAAACAAAAAACAAATTCAAAGACCTCGTCTCCTTCAACGCCACAAAACTGCCCATTTAGACTTTGCCAGGGAGCATCAAACATGGGACACTGAAAGGTGGAAAAAAGTTTTATTCTCTGATGAGAAAAAATTTAACCTTGACGCTCCAGATGGCTTCCAACGTTACTGGCATGACAAGGAGATCCCACCTGAGATGATTTCTACCCGGCACAGTGGAGGGGGGTCCATCATGATCTGGGGTGCTTTTTCATTCAGTGGAACACTGGAGCTTCAGGTGGTGCAGGGTCGTCAAACGGCGGCTGGTTACGTGCAGATGTTGCAGCGGGCATCCCTCATGACTGAGGGCCCTCGTCTGTGTGGTAACAGCTGGGTTTTTCAACAGGACAATGCTGCAGTTCACAATGCTCGCCTGACGAAGGACTTCTTCAGGGAGAATCACATCGCTCTTTTGGACCATCCCGCATGTTCCCCTGATTTAAATCCCATAGAGAACATTTGGGGATGGATGGCAAGGGAAGTTTATAAAAATGGCCATCAGTTCCAGACAGTTGATGCCCTTCATGAAGCCATCTTCACCACTTGGAGCAATGTTCCCAAAAGCTTCCTGGAAACACTCGCATCAAGCATGCCCAAATGAATTTTTGAAGTGATTAACAAGAACGGTGGAGCTACTCATTACTGAGTCCTACTGAGAAAAATTTTTGTTCTGGTTTGGAGAGTTTTTTGTGATTTTTTGAGGGATGGTCTTAAACTTTTGATCAGTTGATAAACAGCCTATTTCAGTTTAGTTGTTGTTTTCAATAAATTACTTTTTCAAAGTGCTTTTTGTCACACTCCCCCTTCTTGCTTTTGCATATTGTACCTGTACTTAAAACCTCATTAAGATCCAAATGTGCAAAAGGTAAATTCTAGCAATTTTTCAACTGGTCTTAAGATTTTGATCAGGTCTGTATTTCATACCACAGCCTGGTTTCATGTAATACAATACAGCCATAGACCAGCCTTCGTGGGACTAAAGCCACGTTCACACTGAACACAACTGATGCAACCTCAGCGACCACTCTCCAAGCAAAGTCAATGTACACTCGCGATCAGGCGCTACCAGCCCTCATGCAATGCAATGGATGCAGCCTTGGTGACTTGGTTGCGCTACCAGGTATGGATGTGAGACCAGGTCGCATTGCTCGGTCGCTAAAGTTGAAAAACGTGAACGTTTTAGGTGATGTCCCATGTGGCTGTGCCGTGACAGCCAGTCAACATTGTGCTGACCTGTGTGTGTGCGTGCAGTGGATGTATGCCGGAAAAGATGGAAGGGTCTGTGGGACGTATATATGTGGGACAAAAGAAGGAGGGGGGATGAAGCGGGTCAGCGAGAGGGCCAGTGTCCCTCCTTAACGTTGTACTAGAGACACAGACGACACCCGTGACAGTAAACAACAACTGTTTTTATTCCAGCTCACATTAGAGTGACAATCCATGTCCGTGTGGGAACATTAGTTAGGGAGTACATTAGTTCCACCTTATTCAACAGAAGCAGGGCCATCAGCTGCAGTGTTGGTGTGAAAGCAGCTTTACTCTGAGGTTATCAGCTGCTTAACAATTATGTTGAAGAACTCGGCTGAAATCAGCTGAAATGCTGACTAATTAAACTGTTACACCTTCTGAGTGCAGAAGAAAATGCTGCAAAAATGGTGTTCGCATGGTGCTGATGGTGTATGATTCATTCTTTGGTCATCAGTCTAAGCTCATCTGATATTTCTGTTGATTACTGATGGGAATTTTATTGGTTCTTCTTACTGAGCTGAATCCCTCCAAATCTGGAAGTTGATCGCTCTCTTGTGCGCCTTGACTGTCCTCCAGTTTCAAGTATCAATGCAGAGTCACAAACATTTACAACTACGTCCAGAGCTCAGGTTAAGAAGTGCATGAGCACATCATACAGCAGTCATCTTCATGTGATTTATGTGTTTCTGTGTCTGTAATTGTTTCTTGTCCGTAACTTTGTAAATGTGCTGCTGCCTGTCTTGGCCAAGACACCCTTGCAAATGATATTTTTGATCTCAGATAGGCTCTCCTGGTTAATGTAGAAATTAAAATATCTGTAAAACATACTTAAATAACTGATAAATTATTTTCAAATAGCCTCAAAAAAAGTAGCTGAAACTGACTTAGATTAAGTGTTTAGCTTGTTAGATTACATATTGATACTTATTTCTAAGTTTAAATGACCATGTAAATAAATTTAGATAAATAGAATCTCCTGAAAGCAACATTTATTGTCCCTTTATATTTAATGAGCAATTTTATTGGTTGCAACAATTCAGCCCTCTGACGATGTGGCCCTCATAACCAAGTTCCTGATCTAAGGGATGAATACGTTTACTCAGCCTGTGACAGGAGGCCCTCTTGTGTTCATGGGAGAGGAGACAGTTTAATGCAATAAGTTGCTATGGGATGTGGCTGATTGGCCATTTTTGTTAATGAGCGGTTGTTTAGACAAAGACCAACACATTTGCCCTTTAAACTATGACTGAACTTAGAAAAACTACTTCTTGGAAAATGAATGTGTCCTTATTTTCTTTGGTGTTTCTGTCATATGGATGTGTGATTCCTGGGTGTTGTGAATGCGTCCTGACAGTGTAGGTAAATGAATGATGTTTTATCTCTTGTGGCCAACAGATGGCAGCATCTAATTGAATCACGGTCTTAAAAGAGGCGAGCAGTCTGTTTTCTCAATTAAAACACTGAAGGTGAAGTGATACAGACCAATACTCACGAATAGAAAACAGGAACTATTGGCCCCATTTGGAAAACCAGTACATTTAAAATCATTTTGTTAGGCTATTTTGAACTGAAGCACTTGTTTTAGCAGAAAAGTCTCATTTATTTATTAAGAGAACTCCTGTGTTTCCCATACTTATTAAATTGGGCATATATCCCATATTATAAATTTAATTTGATTGTTTAATTTGAAATGAACAGAAACGGCCACATCCTCAAAACAACGTCTTCTGGAAGAATGCACAGTCATTTTTCATCCATCCATCATCTACACTGCTTGTCCCTTTAGGAGGTTTCCAGGGGCTGGAGCCTGTTCCAGCTTACATTGGCCGAGAGGCGGGGTACACCCTGAGCCAGTCTCAAGCCAAATGCAGGGCCACATAGGGAGACAGAGTCACTCACACTCATACCTAAGTTACTAATTCCAAGTTACCAATCAACCTCATGAGCATGTTTTTGCTCTGTGGGAGGAAGGCGGGGTGCCTGGAGAGTACCCACACATGCACAGGGAGAACATGTAGACTCCACACTGAAAGACCTTGACCGACATTGGGATCGAACCAGCAGCCTTCCTGTTGTGAGGCAAGTGTACTACCTGCTGTGCCACCATGCTGCCCATGCACGGGTATTTTCTTCCTTTTTATTCAGAAAAAAACTCATCGAAATTTGACATACACCTCCTGATGAGTGTCATACTAGGGTTTTTCACAATAGTCCTTGCCACACTGCATTTAAACAAAAGCGCTACAACAAAGCTCAACACATAATATACATCCTTCTGATTTGTTTACTTCTTCAGAATTCTCACTCAAACTCAGAGAGAAAGTTGGGGATTTTTGAAGTGAGCATGTGTGAAGTTCATGACATTTGCCCGGCCACTAGCCACAGTAACAGAAATCAGCTCTGCCTCTTCCACAAAGAAGACCAACTCCACTGAAAGAGTTTAACGTGAACACAATCTACATACTATGATTGCTTACTATGCTGATAAATTTAGAACTTACTTTTTCACTGCCAAGCCAAATTTTTTTAGGCGCTACTATGATACATGGCACAGCCAACATATCCTTCTGTCAGCACCACGTTGACAAGCTGAACTCTACAAAAGGGTAATTTTTGCAGCAAATTTGACTGCTGCAAATGTGCTCAGTATAGCCTGCATTCACTCTACGCGGCTCGTTTTCACCTAAAACCCTGTAAGAGCTGGTGGGCCCATGCACAGTAATAGTGGTGGTGCAGGGACGATGTATTTTTGTTGGCTAATTCAGAGGTTAGCGTCATGCTGGTTCTCTTGACTTAAAGTCCACGGGGCTTTTCTCTTTGTTCTTGGATCATTTCTTTTTTTTTATTATTATTTTTTAAAGAACATTAGGAAACAAAGCTCAGGCAAATTCACACAAGTCCAGACCGGTATACAATAGCAATCATGGATACAACAATTGGCACATTATAGCAGAAATGAATAAAAAGAGAAGTTAGAAAAAAGTATCTAAGTATTTACTTCTTATGAGTGGGGTAACATGCCTAGTTACTTTTAGGGAAGCCAAGTAAAATGGAAGAAGAGAGCTGAGGGCCAATGTGTTTTAAGTATGTTTCCCAGAGCTGATAGAAACATCCCAATGAAGCAACAAACAAGTAATATACTCATTTGGGATACTGACCATAATCAGGTTATGCCAGGACTTTTTTGAGGGAGCAGAGTCTTTAATCCAGAAATCAAAATGTTCCTTCTGGCAGCAAAAGTCAGAAGATAAAATAGTCTTTTGTGATTTGCATTCACAATATGGCGATCAGGAAAACCAAGGATCTTGGATCATTTCTGATAATAACATCCGTGGCAAAAAAAAAGTCATGAGACTTATACGTTTTGTTCTTTGTGATTATCTTTACAAAAAGACTATATTTCACATTTTTTAGGCTTAAACGAATA
Source organism: Cetoscarus ocellatus (assembly GCA_037902135.1). Taxonomy (NCBI): domain Eukaryota; kingdom Metazoa; phylum Chordata; class Actinopteri; order Labriformes; family Labridae; genus Cetoscarus; species Cetoscarus ocellatus. Next base: position 26,758 of record JBAMNC010001169.1, read on the forward strand.
TGACAAGACTATAAAGCTACTATGAAACTACAACATGATGGTATAACGTCTCGATTTGATCTAATGTTTGAGAATTTCTCTAAATAAAATGACCTAATATAGTCTCTGTGGGGACGGTTTATTAATTGTTGTTTATTGAAAAAACATTTGTTTTGTAGTCCTTGTTAAGAATTTGTTGGCAACCATCCTTTGCTTTGCAATTCAAGAGCCAGTGATATTTTTATTTCAAAATAAACATTTAATCTTTCAGTATTCTAAACCACATATGGCCTTGGGAACCAGGAAGTGCTGAATACTAACTTCTGCATTTTTGGACTCGTTCCTCCACTACTCAATACGTAACTTTAGATTCTGTGTGGGCTCTTTCTGTATAGACTCAGAGCTGATCTTTGTCATTGTGGCTAGTGTTCAGACTAACATCATGGATTCAAAAGTTAAAAAAATCCCTTTACAATTAAAATTTTTACCATTCATTCTGACTTGAATCTTAGACTACTAACTTTTTTCCTGTAATTTTTACTCAAATCTCAGAATACAGAGAAAAGCCAGAACTTAGACTTTTCTCCCAGAACCTCCAAAATTAGGGGTTTCAAGTTGACAACGGGGCTCTTTCAGTCATGTCAACTCCAATGAGGGCTGCACCAAATTTCAGATCCTAAAAATAAAAGCCAAATAAAAGTCAAAATCTCAAGGAACATTGCATTCATTTTTAAGCAGAATGGGCTTTAGAAAATAACTAATTACAAAATGATTTATTTTTTCACCAAAAGCTTTTATTTTTAAAGTTACATTAGAAAACGTCATGATCATCACCAAGTAGCAATTTTTGGCTTTGCCATTGAACATAAAATAATGTACATATGTCAGCATGTTAAATTAGAATATGTGCTAAATCTTGACAACTTAAAAACAAATTTCAGCACTGAAATTGCATTCAATTACTAGGACTGACAAAGTATCATTTTTTTTAAGCAGACAATACAAAGCTATGACATTTTACTTTGATATAATGCAAAATGTTGATCTTGTTTATTGCAAAAGCCTTGACAACTGATTAAGAACTGAAAAGTACATTTAAAAGCCATTCATTAGCTGCTATCTTGTTGTGTCATTAAGGTTCATTTTTATTTCTTACACATTTCTAAGGCACACCTAGACTTCCCTTCAAGCAGAAACTTTATATATCATATAAAGTTTTATACTTTATAAAACTTTAAATGGTTTTCAATGGGGAACATCAGTGAAATTCATAATTGATCCGTGCAGATTGAACCTTCCCCTTGCCATCAAAACTATTTTTAAAGAAATAAATTTCACTGCAGGACACAGCCTGCTTTCTTTGCTCTTGCTACTACAATGCACCCCACTGCTCCTGCCACTCCTCCTCCTACAGCTCCTATTGCCAGTCCTGGCACCAGGGTGACTGCGCTGGATACTGATTGAGCTGTCACTCCACCTATAGCGGCTCCAGCCAAAGCAGAGCCGTTTATTGCAAGAGCAATGGTCTTCCATTTCTTGGCTTTTTCAGCTGTGTAGTACTCATGGTTGTTTTCCTTAACCATTTCTTGGATCTTCTGCACTAGCTTCTTGACTTCAGGCTGATCATCTGGTTTTGGAACATGGTGGTACTTCTTCTTACAGTCATCATAGACAAACTTTTTCAGTTTATCGTTGTCGCTGATGAAGTCCTCTATGGTCTGTCGCTTAAGTTCCTCCACAAATACAACCATTGTGTACTGAAGTACATAATCGCTGAAGGAGCTCTTAAAAATCTCCACCATGTTCTGTAATTCCGCTGTGAAAGGTTCCAAAGGCAGGACGAACAGAAAGGCATGAGGACCGGGGCCAACCTGTGAGAGACATTTTTTGATCTCTTTCATCACTTCCTGGTCCTTTTTCTCAGCATCACACAGACCTGGAGTGTCGACCACTGTGATCTTCTGCCCTCCGATAGTTAGATTTTCCTTCTGACTGGGGATGGAAACCTCAGCCGACTCCCTGGGGGCTGAATTTTTTCTGTTTTCATCTGAATTTCTCAGGGCGTTCATGATTTCAGTTTTGTCATCTCCAGTACTCCCGATCAGCATGATCCTGAGCTCTGAAGTCTCTGCAGGAAAACAAAAAGACATTTAGAGAAGGGCTGTCATTACATCAGAAATGTTAACTTTGACAATCGCCCTAAAATGAACTTTTTCCTTTTTACAGAGCTGGCTCAGACCTACTTGGTGCCCTTTGCTAGATTTTAGCTGATGCCCCTTGCTTTGACACCAGTTCCACCACTGATCACAACAACAGTGAACACCTTTATGTCTGAAATATTTTGAGTGAGTTTCAACAAATGGTGAAATGTCACCAATAAAAAAACAGGTCTTCAAAACACTACAAAAAATTTAAACCCAACATAAACTTAAATAGTGCAAAAAAAATCATTGACACATAATGACTAATCAAAAAATGAAACATTATATAATATGCGGCAACAAATAAAGAATTCAAAATCAAAATTATAAAATAACAGTTGATCACGAAACACAATAACTAATCACAAAAACACAATAAAAAAAAACACGACAAGAAATGTAAAAAGAACAAACAAGTTAAACAACGCAAGAACAAACCTTATAACACTAACAAAAAGTTCCCAAAACACAATATGTTATCAGAAAAAAATACAACAAGAAGGAAACAAATTTGCACCAAAATGCACCAACAAATCACAAAACACAACAAGGACTAAAGTTGACAAACAATTTACTTTAACATTCGAACAAAACACTATAACAAATCCAGAAACACTAAAAAGAATGAAAGAATTATGCACAGATTGAAAAACACAGACAAACAAAAAACCGAAACAGATAAAGTAAAAACACAACAATAGCGAAAAAAAACATAACTACTCAAAAACACAACAATTAAAAAACCCAACAAATAAAAAGACAACTCATTAATGAACACAGCAACATCCCACAAAACACAACAACAAAGTAATAATTCTATTAAGGACTCACAAAATATCCTTGAAAAACAAATAAAGTAAAAGCAAAATCAACAAAAAACCCAATTACTCAAGTAAAAAAAATTACAATTCAATTTAAAGAACACAACATCATCTCCCAAAAACCGTTAGTCATAAATATTTCATTAACAAATAACAAAAATGTTCAGAAAAAAAACTCTCCAAAAATAAAAATACAATGAAAAGCCTCAAAACATTGAGAATGCAGAGACTAACAACAAAAGGAAAACACCCAACAAATTATTAAAAAGTGCTTTAAAGAACCCCGCAAAATCACACAAAACAAATCTAAAGAAACATATGAAAAAACCCTATTACGAATCTAAAGCAGACAACAAATGAAAACAAATTAACAACAATAAAGACAAAGCATCATAACTCAAACCAAAAACACAAGAACAATTTGTAACACACAACAAAAAATATTACCAAATTATTACCAAAATTCAATTTGAAATGTCAAATTTGAAAACTAAAATGCATTCGCAGACACGCTTTGTCATTCCAAGGTCAACGATACATTATTTGATTAATAAATAAAAAGAATAATAAGTCATCGAAACTGCATGTTCATGTTCTTCTTTAGGTTGCACATTTTATTACACAACTAGAAGAAAACAAAGAGGACAATGCTTTTTCGTTTTCATGTCTGCCCCACCAAAAATGGTCCTAAATTCAGTTGAACTGACTCATTGCTAGACCCTGCCCCCCTTGGTTACTGTTGCTACACCTGTCAAGCTTTCCCTCCTACAATGAGACATATGGAGTTTTTAGTGATTGTCTCTTCTCCCCTTACCTATTAGATGTGCAGCACGGTCAGAAGAAGAGCTGACACTGAGGTCACTCTCATGCGCTGCTTGGAGTTTCCAATTCACTCGAATTCTGGACCACTTTTTGCGGGGCAGGCATGAAAATGAAAAAGCAATGTCCTCTTTGTTTTCTTCTTAGTTGTGCAACCTAAGGAAGAAATGAAAATGCAGTTTGGATGGCTTATTATTCATTTTATTTATGAGTCGAATAATGCATCTCTGACCTTGAAATGAAAAACAGAAATTCTGCTTTTACATTGTAATTTTCAAATTTGACATTTCAAATTGAATTTTGGTAAATATTTGCTGGGGCATCTTTTGAAAGTTAAATCTTAAATGTCCTTTTCTTTTTCTTTTTAATTAAGTCACAGAATGAGCAGCCTTGAAGAAGAAAATTTATTTATTATTAATTTTTCTAATGAGTCAAAAAATGCAGCTTTGTTCTGAAAATGAAAAAGCATTTCTGTTAATCAATTTCAATTTGAATTATGGTCCATGTTTGCTTCTATAATTTATAAGCCACTTACAGCAAACATGTCCAAACCAAAATATAATTATTTAAAAAACAAAAGACCTTAACTGTCTGTTCAAAGTAAAATATCTGATATGTAAGGCAAAGCTTGTATTTAGGATCCTGAAATGACAGATTAATTCTGACCTAAGATTTTTGTACAGGAACTCCTCGAGGAATTCAAATAACAGCAGATGAATTGCATTTCATTTAACTTATGAATACAGGAGCTGCTCAAAGATACATCCAAAAGTGTACTTACTGGGCAGTAAATTGTCTTTGCTGCTGGTCATATTTGAAGTTGATGGGATCTGTGATGTCTCGTTTCTGTGGATGTCCTGTCTTTCTTCTAATTCCATCCCCCTTTAAATATCAACGCTCACAGCTCCCTCCCCTGAAAACGCATCACCCACAGTCTCACCAATCACTGATCAGACATGAAATTTGGCTGCAGAGGAAAAACAGACAGAGTGCAAATAGATGAGTACAGATACATCACTGTTAACCAAAGAAAACTGCATGGCAGCTGTGGAGTCTGAAATAGAAAAATAAAAATTTAATGAAATCTTGAGTTAAGTTTGAATTTAAAACCCTGTGAATTAAATAAATGGACAAATAACCAAAGAGGTCAGCAGTGTTCCTTACCAGCTTTTCCACCTGAATTTGTCCTTAAGTGTTGTCGTTGTCTTTGGAGGCGTCATGCCCATGATGACAATCTTCCCCTCCTCAACATCCCAAAGGTGCTCTATTGGCTGGAGATCTGGTGACTGTGGAGGCCAGTGTTTGAGATGATTTGAGCTCTATGACATGATGCATTATCCTGCTGGAAGTATCATAAAATAGTGTCAAAGAAAGAGGCTCCCTGGAGGAAAAATAGAGCGCTCATAAACTTTTCATGGCATGTTTTTGCATAAAGCTACACGCTGACAGCAGTATACCTCACTGGTAGTCCTAGCTTGACCTTCTTAAAGATGCAGCACTGCTAGATGCCCTTTCAACCACCACTAACTATTGTCAAGTACCTCATACAACCCAACTTAAAAAAAATCTGAAATATCCCTTTAACACCAGATGTTGATTCTTTCAGCTGAATGTAGAATCAGGTCTCGAGACTCACTAGGAAACATTCCTCGGATCTAAAATGTCCAAGTTTGCTGAGCTAATGTAAACTGTAGCCTTCACACCAAAACACCTGGGTCATTTCATCTACTCAACTCCTGGGTTATGAAATGTTTTACCTATTATGGGTTATTTATATTGGATTTGGGTTATTTTTGTGCAACTCATACACTGAGTAAAAATCCATCAACCCAACATACCTGGTTGACTCTGCACCTGGGTTGTTTGTGTTTTGAACGTCATCACGTGCTCCACCATGAATCCACACACCGGTGTACAGCAGAGTTCCAGTCAGTTTCTATGCATCGAGCGCTCACACATATTATCACTGGAGGGGTATTTCACAAAACCTAGATAATGGATTAAGCCAAGATTTTCCAGCTATCCTTGATGAATTTAGCTGTGATTTGGTTTCACTAAAGCGGAGGCACATAAGTTACCATGGCGATTAAGGGTCAATCCAAATTGTACTCCTTAGCCCTTGTCTTACCCCTTAGGCCTTGGTTTTGTGTGTTCACGTCTAGTGAAGAGGTATCCCAATTGTCTTTAAGGTTTAGAAGAAGGGCTACACAGCCCTTGAAATGAGGACAAACCTGGACCTCACTTGAAAGGAAGGGGTATGATAATATTTCCCATATTACACTGCACCTGCTGACAAGATCACAGAGCAGAGACTGAAGAATTATAAGTAATTATTAATTTATTAAGTAAATATTAATCATGTTTTGAATTGTTGGTCGTAATTTAAAATTGCTCTTGATAATGAGCTAGCTTTCGCAGCTGTAGCTACAGCTATTGTTGCATCTGCCTACAACACAGTTGGGTATATTATATAATAAATACATGTAGCCAAAACAACAACATAGGCCATCGGTGGCGCAGTTGGATAGTGTGCTTGGTCAGTAATCGGGAGGTTGCAGGTTCGAGTTATGCTCCGGGCGATGCATGGTGAAGTGCCCTTGGGTAAGATACGTAACCCCACTGCTGCGTCAGTGGTGTGTAAATGTGTATGAAAGTAAATGAGTTAATTGATACTGATGGACAAATAACAGAGACACTGTTCCATCACTGAGCGGATGCAAGAGCCAGTGGGTGTGTATGGGTAAGTGTAAAGCTGCTTTGAATAGCCAAAAGACTAGAAAAGAACTATAAAAGCTCAAGTCCATTTGCCAAATTAATTCGACCCAGCATTTGGGTAAAGCATATAACAAATATGTGTGGTTAAATTTTCCCAGATTTGATTGACCCAGAATTTTGGTAAAAAATTGAACTCATCTGTTGGGTTAAAATGGACCAACCCATCTTGCTGGGTCAAATTAACTACTGCTGGGCTGGTGCTAAAATGAACCAGCAGGTGGGTTATAAAACAGCCCAAACTGGGTTATTTTTAACCCACTTGTTTTCAGTGTGTTGGTTTCTTTTACTGAGCTGACAGGAGCTGCACTCGGTGTGAACCGACTAGATTTTGTGGGGAATAAGTCAGGGTCATTGGGCCCCAAATGTTTAATCTTGCAGTGCAGCTGGATCCACCTGATTCATTGTTTGTAGTCAGACAGATCGTCTTGCAGAGACGAAACAGCTGAGTTTGGTCTGCAGACAAACTGCCCAGTCAGTGTCCTTCAAGGAGGAAGAGGCGGGAGCTAAGTGTGATGACAGCAGGAAGTGACTGCTTGTACAGAGATTAGCATAGATGCTAACAGTTTCCTTATCAAATGAAAAAACAAATAAAAACTCTGGAAGCATTTATCAATGGCAAAGACATTTTCACTCCACCTGAGACATGCTTTGGTGAGAATATGTTCTGTGAAGTGGCCCATGAGGCAGTAGCGCTCTCCTACTACAATATCTGATTGGTCCATAATGAGTGGGACTGACAGAACAATCTTCAAATCACCTGCTGGATATGCTTTTGAAAGGCTGTGTCTGTCTTCTGTGTTCTGTATAGTATACACTGAGCTGTATATCTGACATGTCAAGTTACCAAAAGTTCGATGTCCTTGAATTTCACTGTCACAAAAATCACCCTGACCCTTCATCTTGACCTACAACTGAACCTTCAGTGTCTGGCAATTGTGCCCCTTTGGAGTTTTAAGACCTCCTGGAAGTGGTTTTCTTTAAACGGCTGTCTATCTCACTTCGCTTTATCAAACATGTCTGTCTCATGTATGAATAATTATGTCTGATCTCTGTTTGAATGTAAGCCGTTTTAAAAGAAAACTCACTTTTGTTACAATATCCAGTATATCTTTAACAGATCAGTAGAGTCTACACTGTTAACACTACATGCTAACCTCTTCCTCTTTTTAATCTCTACGTCTGCAGCTGTCTGTCTGTTTGTATAGTTGACAGCTGGTTATTCTGAGTGATTGCCTAACTAGAGGTGGACCTCAGCATTTGGCAAACATGATTGCCAGCCGAAGTGGAGCAGTGTGATATCACATGCAAACGGTCAAAGGGAGTTAATGCTGCTGATTTAGAAAGAGAGGAAACAGCACCGGATATACAGTAGATGAGGACGTTATCAGAGGGACAGGGGTGGGAAACAGTGGGATGAGGGTCTAGCTGACAGGTCGATGGCTCAGATTTTTTAAATGATACCAGAAATTTCAACAACAGAGGGAAGTTTAGATAAAGTAAAGATAAAGTAAATAAGAAACAGAGGCATATCAGACCATAGGGGTTGGGCTTTGGGAATGAGCACAATGGTCCACAACAATGAGTAATCATGGGTAATTAGGGGTAATTAACGAGTAAAACAAGGGCAGAACTTTAACCCAAGACAACGTGGTTTCCAAAAATAAGCAGCTGTAAATACCTACTCCTTTATCTTTTAGTAGTAAAAGACAGACAATGAGTAACACAACCACTCTGTGTCAAGACAAAACAGACAATAAAATTTGCTTGCTGTTATTGCCATTCAAATCTTTTCAAGCAAACCGGTGTTAAAATGTGGGTTTAAAGAGCCTTAACTTTGTTTCAAATATTCACGCTAGATTGCGTGCACAATCACAAATGTTAGAAAAAAACTGCATTTCTTGTACATTGTGCCCCTGGTACAGCCGAACTCTCTCTCTATTACCCCTTTCACTCTAAAATTAGCGGGTCGATGTGGGTTTTTTCAACACGGGTTAATCCGCTAACAATCGGTAAGTGATGCCTTTCCCACTGCCAGCAGACCCGGGTCTAATTAGCAGCAGATGAGCTGGGTTTTTTTCCCTCTGGCCAGAGCTGTAGAGATAGAAAGAGTTGCGACACTCCCATAAGACGCCGTTGTACGCTTTCTTCCGGTCTACTTCCGGGTTGTGGAGCCTCGAATAGTTCCAAACACCACTTCTACAGCGACGGACACCGTTCATTTGCATTGTTGGCCATTGAGTATATTAAGAGGTAAGTTGATCAAAAAGCTACCCCTTTTGAATTTTCAGCTGTCTATTTTTTATCAGAGGCTCGTTATGATGCATATGCTTTGCTTTAGTTGTATATGCACGGCGTAATTATATATATTTTTTATCTTGGTTGGTGTCCGACTTCCTGCTACTTTTTAGTTGACTCTTGCTAATTGTGACTGTATGTTGGATAAATTGATTAAATCGCTACCTCTTTTTAACCGTCAACTCCATATGAGAGGCCATTTGTGATGCATACACGTTTGTTCATGGTGGCTATTGCAGAGGGGATGAAAGACTATTTAAAGATATTTCTCCGGGCCAGAGGAACTTTATAACGCCTGCCTGATGGCAGCATCAGAAAGCAGTGGCGGAGGGGGTGGGAGGAGTCTTCTGTGATCAGGGTGGCTTTCCTGGTCACAGACCAGGTGTACAGCACAGTGAGTTGTTATTTTTTAATATATTGATTTATCTATATCTCTCACTCAACAGATATATATATATATATAACACTAACTCACACATGGCTCACACATGACACAAATATTACACTGTTTTAAATTTCACTAGTGAGATATCACTGTCCAGATTTATACATTCATTTATGTAGGCTATTATTACTTTGAGTTTGATGTTATATTATAGCTGTATTGATTCAAAAAGTAGTAATAACTCTGACATGTTCTCTTGAACAGATGCAGTTCCTAATTACATTCCGACTGTTAATTTTCAATCCTTATTGTCCTCCAATTAAAATCACAACTTTTTACCATAATTTTCAAGTCAGATGCGTTTCTACTGGATATTTAGTTCATAGTGTTGTGAGCTTGTAGCCTATACATTCATGACAAAACATTTTTCATTTACTGAAGGAAAATTAAATGTTGGCTAATGATGCATACTCCTTTCAAGTGAGGTCCATTATGATATTTTGTCATTAAATTGTGTATTTTTAAGTTTTGTGACATATTCAGATTTAGTTTTGTTGCTGCTTGATGACTTTTGATAAAACATTTTTGAAGCATAGTTTGATGTAGTTTTGGTAATTCATTCAAGTATTTCTTCTGGTTTTATAACTTGTATTGAGCTTTCAGTTTTTGTAAAGCTGTTGAAGTGGTGATCAGATCAGTGTTTATGGTGAGCAAAGAAATTCTGTGAGGTCACATATGGTGTAATCGATAAATACCACCCAACACCACTCTTGGCATTGCTGGTTGAGCATAAGAAAAACCTGCTGACAGGTGAGGCACTTTTTCCAGCACCAGTTTTTCCCAAGAGCACCATCTTCAGTGTCTTTGGGTCTTACAAAAAAAGAGGAAAAATAGACAAAATCAATTTCAGAATCAGATGTAACAAGAGAGCAAACATATTTCACATATTTTAACAGAGACAGGGACGTAGTTCGAAACCCTGACTCAGGTTGCACTTAAGGCGCACAAAGTGGTGACTTGAGACCTGACTCTGATGAATTGCCCCTAAAAGATCTTGGAGTAGAATCAGACCTTATGTCTGAGAATTGGGCCCAATCATTTTATTTCATGATTCTACCTCACGTTAAATATGAGCCGAATGTAATTCCTTCACGTCAGGCATGACCCCCGTATGACGTATGTGAAAAACCAAACTCCACCCACTCCACTACTCTTGCCTGTTCTAATACTCTCACAATATTGACCAGGAGTGCTCCAGGAGCTGAAACCTCCACCAAGGCATTTCAGACATTGTCAGCCAAGTTAATATGGGGAATGAGGAACACTACCCTATTATTAACCATCAACAGAAATGATTAATTTAACATTAATCATTACTTTTGGACCCGTTAAACCCATTTTAATGGCAGTTCAGATGCTGCTATATTCATCAACATCATTCCTCTCCAGATTATATTCATTATTGATGTTATTGTTAATATTAGATTGTTCTCCCCATCCATGGTTGTATTGATTATATATCAATAGTAACTGTCTTTACAACTATATAGACATGAGGTCCCTCTTGAAAATGAGATGCCACATCTCAAGGGGTTTACCATTAATACATTTGTAATCAGTAAAAGACAAATATGGCGCTCTACAGATAATGATTGATTGATTGATTGATTGATTGACTGATTGATTGATTGAATCTATATTCAGCAGAGACAAATGTGATGAGGACAGATTTATGATCTGAGTGTTCATGGGTTTGTTGCTATCATAAATTCTTATTTTTAGTGTCTTTGTCTCTGCCTGGATGGCACATCTCTGGATATATACATATGTTTCTATATCTATATCTATCTTCTATCCATCTCTCTCTCTCTCTCTCTCTCTCTATGTATATATATATATATATATATATATATATATATATATATATATATATATATATATATATATATATATATATATATATGTATATATATATATATATATATATATATATATATATATATATATATATATATATATATATATATATATATATATATATATATATATATATATATATATACATATATATATAAATAAAAAAATAAAATGTATCACCTTTTGGGAAGCAGACAGAAATATACTGACAGGGTTGAAATGACAAAAACTGTCAAAGTTTGACATAGTTTAACATGTATTGCAAACCTCCTTTTATTGCTGTTTATATTTAAAAATGTGTTTATCTGGGCTATTAGGCAAATATAGTTTAAAAAGATTGTAATGACAGATTTTTCTATTTTAATCTTGAATACATTTATGACACTCAGATTTCAGCTCTGATGTTTATAATAGTCTAGTCTTGGTTCAAAAAAAGCAAGAGGTTTAAATGAAATTATTTAAAAGAGTGTTTTTAAACTGTGTAACAGTAATGTCAGTAAAACATGTAAACAAACATGACAGTCAAGAGCTCTGATTTATAAAATATCCTCTCTTAAAGTGACATAACTCCACATAAATATTCCTACCAGCTTGTTTGTCAGCCATCTTCTGCTTGTCCAAGTAGGTGGTCTGTGATGTCCTGTCTGCTGTTTACCTGTTGCAGTGCAGAGAGTTCATCATTTCACCTTTTTTATATTAGGAGGTCCATGCTGTTCCCTCCCCTGCAACATGCTATTACAACTATCTTTGGGGCAGAAACCTCAGGGTGCCAACCAGTCACAGATCAGAAACCAGGAATGAAGCTGAAGGCAACAAATCAGGGCCCAGCAAAAGTTTCTCTGGGTGTGAGTATTCAGTCAGGGGTTTGATTGGTAAAAGATGAAAAAGAGGAAATCCAAGCTTTAAAATGAAAATAATAAAATAAAAAATGCATTAGTCTGTAATAAATAAATGCAGAAACACACAATTTGAATGCATGCATGATACTTTACACACAAACACCACAACTTTCATATTCGTGAGAATGGGTTTAAAAACCAGTTTAAATTTGGCTCTCACTGCTTCTAAGTGCAAGTCAAAACTCTACCATGCAAAGTCAAAGCCAGATATCAACAATACCCAGAAATGCCGCCAGCTTCTCTGGGCCTGAGCTCATCTGAGACAGACTGAGGCAAAGTGGAAAAGTCTGCTGTGGTCTATTATGGACAACGTGTCCTCAGGGGTAAAGAGGAAAAGGGACATCCAGATTTTTAAAGTGCAATGGTCAATGACAGCATCTGTGATGGTATGGGGTGTGTTAGTGCCCATGGCATGGGTAACTTGCACAGCTGTGTGAACCATGAATGCTGAAAGGTACGTACAGGTTTTGAAGCAACATATGCTGCCATGTAAGTGACGTCTTTTTCAGGGGCGTCCCTGCTTATTTCAACAAATCAATGCCAAGACACATTTTGCTCATGTTACAACAGCAGGTGCTAGACTGACCTGCCTGCAGTCCTGACCTGTCTCCCACTGAACATGTTTGGTGCATTATTGAGTGCAACATCCAACAACAGAGACCCTGGACTGTTGAGCAACTGAAGTTGAACATAAAGAAAGAATGAGGGAGAATTCAACCTACAAAGCTTCAACAATTAGTGTCCTCAGTTCACAAACACTTACTGAGTGATGTTAAATGTGAAGGTGATTAAGATAGTGGTAAAGGTACACCTATCCAAGCATTTTTGGAATTTTTTGGAATGAACTGAAGTAGAAATGAGTGACTATTTGTTAAAAAAAAAAAAAAAAGAAAGAAAAGAAAAGAAAAGAAAAAGAAGAAGGAGAATTTTGAACATTCAATATATACATCTTTGATGGATGTTTTCTGTTTTCGGTTTTATACAAAGTCCGAACATCATTGCAATTGTGTTTTTTAGTTTCTTAAGAAAATAATTGGCTTCAACCAGCTCAAACTGTCTCTGAGGAGTCCCAGTGATGCTCACTGCAGTTGCAGAAACCTCCATTTCAACAGCGAGAGAAAGTGACAACTTCCTGCCAGAATATTGACCAATCAGGTGCTCCCAATTTCTACTTCACTTCTATTATTGATGTATCATCCTATCAGGAGAAACCAACAAGTCAATAAGACAATAAAGTTGTCTTTCAGTTCCAAAAAGAATTAAAAAGGTAATCTGAGCAATCTGATGTGGTCCTTTTTACATTTGAGACATAAATTGCATCCATGAGTGGCACAAACAGTGCAGACCTCATTGCCATAGCCTCCTGTGTCCTCCCTGCTCCCTCAGATCTGAGCATTTCCAAAGGGGAGGGAAAGAGATCCTCTACAGAGATTACATTTTTCTTTTTTGTTATTCAACTTAAATCAAATCCATGCTAATAGACACCCAAACCATGATGTAAACAGTCAAACACATCAAGACGTGGGACCCCTCAGTGTCTTGCACAAGGGCACACGAACATGTGACAGCCAGAGCTGGGCTCAAACCCTTGACCTGGTGGTAGAGTACACTGCCAGACTAAGCCACAGATGCCCCTCAATTTGTGTACTTGTGCTGTGTCAGTCATCACATTGGACAAAGCTGTTAAATCTGTCCTTTACTGTCATAATGTGTAGGGTCTCTCAGTTTCATATCTGTTCAGATATCTTTGGTTGACGAGGTCCAGGCTGATGAACAACCGAAGAATGTAATTTCTCTGGCGCCTGCTGTTGCTGGCTTTAAGTGATAAAAACTATGTTCACACAAACTGAGTAAAAAAAATTGGAGCTGTGGCAGCCAGAATCTCTCCCAAAACAGCCACTTCAATTGACATTTACTCTAACATCCCAGATTAATAAACAACATTGTCTCTTATCTGGTTTTCTGTATGTGTCCAACCACCTAAATTACCCAGGACTAGATAATCAAACACAGAGTGCCTTTATCATCAAAGCAGGATGATGGTGATGCTGACATTGCTTTAAAGTCTTTGACAACCCCTCCACGATGCACGTGCTCACCCCTGTTGTCTGGTCCAACCAACCAGCCGGGCTCTGGGCAACCTGTAAACGGTGGGCTGGATCAGGCTCAGGAAAGCATGCCAGGTGCTCGGAAATGCAGCTGCCACTTCCAGATCAAGCAGGTGACCTTTCCTATTTCTGCCCTTGTGAGCGCATCAGCATTGGACACACGGTCCTGCCAACAATGCCCAAGAATGCTTCGAAAGGGGAATAGTCATGAAGGATAGCATGGCAAGACTGGTAGGACCAGAGACTTGAAGACTCTGATATTTTCCCCTGTGCTCAGATACCATGCAGCCTCGTCCAGTGAACTCTTGGCCCCATAAGCAAGGCTATGTCTGCGATTGGTCTCAGCCTCACAGTAAGCAGATTGATGAATTACACCGTCAAGGTAAGTGAACTGCTCCACAACTTCCACATCCTCCCATGTGGGGGGACGTGGAAATTCCCCTTATGACATCACTTGAAGCATGTTTTTTTTTTTTTCAACCAGACTGAGTGCACATTTTCTGAAAGAGGGAGCAAGCTCAGAAGGGCAAAGATGTGTTGTTCTTATGTTGTGGGCTTTTAAACAGACCGTGGATGTGTTTTGAAATAAAAAAAACACAGTCAAGTATATTTTGCATTAAATTGGTCCTTTGACATTTACCTAAGCTCAGCTGTCAGAACAACTTTCTTTGATTTCTTACTTCTGAGGAAGGTGAAGGCAAATTCCAACAAATACATTATAAAAGAGCCATAAAACCTTATCTTGACAAACAAGAGCCGTCAATTCTGTGGAACATGCAGGACAATGTGCATGTGACGAGATATCAAAGTAGTTTAGATGATGGGGGGTTGCTCAACATTCTTCTTCTCAGGAACAAGGAAAGCAATGTCCGCAGAACTGTGATGTTCAAATGTTTTTTAATCATTTACTCTCTATGCGAGAAAGACTGTTGTACCAGAGAGACAGGTCATCATAACTCACAGTTAACACAGGCACAGTGAGACAGAATAACCAAAGAATTCAACTCAGAGTGAACTTGCTGAAGAGAAGTTGATTTCATACGCAGAGGTGTTTTTCCCATTCTGTCAAATTCATGGGGTTTCACTGGAGCAGTTTAAGTAAGTATAAGTCTCCAAGTAAAGACATATAAGAACTGTCTCCAAAAAGTTTAGACTTAGGGTCAATCTCAGTTGTACCCCTTAGCCCTTGGTTTTGCACATTCACGTCTAGTGAAGGGGTATCCCAACTCTCCGTAAGGTGAAGAGCTACACGGCCCTTGAAATGAAGACAAACCAGGACCTCACTTGAAAGGAAGGGGTATGAGAAATTTCCCATAATACACTGCACCCGCTGACAAGAAGGCAGTGCGGAGACCGAAGGAAGTGTATAATTATAGGTCATTATTAACCTCTTTAGCTCCATAGGACCCAAATTTGGGTCTGCTGGGGCTCAGGAGACAAGCTCCTCGACACGACAGCACAAAGCAGTGAACTGTGCCTTTAAGACTATAGTCATGTCTGCTTTTATTTGATAAATACATTTATTTTTGCGCTTTGGCTTAATATGCACTGTTTTTCAAAATCCTCGCCTGACCATATTGTTGTAAAACCTCTTTAATTTTGCTCTGCATCATTTTATAACAATAATCCTTTGCAGAGATGATGTAAAAATGTTTTATTATTCAGTGTTAGAGCTTTACAGCCACTCCAGCATCATTTCTAAGAGATATTCACAATAAAAAAAATGTTTTTGTTTAGGCGAGGATGAAAATTTCAAATTATTCTGTCTTCTATCTTCATTTACTCTGTCCCAGTAGCACATATACTGATAATTACACATCTGCACACATCTCTTAAGTGTTGCTTTTATTATGACACCAAAATTTTTCAATATGCCTTGTGGGTTTCGAGCAGAAGGCTTAAAAAAGGGGGTGGGGCTGAACAAGTCAAATCATAATGTAAATATTAATCATGTCTTGAATTGTCCTCTCCCCTTCCCCTTGGCCCTCAAAACAGAGGGCTAAGGGGAAGGGGGATTGGGATTGACCCTAAGTCCAGTCTGCAAACGAAAAAAAAAAGTGAGTTTTTGTGATCATTTGGAGTACGGACGCTTACTGATTGACAATCACGCTCAACTGTGAGAGACTTTGCCTTCCACATCAGAAAGTTGATCTCTCTTGTCTACCTTGACTGTCCTCCACAGCAGAGACAGAGGCAGAGAGCCTGCATTAAATTGGTTTATTGACATTTTACCTTTAGATGTGCTCAGCTATCAGAACAAGTTTGTTTTCTCTTTCTTACTTCTGAGGAGGGTAAAGGCTAATTCCAACAAATTAATTATAAAAGAGCCATAAAATCTTATCTTGAGAAACAGGAGATGTCAATTCTGTGTAACAGCAGGAGCAAGTGATTAGTTATCAAAGTCACTGAGATGATGGGGGGTAGCACAACATTCTTCTTACAGAAGAGAAGTTTATATCATAAGCAGAGGTATTTTTTCTCATTCTATCAAGTTCATGGGGTTTCACTGGAGCAGTTTAAGGAAGTCAAAATCCCCAGGTAAAGACTAATGTAAGAACCATCTACACAAAGCTTAGACTAAGTCCAGTCTGCAAACAAACAAAAAAAATGTGTGGTTTTTTGTGATCATTTGGGTCCCAGATACTTGAATGTAGCATCTCCTCAGGACTCCATTTTAACCAGTATAACAAACAGTGTATCTAAATCAAATTACCCACACTAGCTTTAAGTATCAATCAGTCAGTCTTTATTTGTATACCACCATAAGAAATCTCAGGACACTTTACAATATGCCAGACTGAAGCCATACTCGTTGTTTTACAGACACATATACACATAGATTGTACTTAGACATATGTGCATCCAAACCCAACATGGAGCCACCATGAGCACTGGGCCAACCTACAGTGCAGTGCATCTGTCAGAGTCTTACAGAAACAGTGGCATGGTTACACTGCTTACCATAAAGCAGAATAACCATGATGTTGACATTGCTTCAACGTCTTTGACAAAGTTCACAAACTCCAATTTATATGAAGTTGGGATATTGTGTAAATCATCAAAAAACAGAACATAACTATATGCAAATCTTTTTAGACCTTTACTCAATTGAATACACAAAGACAAGATATTTAATGTTCAAACTGATAAACTGCCGCTGTTATGTGCTTATGAATAAAGAGGACTGGATTGGATAGCGTCTCCTGTGTGGTTTGGTAGGTCAGGTATGGGAGCATAAGCCAGATCTGCACTTCGCTTTGTCAACCAAGCTGTGCCAGGCCTATGTTCCAACTCTTTAGGTATCCTCTGAGCTGACCCCTGCACAATGCACATGTGGTCTGGTCCAACCAACCGGACCATGGGTACCCTGTAAATGGTGAGCTTGACAATTCCCCTTATGACATCACTTGAGGCATGTTTTTTTTCCTCAAACAGAGAGAGTGCACATTTTCTGAAAGAGGAGCAAGAACAAAAGGTCAAAGTCGTATTGTTCTTGATTTGTGGGCTTTTAAACAGGCCATGGATGTGTTTTGAAATAAAAAACACTGTTGAGTATATTTTGCATTAAATTGGTCCTTTGACCTTTTACCTTTAAATTTGCTCAGCTGTCAGAACAAGTTTCTTTTATTTCTTACTTGTAAGGAAGGTGAAGGCTAATTCCAACAAATAAACTACAAAAGAGCCATAAAACCTTATCTTGACAAACAAGAGCCGTCGATTCTGTTGAACATGCAGGACAATGCTCAAGTTATCAGTCTTCAAAGTCACTGAGATGATGGGGGTTGCTCAACATTCTTCTTCTCATGAATGAGGAAATAAAGGTCCGCAGAACTGTGATGTTCAAATGTTTATAACCATTTACAATTTGTGAGAAAAGACTGTCAGTGTAACTCACAGTAAAGAGAGGTACAGTGATTCAGAATAACCAAATAATACTTAGATGCATATTCATCTTTGACCTACCTTTCTAGTCTTGCTTTTAGCTGATTTTTTGTTCTCTTAATATGCATTTTGTTTTTTTTACTCTATTTTAGTTTCAGAGTTACTATATTGTGTTTTATTACCTCTTTCTATTTTCTTTTATTGCTTGGTTTTAAGACTTTAAGTCTTATTTCAATTAACTTTTAGCACTTTATTGCCTTAGTTTTGTCTCATCAGGGTTTTATTGCTTTAGTCTTACATCCTGTTTCCTCATTTTCAATTCAAGAGTGTTTGCCTCAGTCGTTTGTTGCTGTTTGAAGGTCCTCACTTAGGGTGAATCCCAATTGTACCCCTTACCCCTTGTCTTACCTCTTACCCCTTGGTTCCCAATTCTCCGTATAGGGCTAAGGGGAAGGGCTAAGACCAAGGCCTACACAGCCCTTGAAACGAAGACAGACTGGGATCTCACTTGAAACGAAGGGGTATGAGAATTTCCCATAATACACTGTGCCCACCGACACGAGGCAGAGCGGAGACTGAAGGAAGCGCTTAATTATAAGTAATTATTAATTCATTAAGTAAAGATTAAACATGTTTTGAACTGTTGGTTGTATTTTAAAATTTCTCGTTATAACGAGCTAGCCATCGCAGCCGTAGCTACAGCTATTGTCGCATCTGCCTACGTCACAGCTAGCGAGTGGCTCTGGGTGATGACGTAGCGGGAATCGAGTGGTGTCTCATTTCTCAGCAGTGTGTTTTCACCCCTTCCCCTTGGCCCTCAAACAGAGGGCTAAGTGGAAGGGGTCAAGAAAGGGGTAAGAAGAAGGGGAAGGGCTAAGGGGTAGAATTGGGATTCACCCTTAGTGTCCTTGTGTGTGTGTGCGTGAGTGGTTGTATGTGTTGATTGTGGGTTGTGTGGTGGGCTGGTTTTGGTTTTTTTTTTGTCTCCCCTGAAACTTATCTGCTTGTGTTCTTGAATGTACGGCACTTTGTGCTTCAAATTTTTGTATGAAAAGTGCTTTATAAATAAAGTTTGATTGATTGTTGTCAATAAACAAAAAAGAGAAAACAGAAGATCGTTTTGGCCAATCTGTTGTCTTTATTGAATGTCAGAAAGAATTAAGCTGATTTTCTTACAGGAGAGTGAAGGCTGATTTGGTCAGTGGAGCTCCACACTTTAATTCTCCTCATCTGAAAGACAATGGAAAGTAAAACAGATTTCATATGAAGTTATCTGTGATGTTTAAGGAAGAAATGTACACAACAGAAATAACTATTGACGTGGAAAACCATCATCATCTAACCCCAGAATTAAGGTTGTATCAAAAACTTTAATAACATACATGTAAAGAAATTCAATATCCATTAACAGTTTTAATATCACTACAAATAACTCAGTAAAAAAACTGTCTTGAAAAACACCTGCGGTCCAAGACATGCAGGTCCAGGAAAAGTGACTTTCAAAAATGACAACACATCTGTCGTAAATCCTTAAAGGTTTCCCTGTTTTGTAAACTAACACATTCACCACCATAAATGCCTGGCTAAATATTTTTAGAACCATTTTTTGTGTTCAAATTAATAAAACACTTTCAGAACATGGAACTGAACTAAACATTAAATGATGTAAATGTAAATAATTGTCTTCTGTTTTGTTGATAAACTCGTTGCAGCCCTGGGTTGATGAACTCTGACTCTAGATCTCCTTTCTGAGCTTCGATATTTTAAATACCATTGAATGGACATTTTTTACTGATTTTGTATAATTTAAAAACACCATGTTGAGAAAGTATTCAAGTAGTAAGAGCTAAATTGAGCTCAATTTAAGTTTGAATCAGTTGAAAATGTCACAACACTGAAGTTTGAGACAAAACTTCTATTTTTCCATCTTATTTCAGCAGCTGCATTCAAATTTACATCTGAAACTTTAGGCTGAAGCTTAATCTGAAAAATATTAATTCTTTAACTATTTAGTGTTTTAAAAGAAGTAGGAACAACTAGATCTCACCTTCTTCCTCCTCATCTTCCTCGTCCTCCTCTTCCTCCTCCTCTTCATCAGAGCTGAAGGTTCCATCAGGCAGGCTGTACACTCGGATCACTTGCTGTTAAGAGAACAGAGAGACACGAATATCAAATCAGGCTCCACGAGGGCTTCTTCATAGTTACTGTTTCAGACTCCTTCCTCTGACCGTGGATCAAGATCTCTGGCTCACCTTGTTGGGGTCCTTCAGGATCAGGTATTTGCCCTCGTCCAGCTTGCGACAGATGTCGATGACGCAGCGGAGGATTCCCCAGGCGTTCTCCATGCTCAGGTTAATCTGGCTGGCAAACTCGTTGGGCTTGAACTGCTGGGTGCCGAGGATGACGTGACGGGCCGAGTCCTTGACGTGGTACCGGGACACGTAGCTGAGGGCCACAGTGAATCCAAAATGGTTACCAGTAGTAATAAATAACCAGCTCCAGATTTAAACATAAAGACTGAAAGACCCTGTGTGAAGGTCTGAAGGTCTTTGTGTGAGTGTTTGGGTTCCTCACCCCAGTTTCAGGTACTCTGATCCAGCGAGCATGGCGCAGCAGGTCCAGCGGGCCAGTTTGTAGCTGTTGTTCTTGAGCTCAGTGGCGAGGACGGCTCCTCTCTGAGAGTCCAGCTTCTGACGCCAGTCCACCCCGTTACAGTACTGACAGAAAAACACAAGGACGCAAAAGGTCAAACCTGGACAGGAAAATGTAGCAGATGATTTTAGGGTATTTTCACTCACAAAACATACCAAGGATCATACAAAAGACAACTGATTTCTTTGGCTTTGGAAATATCTGAGGTCTTGCAAATACTCACCCAAAATTAATCATTATAGGATTAAACACTTGTTAATCAGGACTGTATTGTATGCATCTTAATTGCAACATGAGCCTTCACAATAAAACACGTCTGAATTTTTCAAGTTAATTACAACAATTTAAGATTCAAGTTTTATTTATTTGTCCCTTGAGAAATTTGCATTAGACAAAAATTGCAGTCAAGCATGTTTCTCGAGGCACAGGACATTTTTTTTAAAGTAGTCAGATAAGGCAACATCTTGTTATAAGCTACTTTAAGCTTTATTTGAAACAGTGGAGAAAAAGAAGTATTTATGATTTATTTTATATTCAGAAATAAACACATTACAACCGCAAGCACTGTATGAAACATAAGGAGCAGTATAGGCACAGAGTTGCTGTTTCATATGAACTCTTCACATTTGTAACAAATTCTATTTTGTTTTTCTAATTTGGAACATACAAACATTACATATTGCATAAACATATTAAGACACTTCAGTTTTACTTTGTCTACTTTAACTGCCTTTCAGGTCAGCTTGGTTGAATAACTAAAAACTGTAGGTGCAAAAATCACAATGGTGGATTCAAATGTCACTTTGTGAATTATAAATTCAGTATTTTTAGACAACGCGGAATAGAAAAAAGTTAAAAATTTTGTTTTGTTTTACTTAGTAATATAAAATAAATAAGTTGCACATTCCAAGTGTGTTGATGATGCAAAACTTCCTGCATTTTTGCTTTTGCCAGACAAATTAACCAGATTATTTTTTCCACAGACTCACTGAAACATGACTTATTTCTGTAGGCTAACCAAGAAGTTAGCATCGTGCTGCTTCCCTTGACTAAATCTGTTAGAATTTTTCAACATGTTCTTGGATCAGTGCTGATGAGATCTGTGGGAACAAAAGTTCATCAAACTGAGACATTCTGTTCATGATAGTCATGACACTTTTCATGAATGAACAAAAAGTTCACAATATTTTAAGCATAAACAATCTGTGGGAGTTTAAAGCTATCTTCAGGCTATTACGGGACTACAACATGACGGTTCTTCCTATTAGCAGATATCACACTTCGAAAGTATAACTTCATGTGTGATCCCTTGTTTGAGTTTGTTTCTTATTGAAAGACATAATGAAGCTGGTACCCATGGCTGTGGCAATAACATATGTATTTTCATGTACTGAAAAAACAATGCATTCAGGTCCCCGGATATTTTCATTAGAAACTCATTATCAACAACTTAAAAAAAAAAAAAAGGTGTTTTTTTTTATATATTCAATAAGCAGGTACTCAGCAAAAGCTACATTATTTTAAGATTATCTGAAACAACTTCTCAGTGGTCTGACTTTTTTATTTCATGTTTGTGCATGAAGCTCTGAGTCTGTTCAAAAAGGCTGAAGTTACTGGAGTGTTTGTGTGACAGCCTCATGATCAACGGCTTATTTAGTGCTACTGATTGAATATCATTAATACAGAGCTGTTCAGTATATATCCACTGATGCAGGGTCATCACAGCTACAGTTAGATTTACAGCCTTGACACCTTTTGTTCCTAAGAGACACTTTGTGGTTTCAATTGAAATGCAGTTCATTGAATGTAAAAGGGAACATTTTCTTTCCAGCATCGCCACCTGCCGGTCATTTTGGTTACTCAAGCTTTTTTGTGTTGGCATACTGTGCTATTCTGTACTATCTCAAGCTCAAAGCACAGCATCTTTTTATTAAACACATCTGAAAAGTTGAAGCTTAACACAAAGGGGTGATGGTGCGTCCCAAAGCCAGACCAGTTAAGAACCACTGCCGTGGACTTTGGGCTGTGTGAGCTGGAAACTCACTTCTGTTTTTTTATGACTCATTCCAGCACCAATCTGTTTGCATTTGTTAAAAACATTAAACATAGGAGTGTTCCTCCCCCTCTCACCCTGGAGTCCCACTCGTTCAGCGTCTTCACGTTGATAAAGGACACTTCTCCATTGGCTCCGGTCATCACGCCATCATGCTCACAGCGGACAATCAGATCGATGTCCTCTCCGAGCTTCCAGTGACGATATCTGAAAAGTTAAAAACCCACATGCTTAGAGGAAGAAGAAAAATCCTCCAGTAAAACTCATCTGTGCTCGTGTTTGGCTGCAGTCTCACAGTGAGCTCGGAGGGTTTGAGTATCACATGATCAAAACATCTGCCACTCTGACCAGGATTTACTGAAAGTTAAAGGAAACTCTTTCAGCGTGTGGTGCCCCTTAATTCACCTGTAGGCCACGGATGCCACCTCACTCTTGTCCATGTCCTCCTCCACAAATGGGTTAGAGTTTGGGAACTTGTAGCGGTCTCCACCCTGAAACAAGAAAATAAAAAATTGTGACAAGAGCTTCTTAGCTTCTCAGACTTTTTCTTACAGGCACAACTTGCAACAGCAGCAAAGCCAAAGACATTTATCCTAATCATCGGTCATTCTGTAAAATTAAAAGACACATGGAGCAGCAGGATAGCTCATCATCAAGTTTGGAAAGAGGGGAACATTTAGTGGAGGTAACGTCCTCAAAGATCAATCTTCTTCTCTTTAATGTTGTTGAAGTGGCTTGTGGAGCAGAACTTAACATCTTTTACTAAACTCTCCGTTCACAGAGAAATGCTCTATCCCTCTCTAAAGGAAATGTCCCTTAAAATGCTCTGTTTTTACTTCCTGGGGTTTATGATGTCATAGCTATACAGCCTCCACCGACACACGTTTTCTGGTTGTTACAGGCAGACGCCATGGTCGTTTTGAACATCCTCTCTTAATTAACTGTTCATTATTTTAAGATAAGCTATATGAATTTAAATGACTGAAACAATACATTAAACAAGCAGCCCTCTATGAAACACCTTGTCTTTTGGGAAGCTCCCAGGCTCAAAAAGGTTGGTTAACCCTGCTCTACAGAGATGGCATTTTTCATTTTTTATTCGACTTCAATCAAATCTTTGACAGACACCACAGACATGATGTTAACAGTCAAACACACCAGGACAGGGGACCTTTCAAACATGAAGTTTTTGTTGTGTGCTTTTTCCTCACCATGCGTAAACACTGCTGGCTGAAGTTGTGGTTGATGTAGGTCGCCTCCATTGCCAGGTTGCGTGGGGAGTTGAAGGAGTTGCCTTCGTCCTGTGGGGGTTCGTTGGCCGTCTCGCTCACAGTTAGAAGATCTGAGGTGACAAGTTACACAACATGTATGTGTCACACAACAAGGAGGAAAGATATGAAGTAAACTGGGACAACAATCCTAACCTGTGGCTAGTTAACGAAACATTTTTCATTCAAGGTTGCACAAATAGCCGAGTTAATAGCAGCGGTGTCCTCACTAGGGGTGGAACGATCATATGCTGTCATGGCTTAAAACGTCACAGTTTAGTTAACCATAAGGCTCTCCAAACGCAACAAACTGCAATGCTTTGTATGTTCTGACACCTACACAGAAACTCTCAACCATCAGATAAGATAAGTGGTCTATGAGCTCAAGTCTATTTACCACTTCTTGTTAGTCTTCATTATTTTGTACTGAAATCTGTTATCACTGTTATTTCTGTCTGCAACACCAAACTCATAAAATATGTATGGTTAAGTGATGTAACACAAGTATTATTTTAATAATTAGAATAGATAAAAAAATAACTATATGCTTTAATTTCCTTTTAAAAAAAAACCTTAAATTATGGCATAATAAGCATCCATAGTCTCGCTATAATAGTGCAAATTTATCTAGACTATTGTGAAACTGAGATTATTCCTTCATCTGCATCTTTCCCTTGTGAGATGCAGATAATGTATGTACACACTTAAGCCTAAAATTATTCAAATACAAGGAATTTCTAATTTTTTTTCAGTTACATATCAATTTTTCGCCTAAAAAAAATTAGGAAATTCCTTGTATTTGACAGGATAATTAATCATTTTGGGCTTAAGTGTGGGAATAATTATAATTATAAATATATTTATTTATTAATTTTTACATGACCAGTCGAATAAAAATATAGTTGCAGTACCACAGGTTCTTGTCTCGGCTCACCAAAGTCAGAGTTGTCTCTCTTGTCAAAGAACAGCTTGTTTCCGACTCTCTGCACGATGATGTCCCAGGAGTTCACTGAGCGCGTGCAGCACATCAGAGTGGCCAGGATGGCGTCAGTGGCAAACACGTTGCCCTGAGTCTTCGCCAGCTGCAGAGACACAAACAGAGCTGCTGTGTTAACGACAAAACATTCGACACAAACACCCGTCATTAATGCTGCTGGAGCGGCCTGCAGTGTGGATCAAACAGACTGCCGTGCGTCAGACCTTTCGGATGACGGGGTCGTCGGTGGTGGTCACGGTGTGGAAGATCCTCTTGATGCTCTTCAGCTGCTTCTCATTGCGGGTGGTGATGCGGTCGAAGGCCTTGTCGTAGTATTCCAGAGCGCCACAGCACTCGCTGCAGGAGAAGCAACACACTCATCACCACTGCTGTCCTGTGAGAAGTTTAACGTGCTCATGAGGAACAGGTTAACTCACATGTCCACAGGGTCAGCCACCTCCATGTATCTCATCTTCATCAGACGGGGGAAGTCCATCTCCTCCTTCACCTCCCAGTCGCTCCTCACCTCCACAGACGAGTCCCTGGGCTTCAGCTGCGCCTGAGCGAATGGAGGAAAAGATCTATAACTTTTTTAAATCCATCTAAACCACTGACTTCTACCTCTACTCGAGAAATAAAGTATGTATCGAGTGTTTATCAAGACAAGCACCTGAGACTTCTGGTCCCACTTCTGACGAACTCCAAACTGCTTCTGGAACTTCTTCTGCAGCCTCAGTCGATCCCTGAAGAGACAAACACCAACTTAGACCCTCCTTACATACGGATGTGACCTTGTGTGAGGACTCTAAGCCCACCAGAGGAAACATACAAAGATGTCTTGATAATCTCACCTCTCCTTCTGCTTGGCGCTCTTCGGGAGCGTCTGCATGTTGAACTGAGTCAGATTCCTGCGGTCTTTGTCTCGTCGCAGATTCCTCTGTTGGAACATTAATCAATGTTTTAATGGACAAATACAAACTAAAGACAATCAATAGACATTGATGAAGAGTTTTCTTTTTACCTGAGCAAACCTCATACGGTTCCTCTGGTAGGCCGTCTTCTGCGTCTTGGCCGTGTCCACCAGCTGGAAGCTCGTCTCATCCTCTTCATGGAAGTACGCGTACTGACTGCCTCCTCCGAACTGAGATGAATATTTATCTGTAGGCAAAAAAAAAAAAGATGTGTACATCAGAGTTTGACTTCTGATTTAAACTAAAAGTTGTGTTAAAATGCATTGTGTTTTAAACCGACAAGACCTACAATCTAGATCATTAATCACATTTGCTAGCCAACAAATTCAGGGGCTTATAGCTAAATAAAAGGGATGCACAACATTCTTAGCAAAGTATCACCACAGCAGATGATAGTTTAAAGAAACAATTTTAGGTGAATGCAGATATTAAAATCTCAGCTATTATCTACAGCCAATATCTCAGCCACACATTTCTCATTCTTATATACATCACATATATTGGCTGAAATATCAGTACAATGCTTTAGTGATGCAAAATATTATTGAATGATATTGGTATCAGCAGATATGACAATTTCTGATGATAGTTGCAGCAGATATTTTGGCAGTACCTATTGGCTCTCTATATCCCATATAGAGGCTGAGAAATTGACAGAATGTACAAATGCAGGTTGATGGTTTACCTCATCATCACTGAAAGTCCACTTTATGAATCAAAAGTCATAATTTATGACAAAAAAAAAATATTGTTGTACTTGCTTTACATTTGTTTGTAACACAAATAGACTGGAAGGACCAGGTCAATTGTTGGGGGAGAGGTGGGGGATACCCTGAACCGGTCGCCAGCTGATCAGAGGGCCATATAGACAAATTAACTCTTGATGAAACGAACAGATCAATTGTGGCAAAATGAAGACTGCATACTCTTGAAAAAAAATTGTATGGAAAATGGCGAGAACTGGTTTGAAATACATGCATATTGCATATTGGCCAACATCCAATTTCATGTATTACTACTAAAAAATATGCACATCTTTCCCTAAGAGAGATTTATGGGTTTAAATACTCAGTTGTGCATAAACCTGAGGCCGATCTGTCTCACTCACTTGTGTATCTCTTGTCCTGATAAGTGGCTCCAGTCCAGTCAGCGACCTATGAGATAAAACATGAAATAAGGAAAACATGACAAGCGCTGAAATATAGTTTAAAAACTAAGCAACAAAACAAAGCACAAAAGATTTATGTATATTTTGTGTTTTCAAGGCAAACAAAGGCAAGCCTTACTAATTATGTCATTGTACTGTTATGAAATTTAATGTATTTAGACTGATCTTATAATAGGGCAGTTTGCTCTAATGGGTACAGTCCTGATTTCTTAATTTGAATAATTGTAAGTTTCATCTAAAATTCAACTGAATTGAATGACTCTGTAGAGTGACCTTGAGTGTTCAGAAAGCCGCATTTAAATAAAATGTATTATTATTATAACTAAACAAAACAAACAGAAATACAGATTTTCTATTTAATAGAGTAACTTTGTGCAGTGAGCTACTCTCAAAATATGTCTACTTTCAGAGCCTTTATTTCCCTCATTATGTGAAATTTACCCATGACAGAAAGTATTTGTGAATACTGCTTGTGGGGTATCATTTTGAGGACCAGAGTCCTCTATTCTAACCACGAGGGAACACTGAAAGTGGACAAAGGAGGCAGTTGATCTCCATTTAACTTGTAAATATCTATTTACGGGGTCAAGGGATAGAGCTACAGGGGGAAGTTTGAGTGATAGAATGAACAGCAGGCAGAGAAAAGTGACAGTCCATCACAGGCAAGCAACACAGACTATGAACAAGATACAGCAACAGGATGGCCGAAGCCTTTCACACATTGCTACACGTTTCCATAAACAAACTGTTTCCATCATGGCTGTAACAAGAATATAATTCAGAATTTCTCTGTTCTGAAAACTTCTAAAAAAAAAACATTTAAGAACACACTGTGAATGATCAAACCTTTCCCAGACGGTCTCCTTTGCTGAACGGCTGATATGGCATATCCTTAAACTTCTCCGGGACTGCACATGGACCCCATCCAGACGGGTTGTCCTGGATCACAGGTGCGTGAAACTTCGCCATGACCTGAAGTCAGAGGAAGAGATGGAGTGAGACAGAGAGTTCTCAGTCAGACATAAGAGTGAAAACAGAAAACACAGAATAGATGTCAAAGCAGGGTCTCAGCCTATTAGCAGCACTGATCTCTTCAGCAATGCACTGAAAATATGCACTGATCAGCTTGCGCAGTGGGCTAGTCATCACCGACCCCCAAACATCCAAAAACGGTGTATAAACTGTCTGTGCTGATTTGTTTATCAGTATCACTTGGGGCTGGGCATTTTGGCCTTAAAAAAAAAAATCCCAGATTTTTTTCCACAACACTTAATTTACTATGTTAATCATTTTTTCCCCCTCAAAAAATCCCTCCAAGTGACACAAAAACGGCATGAAGATTTTATGATTAATTTCCCAGAGGTTTATTGCATTTCTGCATGGTTTTGTACTTGAAAATTCCTCTCTGTTGTACAGTAAAACAGTAAAATGTTTTGCCTGTAATTCATATATTCATTGTCGTAAGTGTTTTGGCAGATTAGTCGTAATTTATTTTTTTTCTGCCAGACGTCGGCATCAGCCTCAAAAAATCCATATCAATCGGGCCCTACATATTTTAATGTAATTTTTCATAACATTTCAAATTTTAGTTTTGTATTGTGTGGATTGTGTTTTACTGAGTGGACACCAGGAAGAGTAGTTTCTATTTTTCCTGGAGAAAATGGGGATCCAATAAAATATACAAACTACTTGGGTTTAATTTATAGACTGATAATTTATAACAGTATTCTCGTAGATCAGTGGCATCAGCTGACATCTGGCTTAGCTAACTAGCATTATTACGGTTTTACATCACTAAACTGTCCGGTCATGCCCATAAAACGGCCTAAACCCTTAACAGTTCCGTCCAAGAAGATACCGAGCCTCTCCTGATGTTTGAAAAACCCGAGGCTAACCCTTATTCAGCCAGGGAACTTCTCTAACCCTGGATGCGTTCAGCTCTGACTCAGTTAGCTCACTGATGCTAACGCTAAGTCGTGTTGCCAGGTGGCCGCGCGAGAGGCTAAGCTAACAGGGCGGAGGGCTACATCCACTGACACCGCTCGCGCTAAGATTTAGCTACAAGCTCGACGGGAAAACGACACTTTTCCTACACCCGGACATGGTTTGGGGACTTCTTACCGTGAAGGATGGGATACTTTTCGGGCTTTTACTCCCGAAAGTGCTCGCACGGTGCAAATCCCCGACAGAGAGCCGGTGTGAAAGGAAGTGCGGTGTAGCCGTAAAGCTGAAACTGTTTCCTGCTGTAAAATGGGCGCCACTGACGTAAAGCTGACGCAAACCCTCGTTTGGAAGAGTTTGCTGTGTACGTCCAACAAAGTTTGGGTTCTTTCACAATGAAAATAACATGCCACTGTCTGCCCTATCTTATAACAATATTTGATTTGGTAATGTTTGGTGGTTCCAAAGATGATATTTCTCTTAAATAATCAAATAGTCTGTGTGAAAGACTTCACACAGAAATGTAAAATTTATCGTATTTTCTAGGCCTTTTGAATAGCTTTCCGTTTTTTATATCTCCTTGAAATGTATTAAATCTAAAAATGCCAAATACCTGTTTGAACATTTACTTAGTTTCTCTTTAAATCAGACCACACATAATTTTATTGATATATATGTATATATTGTTTCTATATCTTATTTCTTATCAATTTTTTATGTGTTTTTTTCTGTGTTGTTGTTGTTTTGATATATTTGATATATTGTTATCAGTAGACTAGTGTATTCGCTCAGTCTCAAAATTAATTTCTACTGGATGAGAAATGCTTGTTATATGTATGTACCTTTTTATTTTTTCACACTAAAGAGGGGAAAAATGCATTCATTAAATCAACCGCAATATCTCACACCAGACGTCGTGTGTCATTTTCTGGGGCTGTTTCCATGTTTACAATTTTTCTGGATTATTGTAATTCCCTGCAGTTGTCACAAGAGAGCAGCATTAGTTCTGGTTAAAAACACTCATCAATACAGAGAATCTGTATTTTGTATCTAATTAGATTTCTTTACAACACAATAGAAATAATTTTCAACTATATTTACTTGTAACCCAAAAACACTATTATTTGGTTACATTTAATTCAGTTGCATTAAGCAGCATTTCACTGCAAACATCAAAAGACCTAAGCCTCTTGAGAAAAAAAGATGGCTCTGCCCCTTCCAGTACGAAGCACCTGTGTTCTTAGACCAGTCCAGCTTGTTGTGAAGGTGTACACCTACTTATGGGTTTGCATCCCTTCAGTGACCTCTCCTCTGATAGTGACTGGCTGGAGCGGGGGCTTAAACCTCCTAAAGTCAATGACCATCTCCTTGGTCTTGGAGGTGTTCAGCAGGAAGCAGTATTTAATGCTCAGAGCACTTCTACATGATTTAGGCCCCTCTCTTTAACAGTCAGAGTGTCTTTGTCTGCCTTTTCAAGCTGATATTCACTAATTAGACAGTGAGTGTGCCTTACTTCTGAAGTGCAAATGAGAAAATCATCACCTCTGTGTGTGTGCGTCTGTATTTTAACAAAAGACTGACAAAGATCAGCTTATTTGATCTTGAAGGGAAATCCACTGAGCACAGACTCTGAATGTTGATCTTGATCCTCTTTGTGCCTCCTCCAGCCTCGAGTGTGATTTCTTAATGAATGCATGGATTCAGTTAAGATGCTTAAAGGTCAGAAATGTGATTAATCAACACAAAGATGGCCGCAAGAGAGACACATGTCTCAGTGGGGATTTATCAATGCCAGTGTAATGAAGGTGCAAGTCTGCTTCATCTTCATGTCATGTCCCCTATCACTGATGTGAGGACAGCTGTGGGATTTGATGAAGTGCATCAACCAAAGTACAAACTCAAGGTTAATACTTTAAAGATCCTTTGCATCTTAAAGGTGCAATAAAGACTGTCTGGTAGATTATCTGGCTTCTGTTGCATGTTTGATTAAAAAACAAACAAACTTATATGTATCTGATTTAAGCAGCGGTTCAAAAATTCCATATCAGAGAGTCTTTAAACAGTTTTTTTCCACTGATCTCTCAAATGCACTCCTTATTATATTATACCTGATACCCATACTGCTCTACTGCAAACCACCACCTTAAAATGTCACACAGTTCATTGTTTTCTGCATGCATGTTTCCGCATATCAATCACACCGCGTCATTTTAAACCTTCACTTGTCACTTTAACTTGCCACTAACTGCTTAGTATGTCTTAAAGGGTTAGTTCGGGTTTTTCAAGTTGGGTTGCTAGAGGCCCATGGCACTGTGGGTGCCAATAAAGGAACTTGAAAGCTTTATCTCTGGGGGAAGATATCTGGGGTGAACAGTACCTGGAATGCTGCATTCCAGTTGTACTGGGAAGTCGGGATTTCTGAGTTCCAAAAGGGAAATTTCAACTGGAACGCGCCCTGAGGTTGAAATTTCCTACTGGGAAGTCAGGGAATCCTCACCACCCCCGAGTTGACAATCCAAGATGGCTGCCCGGGTGTAAACAGTTATTAAGCTCCTGTAATATTCCACTCATTGGCACTTCTGAGTAGTGTTTGTCACACTAAATCAGCTGTATACATAGTATTGTTCGATGTTTATATATAGAAATACTGCTATAGTTTTATTTACATTTTTCATGTGGTATGTGCAAACTACAACATAGGACGTGTTAATAATGGCTAACAATGGCCAGGTGGATTGGCGAGTACTTTTCCGACTTTGTAACTGGAACTATGAAGTCATTCCCACTCGCCTCTTCCCTGTTCTGACTTAAATGGAACGGAGCAAAAGCAGAATATGGTGCCACTCTTAATTAACCCACTGACAGCTTAAAACTACTCAAAAAACTATGTTGGCTTGACAATATGATACAGTAAGGTTCTTTACAGTGTTTAACTTTTCCTCAACAAAGCCACTGAGAACTTTACTATTTTGGGATGTAGGGGTCATGTATCCCTCCGTCAACAGCTGGTCAGGTCATCAGAGGAAACAACAAACACTAACTTCACACAAACTGAACTGAAAATGATTTTGACTCTAGTGATGACAACGTACTATTAGTTGTGGGTATGAGAGGATATCTTTATGAACCAGAGTACTCAAAGGAAGAACTTTAGTAGATGGAGTCACAGGTAGAGAGAGAGGCGGAGATCACAAGTTACCTGGTGGTTCAAATTAGGGCTGAACAATATATCGTTATCGTATCGAAACGATATAAACCATATAGATTTCCCTCGCGTTTAAACTGCACTTTCCACGTTCTTTTGTAAAATGATGTTTTAATTTTTCTAAAAAATGCTTGGTTTTCACCGAACCCCTAGTCACATCGTAACGTGTCGATATCTGGCATGAATATCAAGATATGAAATTTTGTCTATATCGTTCAGCCCCAGTTCAAATGCATGTACTGTGAGCCCATGTCTGCAAACTCAGAGGCCAATTGCTGTCAAGACTTAGTAACTTCTCCTGGACCTTTCATCAGAACTCTCTGATTTCGGTAAAACTTCAAACTGCTGTCATGTGTTATAGTCCTGATTAATAAAATGGGCACTGCAAACACAATGCTTTGTCACTGCAGAGAATTTAGTCCTAATGTCTTTATTTAAAACACAAGCTATCTTTCTATCAGTGTGTGCTCCAGTGAGTGCTACCTGACCCTGCTGCAGCGCTCTGATCTGATCTAATGAAGGGAGCAGTAGCTCTGGCCCTTTAGATCCTGGCCCTTTGTTGCATTAAGGAATAGTTCTGAACACGGCTGGGCTTTGTCATGGAAAAGTTAAGTGAAGAATCTTAGTGTATCGCATTGTTGAGCCAATGTAGTTTTTTGAGCAGTTTTAACCTGTAAGTGAGTTACTTACAAGGCTTTTGGTGGCACCATGTACTTATTGGCACTCATATTTACTATCTAAAAAACTGAAACTGAGCCTTTAAATTGTCCTGAGCTAACTCCTCCATATAACAATAGCTGCAATGCTAATGTGCTGGAAACAACTGATTTTATTTAAGTAAAACCTTTCTGTGTGGAGTTTGCATGTTCCAGTCATGGGACTGGTTGTCCATCTCTCCATGTGGCTCTGTGATTGGTTGGTAACGTTCAGGGTGTGTCCTGACTCTCACCCAATGTCACCTAGAATAGGCTCCAATTCCCCTCCCTGAAAAGGATAAGTGGCACAGAGAATGGGTGGATGGATGAAGCTTATTAAGCCATCAGGCCACAGGCAAATGTTGACATCATAAAAGTGGTTTAAATTAACATTAAATTTACTTATAAAATGACACAGAGGAGGCATATAAAGAGAAAATTAAATGAGACTATGGCAGATCCTTGAGTTACACTCTTATAGAGGAGCAGATACATCACTATTATCATGAAACATTCATTTTCAGTTTTGATTTTTCATAATTTGGGGGTTGAATCTCTTGGCCCATTAAAGCTAATTTTTATTTGTGTTGGCATCATGCTACACTGACTAATATGTACAGTCACCTCCATTACTGAGGAGTTGCTCTGTCCCTGTGTGTAACTTTTTAATGATCTAATGTGGTATATAACAAAAAATAAAGTGTGCCTGTGAGGCTGTAAAAATGAGTCACCTCTGATTGCCAGTTAAATTGAATAAGAACATGTTTTAATTAGTTATGTGAAATTGTTAAGAGCTTCAGAAGATCTTGTAAAATCAGATTTTATTAAGATGACTCACACTGCCTCAGAGCCCCTTGTATAAAAAAACAAACATGATCTTATTCTTTGAGTTTTTTTTTTTGTTTTTGTTGGTAATTTAGGCCAATTAAGTCCTTGTAAGACATTAAATATTCTGCAAATCTACAGATCTATATTCGTCATAGATGTGAGTCCAGCTCAGTCTGATCTCTCTGTTTGTCCCTGTGAAGGACCAAAGTTTGGAGTGACTCACAGACCAGCTGCTTCTCATGATGCTTCACTCTTTGTGGGATTTCTCCTGAGATAATTAAAGTAACACACAGTCAGTGACTGAGGGATATCAGAAACAGTCTCATGAAAAAAAAACATATTTTTATCCCACTGCACCAGGAAACAGCAGAGACCAGAGGAGCTATGTTTATGCATTGTTCATCTGTAAGTTCAACAGCCTAAATCATTCCTGTGAATGTAATATCTTGAGACACTGAGGGATATCTTGTGAAATTGAAGGACGAACTGATTACATCTAATGCCCCAGTCACACATTCCCGTTTCTCATGGCGATTGTGCATGACTGTACACAATTGGCAAGGCTGGTTTGATCGGCATGAGAGGGAAGAAATGACTCTCCCCCGGACACACCCTGTACTTACACCGTCAGTAACGCAGTGCTTCGGGACGTCAGCCCCGTTTGAGCCCAGTTTGCGTCACGTAAGCCCCAATTGAGCCCCTTGCGTCACCTTGAACGGAACACAGTCGGGGCACAAACAGACACGTCCTTGTCAATTGTCCTCAAAAAACTTTCTGGATTGAGCCAAAATCAGCCCGATTGAGCCCCGTACATGCCACGCTAATACCGTTCGCCTTAGGACTGCATTATCTGTAGCTTGTGAATAAGATATCCAAGAATGCCTTTAAGGCTCTCCGTCAAACTTTGTGGAGATGCTGTTCCACTCTTATATATAACAATTGTCAGGAAACGTGGCCCAGAAAGAATAGGACACAAATTCACAACTCGGAGTCCTAGAATCAAAATGCAAAAAGGGTTTATTGGTGAAACAGGCTGAGGTTGGTACACAGCAAGGCAAGCAAAAGGCTAAGGTATCCAAAACGCTAAGCAAAAAGGATAGGTCAAAAAAGGCAGGTTAAGATCATACACGACTTGAACAAATGCTGGAACGAGGTCAAAGGACTGCAACGAACTGGCAACAAGACAGAGGATGACATGAGGTTTAAATACATGAGGTGATTGGGGCTGATTAGACACAGCTGGAAGGGAACAATCACAGATCAGGTGTGATGGCGCCAGACAGGAAGCAAGACATATGAAGACAAGAGCCGTGTTCAAAACCATTAACTCACTCACTCACTATTCCCTATATAGTGTTGATGAAACAGTGAACTACATAGGGAATGACTGAACAAGATTTCGGACAAAACATGGAAATTTTCTAAACATCATTGCTTCAGTAGATGCGTCGGATATTCCTGTGACTCAAGTGGATGTGCCAAGCATCACGTAAACAAACCGGGCACTCAGGAGGATAAGTAGCGAATTTTGCAGCTGTTTACAACCGTTAAAAGACATAAAAAAGCTGCGCTACGAACATTTTACAGATGCTTTAACGTTACCTACATTTATAAATGAAAGCAGTGCCAATTTGTGCCTTAGCAGCCGTCTTTCTCTTCGTCTGCTTCTTCTTCTTCCTCTGGAAAAACACGACTGCATTGCATTGTAGTATATGTGAGTACAGTATAGGGTACATCGTATGTACACTCACATTTGCTGCTCATTGTGGGTATTTTATAGAGCACTATATAGTGAATGAAATTAACCGCTGAGAATTCGAACAACACAACAAAATGGTGAATACACTAGTGCACTATATCACAGGAGAATTGTCAAAATAAAACAGGAAGTATGAGACAAAACATGAAACAAAAGAGGCAACTGAACTAAAGAAAAAAGAACAGGATCATGACAACAATGTTATTTTTAAGGAAAAAGGTCAAGGTAAATGTGCCTTATGTTGAATTTCACACCTCAAAATTCTTTGAAGGGATTTTCTTTGAACTAAACACAAATATCCACTTTATAAAGACCTCATGTTGTGTGTTCAACACATCTTCTGTCTTCGATGAACTCTGTGGCTGCTGAGATTGTACACTGTGTCTCCAACATGTGTGTCTTGTTTATCCGGAGAAAACTGAAAATACTCAGATTCAATCAAAAGGCCCCCTCCACCTCGCTCACTGTTGATTGTTTCCATGTCTGTTAATACCTGAAGAATAAGAGCAGCGAAAGGATCACAGCTTGGAGTGCTCTAAGTGCACTTCTACACACCGACACAAACACAGACTTTGTATTGTATATAAACACACTCCTTAAACACTCCTCTCAGAGAAATCACACAGAAAACACATTCTATGTCTTGTTGCTTGGCAACAATGGGGACATTGTTGTTTCACTATTGTAGCCTTAAAGTCCAATATGGTCAGTATTTATGGACTTTTAAAGCCAATGTGAGAGCATGCTCATTGGTGAATGGAAAAATCTCCTCTTCCATGCTTTCTTTATGGGACTGAGAAGCAAACACTGATCCAACCCAACAAGAGCAAGGTTAGCTTAAGGCACGAGGCTGGAAATGTAATATTTGTATGACCATTTGCTGTCACTGTGATGGTTGCTGAAGTGAAATGGACTGCTTTACAAATTCATGGGACATTTTTTACATTCATCTTGTCTTTTTGTCCTTTCCTGTACGATCCTTGACATTTTAAGCAATGCCTTAAAATTTCCACCTTAAATAGCGGTTCCAAATAAGTTTACCAGTAAGAGGACTTTCAACAGAGACCGTGGAGTCCATCCCACACCCTCAGAGCACCCTGGTTGCCAATATCTAGCACTATGTAAGTTTGGCAGCAAGCCTTGGTCCTCTCATGAGAACTGCTGACTGACTAAAGGCACAAGACTAATTTCCCTTCTAATTTTTTCTAAATTAATTTGATCTGCTATTATATCATCAAGCAAAGATAAATGTAAATTTGAATGTTCTTTCTTTATACAGCCCTTTACAACAACCTTTTCAGTGAACCAAAGTGCTTTACAACAGATATTAAACAAAAAGGAAGAAATAAAAACAGTAAAAAGCAATAAAAACAATGTGTCATCACGCTACTGGGTATTAAAAGCCATCCTCAATAGATATGTTTTCAGTCTAGATTTGAAAAGGCCCAGGTCAGAAATAAGACCCATTTCGGTGGCGAGAGATGTGAAAGTGCTTTATTTGTGAAGTCAGAGCTCAGCTGTAAACATGTAAATAAAGTGAGGTAAATTGCAATAAACTATCAAATTTCTATAGCAATGATTTAAAAATCAGTCATTTAACATTCCTATGCTCGAATCTTAATTCAGGAGGACTGTACATCCTGTTCAAGGCTGTTGCTTCAAGAAAACCTGAATAATCTTTAATCTTATAATGAATTTATGCTGCTTTAGGATTTAATCCTATTTTTTCTTTCTTTCTTTCTTTCTTTCTTTCTTTACACTGCTGGGAGAAAAAGACAAAAATTTACCATTTAACACAAACATCTTTTATTTACTCATTCTTTAAACCAAACCACAGATTAAATAACAATTTTTAGGGCACATAATATTTGCTTCTGCTGCTAAAACAAGAACAACAAAGAAACAACAACCATATGGTGCATAAATCTACACTGGATGACATCCAACAGGATTATGAAGCACATTTCCCCCGACGCTTTGAATGAATCCAGAACAATTCAGTGTGAAGAGATGTTAGACACACTTTAATCTGCTGTGATGAGGGTTTAGGGTCTGTGGGGAAAATGTCCCTGCTCTTAAATCATCCCTGCAGATAAAGTCAGGGACGATTCCTAAAACAACAATGTCATGAACAT
Organism: Cetoscarus ocellatus; assembly: GCA_037902135.1. Classification (NCBI taxonomy): domain Eukaryota; kingdom Metazoa; phylum Chordata; class Actinopteri; order Labriformes; family Labridae; genus Cetoscarus; species Cetoscarus ocellatus. Next base: position 64,490 of record JBAMNC010001169.1, read on the forward strand.
TTAGAGCAGTAGAGTGGAAATTTACAACGAGTGCTGTAATCTGTACGTGGAAATGTGTAAAGAAAATGATAAACTGTCTAAGATCCAGTAAAGCTTACATGGACATATGTTTTGGGGAAAGTTAAAGCACATTGGCTTTTGTGATGTCCTGCTATCAGTACTCACATGCCCCCCCTTACTCTGTATTTCCACAGTCTACCTACATCCATGCTGTGGCTTTACTATGACCAATGGTGCATGTTCTTGCCCACTAAAGACGTACGCTGTAGCGCATAATTGTAAATCACAGTCTTGGAAGCTTTAGACAAGAATCACTATGAACCAGGCACCATTCACGCCCACACACATACCTAAGGACAATTTGGAGTCACCAATGAACCTAATGAACATGGTTTTGATCTATGGGAAGAAACTAGAGTGCCCAGAGTGAACCCACGCATGCATGGGAAGGACATGCAAAGTTCACACAGGTAGGGGATTGAACCGGCAATCTTCTTGCTGTGAGGCATGTGCACTACCTGCTCAGACATGAATCTTCTGCAGCTGTATCATTTCCACTGTTTCTGCTGTATTTTGTAATTCCGGAAACCCTGAGCACTTGTTGTCCTGTTTTGAGTCGTTGTGCTTTGCGGAAATTTACACAGAGTTAAAACGGCTCCTGATGACAGACACACCGCATATTTCCAGCGAACCAGTGCGGAGCTGAAATCAACTGATAGAAGAGTGGGTTCATTTGCTTATGGAGTGCAGGCAGACTATAGCCCTTTTCACACATGTAACCCTGATATTACCAGGATAATACCTGGGCAGCTTGCTTGGGTAATTCTCTGACATGGTCGAAGTGGTTGGGGGAGAACTGGGGGTCGCAGGTTGGCAAGAAAGACATCAGAAATACATGCGTAAATCTGTGATCATAGAGCAGCAGAGCCGAAGTTTACCCTACAATCACAATAAACATCCTTCTTTCAATGATACATGCTAAAAAGCGTATCAGCAGCGTAGACTGAAGAGTTGAGAGGAGCACTGAAGCACGCAAGAGTGAAAATGAAGCAGTATAGCCACCCACCACTAGTTGAGGCTGTAGCTGTGGTCATTCTTCCTGTGGTCACTGTTTCTTTCTGTTTTAGACAGTTGACCTATTGAACGTAGAAAATTTGACCTGAAGATTTCTAAATGTGAGACATGCTAGCTGCTCTTGTGGTCTTGAAAATGGCCCTTCTTTTGGATGTGGTGGAATGGGATATTGGCATCATGGATGTGCAGGCATCAAATCTGCAGCAACTGCGTGATGTAATCATGTCACTATGGACCAACATCTCTGAGGATTGTGTCCAGTTCCTTCTTGAATCTATGCCATGAAGAATTAAGGTATTTCTTGAGGCAAGATGTGGTCCAATTGGTATAAGTAAGGTGTACCTAATAGAGTGTCCAGTGAATGTAAAGTTAACTGCAGTCTGTGGGTGGAGAATCTCTGACTCATCAGCTGACTATCACTGTGCTCAGGTGGGCTTTCACTGCGGGGAGTCTGCATCTCACCACACTCACACACATTATTTATAGATGAATGCACACACAAGTAAACACACACACGCACAAACACGGAAAACAAATTTGATCTCTCATCAGACTGCAGCCTCGGGGGCCGGGCAAACAGAGTATGAGCCACGCAAATCCCTTCATAATGTGCTTTTAATGACGGTTTCTGCTGCTCCGAGGAGCTCCGCAGTGTGTGTGTGTGTGTGTGTGTGTTAGTCCGAGTGTGTGTGTGTGTTTGTCCGAGTGTGTGTGTGCGTGCGTGGGCTGAAGACCAACAGAGAGCCGAGCAAACACACAGAGCAGGAGCAGAAGCTGTCAGCTGTAAGTCAGGCAGATAAACAAAAGTCTGGGTTTGTGTTTGCTGTCATGAATGGACTGTTCTCAGGTGAGTTTAGATGAATGAGCGAGCGTCGTTGCCTCATGTTGTTACGGTGGCCGACAAGGGCATACGTGTCGCAAACAGCCAAACGATGCAAACACAGGAATGATGCAAAACCAATAACACACAAACATTAAACAAATGCAACAGAAAAACGCTGCACAAAAAAAATGATGCAATCAAGAAATGCCGCAGAAGCAAAAACACAAAACCCCAAAACAACTGCAAGAGATGTAAGAGATTACAACCAAGTGTTTAAAAAAGACGTAAAGGAAAACATACCTTTTTATCCTCCTCTCCAAATGTTTGCTAACTTTCCTCTGAGTATCTCCTGTCTGTAAAGAGGGTCTGGTCCATCCCTCTGGTCGGCTCCCCTAGTGGCCTGGTGAACTCATGTTTTGTGGAGTGAATTTGCAGCGTTTTTCTCTTGCAGTTGTTTGGGAGTTTGTATGTTTTTGCTTCTGCTGCGTTTCTGTTGCATTTGTTTTATGTGTTTGTTTGTTTTTGGTTTTGCATCATTCTGTGTTTGCAGCGTTTGGCGTTTGGCCGTTTTGCGGCGCGTATGCCCTTGTCGGCCTTGTCATGGTATTTCAATACAAAGCCCAATTTTAATGAAGTTTGTAATAAAAAATAAAAAAAAGAATACAATAATTAGCAAATCACTTTTTATCTATTTGCAGTTCAATACACTACAGAGACAAAATATTTAATGTTCATTGATAAACTTCATTGTATTTTTGCAAATAATCTCTCAGTTTGTATTTGAGGTCTGCAATGGGTTTCAAATAAACCGGGACAGAGACAAAAAAGCACTGGGAAAGTAAAGGAATGTTGAAAAAACACCCTTTAGAAACATTCCACAGGTGATCAGGTTAAATGCAAATAGATGAGTGTCATGATTGGATACAAAAGGAGTCCAACAGTTTAGGAGCAATGTTTCTAAATGTACAATTAGAAGGAATTTTGTGATTCCCTCATCTAAAGTCCATAAAATCATCAAAAAATTCAGAGAATCTGGAGAAATCTCAGCACATGAACATCGAGTAGAAAACCAACGCTGAATGCCTGTGACCTTCGATCCCTCCTGCATTTAAAATATCATACAATAAAGAATATTTTCACGTTGGCTCAGTAACACCTTGAAAAACCATTGTCAATTAACACAGTTGGTCAATACATCTACAAGGCCAAGCTAAAACTCTACCATGCAAAGTGAAGGCCATATATCAGCATATATAACACCCTGAAACACTGCCAGCTGCTCTGGGCCCGAGCTCATCTGAGATGGAGTGGCCAAAAAAGGAAAATTGTGCCGTGGCCTAAGCGAGCCCACAAGTTGTTCTTCGAAATCATGGAAATCATCTATGAAGGCACCATTAATGCTGAAAGCTTTCATGGAACATGCTGCAGGCATCAAATCAAATAAGTGAATAATTGAAGAAAAAGTTTATCAGTTTAAACATTATACATCTGGTTTTTGTAGTGTCTTCAATTAAATAAGGGTCAAAAATATTATTTAACTCTGTTTTTTATTTACGCTTTAAACAGCATCACAATTTCATTGCAGTTGGGGTTTGTATCTTTTTACCTGCAAATATAAAAGTGATAAATCATACCCCAGTTTTTTAAAAACTTTGTGGTACATTTTTTGTGTGCCTCCTTGGATTTAAAAAAGCTTCCTCAATCCTGCTGTTCTCCTCTGGGTGTGACAACATTTTTTTGAGTTACACCCTCCTGATTTGTAAGAAACGAATCAGTCAAACAAGCAAATATGCAATGACATGAACAAAATGAATACACACAGCTGAATGCTTTCAGAGAAAGAACATTTTTTACAGCTCTGAAATAAGAAAAGTAAATTCTTGGAGGCATTTTTTATTTCATATAACACATGGCTCTGTTAATGTAATCCATAAAAGTTGAGCTATATCTCAAATAAAATGGTGATTTTCAGACAAGGAGCTCAGTTTATTAGAAATGAATGTTCATGAAACAGCTTTAACAGTTTTTTACATTTGACCCCCAGCAACAACTACAAACACTTCTTTGATCCAAACTAATAAGTCAATAAAATAATGAATTGATAGAAAAATATACAAAACACTATAAAAACGACATGGCAATGGATATTTAAGTGTTCACACCATGTGTTATTTTTTTCTGTTTTCAAAGCAAACTCTTACAAGACAAGCAAAAAAAGCAAACAAGTGTAAAGTTACAGTTAAGTTTCAGCAAATGACCTTCAGGATAAGGAATGAATACATAAATACAAAACAAGTACAACCAGAAACACATGAAAATCATAGTAAAGGCACAACTTTACAATCAACCATGCATATGTACAAAATATAAACATTAAAATATTCTGAATAAAATTTCTGTAATATACAAGTCCGTTGTTCAAAAACTGATGCTAAGGCCTTTTTGTTTCGATAAAAAGTTCTCTGTGTTATAGAATGTAATGTAATGCAGCATTCCTGCTCAGTGTGTAGAGTTTATTTTACAGTTTCACAGTCAGTGTAAAAACTATAAATAACTGATCTCCAGTGAGGCGCTCTGGTCCTGGCTCTCCTCCGGCAGAGTCTTAAAGCTCCCGTTCTTCGTCCCGTTAAGAAGAGGGACGGTCAGCGAGGTTCCGTTGATGTGATCCGTCTCTTTCAGGACACTGGTGGTGTCTCTCTCTTCTGGGGTCGACGGTGCTGTCACACCTGGCATTTCTTCTTTCTCCGAGAATGGGGGCTGTGAGTTCTGCAGCTGAAAGTTTCCGTTCTGAGCGATCCGGTAGATCTCAGTCATTTCGGAGACGTCTTCTCCGTCGTCTTCGTCCCTTATGGCCCGTCTCAGGCTCTCTCTGGGCATGAGAGCCGTCCGTCCCTCCTCTTGATACTGCTGCCTCTCCATGGGCTCGTGGTTTTCCACCTTCCTTGTGGAGCGGCAAAGAGCTTTCCGGAAACCCCTCTTGAAGTTGTCAGACAGGAAGCAGTAGACGATGGGGTTGGCGCAGCTGTTGGCGTAACCGAGCACAACGACAAAATAATACAGCCCCTGATACTCGGAGGGCAGCGACACCAGCAAGTTGAGGATGTTGAGAGCGTAGAAGGGCAACCAGCAGAACACAAACACAGCCACAACAATCACGACCATGCGGGTGACTTTCCGCTCTGATTTTCTTCGCTTGGTGGAAGTGGCATGGACTTTCTTCCCAGAGCTGCGGATCTTGAAGACAATGAGGAGGTAGCAGAGGCAGATGATGAGGAGCGGGCAGAAGAATCCCACAGTGGAGGTGTAGATGATGAAGGCTGCCCGCCAGATGTTAGCCGGTTGAGGCCACGCAATGTTGCAAGTCCCCCCAGATTTTTGGATGTTGGCAAAGATGACGACAGGCAGGACGACGAGGAATGACAGAGCCCACACCGTGCTGTTCACGACTTTGGCTACTTGAGGGTGACGCCACTTTGAGGAGCGGATGGGGTGGACGACGGCGAGGTAGCGGTCGATGCTCATCACAGTGAGGCAGAAGATGCTGGTGAACTGGTTGATAGAGTCGACGGTCATGACAAGGCGGCACATGAAGGAGCCAAACGGCCATGATTGAAGGGTGTTCTGAACCGCCAGGAAAGGCAGGCCGAGCATGAACAGTTCATCAGCTATGGCTAAGTTCAGGATATAAATGTTTGTCACTGACTCAATCTTGGAGTAGTGCAAAACGATATGAATCACAAGAGTGTTCCCCCCGAGGCCGATGATGCACACGATGATGTAGATTAGTGGGATAAGGACCCCTGCAACGCTGGGCCCAGAGGGGACGTCAGGGTCGGTGGTGTTGGTGGAGTTGTATAACGTCTCGTTAAGGTCGCTGTCGTTGAACATGAGCAGGAACAGAGGGGGTCCCGGCGAGGGGCCAGCCAGGCTGCCGTTCACCCACGTTCCATCCGTCATCTCCAGCCCCGGAGGCGAAGACACCCGCCGATGTGTTCGTCTTGACGCTGTGTCCTTCTGCTACTTCAGCTCCTGCCCATCTGTTCTGTTGGAGAGGTGAGGAAAACATCGATCAGTCGTTCGGCTGAAGATTTTTAGTCATTTTCTTTACTGTTGCTTATTTATTTTTCATTAGCATCCCCATTAGCTGTGGCACTTGAACACAGCTACTCTTCCTGGGGTCCATAACACATTTTAAAAAAAATACATACTAATCATACATTAAGAATTAAGTACAAGCATACATTCAAAAAGTTAATCATGGTACAGCACGTCCTCCCTTTGTCTAAAGATACATCAAAACATATAATTGACCTAAAAGATACAAAAAAAAATTAACACACGTCAAACACACACTTAAACACCCCACTAAAGCCAATAAAAAAGTTTTTAAAAATACCTTATGTATTATAATATAAAGAATCAAACAATTCATAAAACATATTCCTCTATCTATCTACAAGTTCTGTGGTATATCTGATCATTCACTGTTATGAATATTTCGTTATCACTTGAAATTAAATATTTCTTATGTGTTCTTTTGTATGTGTAATATAGAAAAATCATAAACTAATACATTAACTGGCTAATAGCATATAATACTGAAATGCAAAACTCTAAGGAAATATATATCTAAAGAAATGTGTTTATCTGCATCTTTCCATCTCTTAAAAAACTAAACGGAGATGGAACGCAAACACACCTTTGTTACCGAAGGACAGGAGAGGGCTTGAGAGTCTTACCAACATAATGAGCTTTCTTGAGTGCTTATGGTATCAAAGGTTGTGCTTTCTTTCTATGAAATACTGTGATGTGGACAGTGCAGCTGGGATAGTAAGAAAAAGATTTCCCACTTTGTCGCTCAGCTATAGTTCTTGCATGTGGCACGATTTTAGAGGGGGAAGCATTTGGATCTTTGTAAATTATCTAAGGTCTACCGTGATACTGGTTTGCAAAACAATCCTAACTAAACATGAGCAGCAGGCGTTGCATCATGTTGCATGTTGCACAGGCAGACACTTATATCAGAAAAGGTCTGAAAATCTGAAAATCAGAAATTTACAAAAACATTAAATAAAATAAAGCGATGTGAGCATGAAATAAGCATAGATAAAAGCAAATACAAGTAGCACAGGGGTTAAGAGAATGCTACAAGAAAAAAAATCAGTAATTGTTTAAAAGAGGACAAAGAGCTGGCTAGACTGAGATCATCTGGCTGGGAACTAGGACAAGCCTGATCATCATTAGTCACCAGTCTCGATCAAGAGCAACCAAACATTCCTGCCAGAGTATCCATCTAGTTGCAAGATCAGAAATATGACATGGAGCCTTGCTTTAAAAACTAATGACAGAATTTTGAAATCAATCCTAAAATTCAATGGTAACCAATGGAAGTCAGCAAGAATTGCAGAGTCACTTTAGGACCATTCAATCATCAATATACATAGTAGCTGCTGTTCACTAACTTTGAGAAATCATCAAAATTCCAGAGGTATTTTTACAGAATTTGTCAAAAGAGCACAGAAATATTGTGCTGCAGGAGAACGACGTTTCCTGACAGCCACTAAACTATTGAAGCCAGAACATTTGCCAACGTGGATGTAACACTTTAGTAGCATGCTCAACCAAGGGAGAGTTTGGCCTAATGTAGCTTAGAATACTGAACATTGCACAAGAGATGAACTGATGGTCATTTCACAGTGGAGATGCTTTGTTCACGTGCGTTTGCTGTGTGTGTTAGCTCTCACTAGTGCAGCTACAGCTTTCACACCAGGAGCGTGAATGTCCTGTGGCTTCAGTGTGTCTCCCTACTATCACAGCTTTATTTCTTCAAATATTTCACCCCAAAAATGAGCTTTTGAAAGTTTAGGAAGAACCGCAATAAGGTCCCATTTACACAGCAATGGTGTCACCAGAAACAGAAAGTTTTTTTCCTTTGCATTTTCTAAAAGCTCTGTGTTCACACAGAGACAATGTGAAAACGATGTGCATTCGCACCGATCCTTGAGAACGACTGAAAACGGGCTAGTGTGCATGCCAGGCCAGGCGATGTAGGTTTGAAATGAAACAGCAGCATTACAACAATGAAGACAAACTTTCCATAAACAATGATGGCTAGTGGACGCATGAGGACGAGAGAGTTTTTTGCCTGGACAACAAATGTGTCTGGATATTTTGTCTGGATAACAAACCAAGCACGGTAAGCAGCACACATGTAGCTCGGTAGTCGGCTGTCATCTTAAGGAGTCCTGCACATGCACCGTGCATCATCATTTTCCCTGAAAACGCTGATTCCTGTTTACACAGAGACGCATACAAAAACATTTTCAAAACTTTCCTCTCTGTACCCTGGTTTCAAAAGTTTGCAGATTCAGGCACTCCAGACACCTTCCTTGCTTAAACAGAAGGCGAAAACGCAACAAAAACTCTCTGTTTTGGGATGTTTTGATTGTCTCGTAAAAGGGCCTTTAATATTCCCACAAGGAACCTGTATCATCGAATAAGTGACCTGGGGAGCCTGCAGAATAAGAATTTTCCGACGAACAAAAGGAGTTTTTCCACAGAGGAGGCAAACTGAGCTTTCACTTTGATTGGCACGGACAGGAAAAGTATTTGGATGGTTTTTATCTTTTCTGTGACATCATCTACCGCTGTGGACACACATACCAACCGGGCCATTATGGCTTTCTTTTCCTCATTTTCTGTCTGTTTTGCCCGAGAAGTGCGCATGACTTGCAGAAAAAATATGCAAGTCTCCTATTTTTTTAGATTTTTGAGTGGGAGACGTGCGCAAGTCATTGCTATTCGGATGCCTGATTACAGACATTAAATCAGGCAGATCCACTTTGACAAGCTTCAATTTACAACGACTAAGAGAGGCTGAGAGGGGCACGGCCCAATCAGAGTCCTTCAGAGCAGGAAGAGGTGGGAGCTATGAATGAGACGACAGCAGGAAGTGACTGCTTGTACAGAGGTTAGCATGGATGCTAACAACTTCAATAGCAGTTTTGTCAGATCTCATTTCTTTATTAAATGAAAACAAACAACAAAATTACAAACCTATCAATAAAGAGGATATTGCTGCTCTACTTTCAATATTTTTTTCCAAGAGTTTGGTGGCTCATGCTCTGTCTCTTACATCGTGGCTGTAGCGCCCACCTACTACATTATCTGATTGGCCCATAATGAATGTGATTGATGGAACGATCGTACAATCAACCACCAAATTTGCTTTTGAAAGGTTCTGCCCTTCCCAAACACTTTCAAAGGACTCTTTCCCAGATGGACCGGTGAAAAGTGTTGAACAGTCTATCTGCTGTGACTTGATAACATACTTGCCGAAATGAAAACACGCGCACACGATTAAAATACTTACAGTTTGAAACTGGCCTGAGGGTAGCAAAGGTAAGGAGAGGTCAACTCTTGTTGGATCAAACGTCATTTTTAAGCATGCATACATTTTCGAAGTACCCGACGAACATCAGTGCTGCCCAACTGACATTAGCTTAGGTCTGCGCGGCCTGTCTTCGTTCATGTTTCCCTATATGTTTGAGAAAGTAGTCCAAAATAAGTAAAACGCTACTACGTGATTGTTAAATTTGAGTAAATATTACTATATTCTGCACTACTGTAAGAAACAAATAACTGCTTATCCCATCCATGGTCAAGAGGGGCCTGGCTAACACTGGACAAAAAGCAAGGTACACAAGTAGCCCATTGCTGCAAACTGAAATATCCACAAAATCACATATTTATTGTGGCACTACATGTAAAATATATGGTTATATTACTTCATGTATACGCAGCCTGCATGAGGTCACTTTACTTTTCATTATGACACACACCGCTAGAAAAATAATGAACACTGTTTACAAGTGGAAGTCTATCAGATTTTTTTCATTATTTTTATTTTCAGTCTCCTTCAATAAAATGGGAATTTATTTTGATGGTGCTCTCAGAAATTCAGCGGGGAGGAAACCACAGATGTGCCCTGAGCTCCCTGATGGTGTTCTTCAAACAAACTCTCAGAAAGCTTATTGTTCCCACGGCGGTTATGGAGTCCGTAAATAGACATCCACTGTCTCTCTTTGCCCCCCTGAAGTCCAATTTAAAGTCACAAACAAAGAAAAACAACCTGAAGCAGCCAAACAAAAGAAGCCAACAAATGTTCTGCTCCTTTTATGAGACCACAGCGGGTTTAAGCACACTGCCTGTCACATTTATCTTTTTCCAATATCCACAATTCCTCGCGATTACGGAGGCTTCACATTACATTTGGCAATTCACATCACCATGGAAACCTGGGGGGTGGGGTAAGGAAAACGAAGCTCAGCGTTGTAAATCAAAAAGAACTGAATAAACTTCAGAGAAACGGGAACAGATTTCTTTATGACCCTCTCCTCTACTCAGAAGATGATTCAGAGGGAGAAACACAATAAAGTCACTTCAGCAGGTAGAGGCGGTGAGTCTGATCATTTACGCCACCATTGAAGGAAGTTTCATATACATGCTCATGCTTCACTGAGCTGATATGTTCCTGTTATTAAATATATGGACTATGGGCCACATAAAGCTTCTTTTAATGCCTGGAAAGAAACTATTTTTAAGTAAAATATTTTCACTCTGAAATGATTAAGCCAATCTCCATTCAACAAACAGTTCAGAAGTGGTTTTCTTCTCTGCTTAACCCTTTAACGACCAGCTCAACTGTTTGGCAGAAGTCATCAATACATTCAGGGATATTTCATGTTTTAAAAAACAGAGCAAATCAAATCATTTTTTGATTCCATTAACATTTCAGGGAACAGAGAAAACTACAAACAAACAGGTATTTTCTTGGTGTGGGATTTAAAGGTTTCAAAAGCCAACAGTTGATTATGTGATGAGATAAAAATGTTCAAATATTTGGGACAAAATCAATTATAAAAGGCAGAAATGTTTGTAAATAAAATAGCAATAAAAATAACTTAAAATGGATGATACTGAGTTTGACAAACACGCAAAAAATGTTTCTGATGAATAGCAGAATATATATACATATATATTATATGTATATATGTATGTATGTATATATATATGTATACATATGTGTGTATATATGTGTATGTATATACATTTATGTATATATATATATATACACACACACATATATATCTAAATATATATATAAATATATCATCATGTCAGTAAATGGTAAAGTGTCAAGTATTTGAAATTATAATTATGATGGCTTCTCATGTTTGGCTCGTTTTTGTTCTCTTGATATACTTACAAGCAAGTCCACAGTGGTTTAGTTTCGTATATATTTATTTTAAAAATTACATGAAGGGCTAATCTTAGTCTAAAAATAATTAATGCAAAATAAAACGGTAAAGAAAAAAAAAAAAGTCGCAACAAGCACACAGACCGTTCAGAGTTGCTGAAGAGTTTATCTGATGACTGTAGGCAGAGGCAGGCTAATGCTACCCATTGACTCCCAGTGTTTGAGCTAAGCTACTTAGCAGTGGCTGAGCTCTTCTTTGTTACTGCACACACAGTCAAAAGAATGGTGTCTGTCTGCTTGTCATGGATTCGGGAGTGAGGTAAGACACGAAAACAAAGAAAATGTTGGCGTATCCCTTCAAGTGCAAATCAGATTATATATTAGGGAAGTGCTACTGCTGCGGTGTGAAATACAAACTATTTCCCCCTTTATAGGACAAACTCTCCAAAACATGTCAAAAGTGGAGTGAAAACAACCTTCTTATCAAGAAGTGCTTTAAGAGCTGATGTTTGTTTTTCATTTAATAAAGAAATGATGTCCAGACCTGGTAAAACCTCTACTGAGTCTATTAGCATCACCCCTTTAGCTCCCACCTCTTCTTCCTTTAAAGGACACTGGTTTGGCTGTGCTTTGTAGTCTGGGCGTAGTCAGTGTCCACTGGACTTCGTCAAGATCGATCTGACTGATTACAAACAGAATCTCTCTTGAGTCAGGCAGATCCTGTTACAATGCAATACCGATAATCAGCTTTTGAAGCCAGTATCTGCTGATTCCGATATTGAACCGGTAATACTGCGCATCCCTATAATATATTTATATCTATGTAGTCATTCTTCGGAGGTTCATGCTGCTTATAATCTGACGGTGTACACAGTTGGGAGGCTGTTTCTGTGTCTCAGGTGTGTGTGCAGCTCTCGGCAGGATCAGAAATGCAAACAAGCACAGCATAGCGTCACAAAGGTCACATCTCTGACAGGAAGAGGACTTTGAAGGTTTCAGGGGAGACGCGTCATCAGAGCAGATATGACGAACAGATTAGATGTGAAAGTTAACAAACACCAATATGAAGAGATGAGTCTGAAACACAGTCACTACCATGGCCATGAAAGTTTTAGAGAACAACAATTACAAGACCTGAAACAATAATCAAAGCAGTAAACATTTTTTTATAGAAGATACAATGGACCTGTGTGCATGGCCTCTATGCTGAGGCTTAAGAATATATTTATGTGTCTGCATGTCAATATTTGTGTTTTATTTTGCACTGAGGATTAACTTAACCTTTTGTTTCTGCGAGCAGAGTTCAAGGATTAAAAGATGAACAAATATCAGCTCAATATTCACACATGCAGCTTTACACGCATGTCTCCCTGCCTCTAACAGCAGGGATAAAAGTAATAAAAAAAGCCTTAAAAGATAAGTTTGTAATATCTGACAAAAAGCTTCAGGGTGAGGCTGATAGGTTTTCAGGGAAGAACACTGATCAGATATTTGAACTCTACAAACCTTTTAAAGCCACAATTTTAAATCAGTTTTCTAACAACAAGATTAAAACAACAACATGACAAAACAATGCAGCACAATATCACATCTGCCAGACAATGTCTCTGTCTGAAGTTCAACATGTCATGCTTAACTGTGTTGTGTTGCTGCATTTGATTGTCTGATTGGCTATTTTCAGTACATGCAGTTGAGGTGTATGATTTAAGTTTTTGTTAGTGTGCAGATATAGTTTTATTAGTTGACAATAGTAACTAAATACTGGGAGAGCAGCAGAAGTGGACAGTATAAGGCCTTGTCCACACGTAGGTGGATTATTTCTTAAATCAGAGGTTTTCTTTCTGTATTTTAAAAAATATCCCATCCAGATGAAAACTAAAAAAATATAAATAAATGCACTGTTTATTTGCTTCTGTTTATTACCTTTATTTATCATATGCAACTTTTTTTTCTAATTTCTATGCAAATCAGTTTTATTGTCATATCTATTCCTACAACCATGTCAAACTGGTGTTCCAGTTTAACAGCTGGCTGTGTCATCTGCTGATGACAGGTGTGTTGAGTAAATGTTTCTTTTCTTCAGATTTCATTTTGAGACATAGAGAGACATGAGACGTTTTCTCCCAGAGCCAATGTGACTGAAACGAAGAAGGAGCACAGCGAGACGCGTTTGTCACTGCCCCGGCAAATTTGAAAGCCTGCTTTGCACTTTCATTCAGAATGCAAGATCATACTGATGCCACGCCACAGGAGAAGGAATCATCGTCGGCAAAAAAGCAAAAAAGAGAAAACATAGGTTCTAGGCACATACCAGCTCCTGCAGAGTTCAGCAGTTGCAATGCACATTTGAAAAAGTGAGGCGCTAGAGAGCACTATTCGTTTGAATGCAAAATACAGTTTCACCATGAGATGAGAGAACAAACTACGCAGTGTGGCTTTAAGATCCAACAGTGCAAAATCAAATTTTTGCAATTTTTCAACTTCGACAGATTTTGATCAGGAGTGTATCTTGTACCCAAAGTGCTGTGTATATTTAGCTGCGTCAACACTAGTATGAACAAATAAAAAACAATATTCCAAACCACAATCCACATGTAAACAGAGAGGCACATGCCCTCAAAAACAGTCAGCTAATTGCACATTACTCATCACCCAGAACAGAAATAAAACACAACCACACGCCACAGCTCCTGATGTTCTCTGTGGATGATGATCAGATTCATTTTTAATCACCTTCACAAGTTAAAATCAGCTTTAATTAGTTCACTGTGAGGTTTGACTTCCTCCTCTGGGGTTCAGTGAGTCAGACTTAATAAACTCAGAGCATCATCACACGCGGCCGGCAGCAGATTATACTGACCTTAGACTGAAACTCTGTGACCTTTTCCTGTCTCACTGATCCTCAGAGTGAGGGTGACAACCTGATGGGCTGAACCGGGATTAGAACATCACGGCAACAGAGCCTCTGAAGTACAAACATTGACTTCTTTCTTTTATTTCAGTCAGAACATGTAAACACAATTCTACATAAATATATCAGATTAACACGTCAGCCTGTCTGAATAAATCTTCAGGCAGGGTCAACTGTTTTGACCTTTAACACAGCACAAGTCTGCAGTGACAGATGACGTTCTTACATCAAACATCCAAACTGTAATCAAATAAAAACTCTTTAACACTGTGGGACTACATGAGCTTGCATTCAATGGCAACTTTATGAGGCACACATTTCCAACAGGGCTAAGATCATCTCAAAGATGATCTTAAAGGGATACGCCAACATTTTTCCTCCTTTTCATGTCTTGTCTCACTCCCAAGTCCATCACAAGCAGATAGACACCAGTCTTTGTAGTGTGCATGCTTTTGACTGGGAAAAAAAACCTTGCCCTCTGCTACTTAGCTTAGCTCAAACACTGGAAGTCAATGGGTAGTATTAGCCTGCCTCTGCCTACAGTCATCAGCAACTCCTGTGTCTTGTTGTGACTCGTTTTTTATTGTGTCATGTTATGTTATCTATATTTTTAGACTAAGGCTGGCACTTAATATAATTTTTGAAAGAAATATAAACAAAACTAAATCACTGGGCACCGGTGAAAACCACCGTGGTAAGCTAGCTAAGCTAATTAGTGGTGGGCAAGCTTTGGCTGATCTTGCTACTTTTATTTCATCCATTTAGCTGTTACTATTTTTATATTATTTTCTAAGATGATAAGCTAACTGGACTGAGTGTGCAATAACCAATAACTGATCCTGCTATTTTCATTTTCATCTATTAAGCTGTTACTTTTTTATCTTATTTATATTTTCTTATTTATATCTTTTTAACTTATCTTTATATTGTATTTTTGCACTGCACCGCTGGTGAGAACAAATCTCTCTTCCTTGTTAATTCACAGTAATCCAGTGACCTCCATGGCAACCAGCTCTCAATCCAGTAGAGCATCTTTGGGATATCGCTCGCATCATGGATGTGCAGTAGGGCTGTCACGTTATAGTTCATATTTGAATATCAGCTTGAGAATGGGGTTAACAATCTGTACTTGAACTGCAAATAAGCATTAGCCCATAAAATAAACAGCTAAAGAGTACATTTTGGTGCCTGGGGCAGTAATCCAGCAGAGGGCGTTTGTAGTGCAACGCGTTCGGCTCATTCTCTCTTGACCTCATGTATTTCATGTCTTGACTGAAGGGGCATAATTCTCACGTCAGAGGACATTTTTCAAGCAAAATAAAACCACAGCAGCTGCTTACTGAATATTTTACAACTGCACTTTCTAGCATGAATATTTTAGTGTGATGAAAAATATACAGACTGTGAGCAACAAGGTCTCACTCAGAAACTTTTTCAGCTTGAGCATTCATCATGTGTACGTTGGGTCTTCACGCTAAGGTTTTTAGCCTTTGTTCATGCCAAAAATCACATAAGGGGACAAAAACTCCAGCAGCAGCCAGTGTGAACGCTCTCTGTGGAAGCAAAAGGAGCTCAAAACCAGGAGCAGAGTTTATTTTAAAAGCTGTTCAACAATTAATCAGTCTAAGTCATAAAGTCAATGACTTTTAACGAAGTTGGAACAACAGCAGCAAAACTGTTCTATTATACTGTCAGCAATATAATGTTGCAGGATAATCTTGATTGGAGGTCACTGACTTTATTTCAGGTGCTGATGCTTTTGCCTTTTCATGGAGCAACTTCTTCAGTCAGCACCGATTCTAATGGAGCTGTTTTTGAGTTGAGCACGTGATTTAAAACCCCAATTCCAATGAAGTTAGGACGCTGTGTTAAATGTTAAAACAGTTTATATTTTTCATTTAACTGTCTTAGTAAGTAAAAGCTCAAATTCAATCTCTTTTTGATGACTATGATGACTTGTTCCCCAGCCTCCATCCCAACCTTCAACAAGAGTCAACATATCTTCATTGAGGCTTTACAAATGAACAGACTGTTCACAGAATAAGTGTGTGTTTTCCAAAAGTGTGCAGAATGTTGTTTCCTCACTTGAATATCAACCAGACTTATTAATATAGTCCAAAACAGGCCCAATTTAAGGAGATATTTGTCCATCCAGTCCTGCATCCTATATGAGATTCTCTATATAAATGTTTTTTGAGTTTTGCCAAAACTACTTAAACTAAATCTGAACTAAAGCTATACAGGGTATAGATTATTTTGACAGTTGGCCAACAAGTACAACACTCATCATTGCATCCTCTATGAGAAGGCTGGTTGGCCATCACTTGATCAGAGAAGAAACAAATGTTTTTTACTGACCACTGTTCCTCTGTTTGTAACTGTTTTAATTGATTCCTTTGTTTTTGGGGTTGACTGATTGCTTGTGCTTGTTTTTTGTTCATATAATGTCTGTGATCTCGACGACATTGAAAATGAGGGAAACCTAAGGCCACGTTTACACGACAACATTTTCAACAGAAATGGAAAGGTTTTTTCTTTGCATTTTCAAAAACGATCCGTGTCCACACGAAGAACGACTGAAAACACTGTAGCGTGCATGTAGGCGATGTAGGGCTGCAGAGAAACAGCTGTGTTACAACCGGTAGATGACCAAAGATGTTGTTGTTTCTGTTATGCTTGTGCAGCCTCATGTGAAAGAGTGCTGCGCATGTGGTAACGTCAACATTTCACTCTGAAACACTGAATCCCGTCTTCACAAAGCCGAACACCGATACGTTATCAAAACTCTCCACTCTGGACCCTGGTTTTAAAAGTTGGCGGGTTCAGGCACTCCAGGCACCGGTCTCGTGTAAATGGAAGGCAAAAATGCTATGAAAACTTCAGCTGAAAACATTGTTGTGTAAGCACCACCTAAATGTCTTTTCGAGAATAAATAAAGGATTGAAATGAACTAACAAGGATTTTCCTCTAAAGACAAATGACTAAGGGGACGCTGATGGTGTGCAGCACTTTGTTCTAAAGAATCTTATCCATCCATCCATGACAGCTCTACCTGCCACTCCACCGTGTGTGTGCTTTTGGGCCCTGCCTCTAAAATGGCTGCCAAAATGAACATGGGCAGTAGGCTCAAAGGGAAATGTTTGAAGAATGGTTGAAGGAGATGTCTTTCTAGCTTTTGGCTAACTCTTCACGCTTACCAGAAAAACAGTAAAGCCTCAATCACATTATTCATCACAAAAAACTGCACTCCCTGGAGTAGCTGCTTTGGTTTTTGCCTCATTGTATGTTTGTACGTCTGTAAAATTTCAACCAGGGGCATGACGGGTCTGAAGTCTGTGAATTCTTATTACCCTGAAGATACAAAGTCAAAAGCCAACACTGTCACCAAACTCCACCAGAATCAGAGAGGCTGTGAGATAAAAAAGGATGAAGCCTTAAAGTTTCTCATTTCCTGAACCTGAGGCCGACATGTTTTGGTACAATCAGTGACTATTTCTTCACTGAGAGCAGTCGCTACGCAACTGGTAAATTAACTTTTCCAGTAGGGGAATAATGAAGATAATTATCACTTAAAGCAGCCGACTAGTTTTCTCATGTTAGATAAGATGGAACATGTTAATTATCCAGCTTTGGAGGTGTTACTATTATGATCGTCACCGCTCAGTGTTTCATGTCTGCCCTGAAACAATTAGCTTCAGGGAGGAACACAGAGAAGGTGAGTCCTGGAAGAGAAAGAGGGGAATGAAAATTGTATGTTTTGCTTGATGGCATATAGTAGCAATGTTAACATTTGAGATAATGCGTAATTATATAGAACCACGTAACCTTTGGGCTAAAAATGTCTTGGTCCCTTTGACTTTAAAGCTTAAGAGAAGCAGTATTTCTGTGATGCTAACCAGAGCTGATGCCTGTTGCTTGACTCAGTTCTAGTGACAGAAACAAGAAATAACAATAAAACTTAAGAATTTTATGTTTCATAGGGATAAGAGTAAGAGCCAGGGCTTGGTCCAGTGCTTCGCTTATCAATGTCCATTCTCACAAGCCCATCAAAATCAAATCTGCTTTGTCAACAACAATGGCGTAAGATAATGTTATCTGACCTGTCTCCTGTTACAAAGGCATGCTTCCTCTTTGTTTTCATATGTCTTAACAAATAAATGCAAATTTTACTGGTCATATATTAACTATTTCTTTATGCTGGCTCCAGGTGTCCCCAGAACACATTTTTTAAGTTCCTTTCTCAAAAATCAATCCAAATAGAGGATTTGGGTAAGCCTATAAACCCCTCTGATTCAGCCCTGCTGAGAACAGGCTGTTTCAGTATAAATCCTCATGGACGGAGACTTAACAAGCCCCTCATGTGGAGATGATACAGCTTTGGCTTTGCAGATGGTGCTCTAATGTTTACTGTTGCTGTTCCTTCCACTTAAACTGGTTGGGTCTGACCAGACACCTTGCTCAGGGAGTTTCTCCCTTACCTGATTTGAGTGATTTGCTCTGAGTTTAGAGAAGTCCCAGTGCAATGATTTGTACATAGAAGCTCCCTCTTGTAGAGGAGACATCTAAACTATACAAACAGACATACAAACCTAAAAAGGCTTAATTTGATCTTTTAGAACTTTTTCAGTTTTTCTCCCTTAGAAAGCAAACTGCAACACTAATCTGTTTTTCTGCCTTTTGGCTCTGAAAGTGAGATTATAGTCAACGTTAATGCTGTGCTGATCCAAAACCACCTGTTGATTCTGTGTTCATGCGTTTTAATTTGTGTTTCTGTGTGAGTATGTGCATGTGTGTCAGACTCACTCGGTGGAAGGACAGATGATGGCTCAATTCCTGTTAGCACATGATTGCTCCCAGCCTCTTCTATCCTCTATGATCACACATCATATTATCCCCGGCTAATTATCCTTTTAACTTGTTTGTATATAAAAGGTGACCTAATGCAGCATGAAGTTGCATCACTTTACACTTTGGTGTCTCATGGGAATCGAACTCACATGAAGTGCTGTCATCTCGAGCTGAACTGACAGTAGTTTATGTGACAAGAGCTCAGTGTTCCTGTTAAGAATGTTGCAGAGATAAATCCGTGTGATTGTAATTGAAGTGACTCTGCAAAATAATTCTGTTAAATGGCAGGCTCTTCAGTGCAGAAACATGAACACCCTGCAGATATACTTTTACTATCAGAGAGCCTCCACTCTTCAACTGGCATTTTTCTTGGACTTTTTAATTGTGTTTACTGACATTATTTCCTGTTGCTAACATTCCAAACAAGTTGTTTTAAAAATAAAACCTCAACTGTCGATTGTCGAGAAGTATCACCAAACCTCGAACAGTTTAATTAAAGGCATAAACTGAACTAAAAGCACCTTAAAACTCTTCAGTAGGCTGTTAAATCAGAATACTGGAACTGCTCATGGAGCACAACCCTGTGGAAAGGCATTTCTGACATTCTTAACCATGTTATCAGTGAAAATGTGGAAAACTGTCTTATTTAAGGATGTTACCAAATCCTTAAGAAGTATCTACATCCACATCCGAATCCCAATCACCACCAAAATCGAATCACTTCTTCCTTGTAACATGACCAACATTCACCGAAATTTTGTTGAAATCTGTTCAGAACTTTTTGATATTATCTTGTCAATATTGCATCAAATGCCAGCAAAAGCATAACCCCCGTGGCAGAGGTAATGTCACTAGTTCCCAAATGCATATTGACTGTTGTTTGAAGGAAAGGTGATGCAACATAGAGATAAACTTTTAAGGCACCAAATTCAAAATGAGTGAAAATTTGCATTAAAACAATGAACTCTATCAGTTTGAACATTAAATATCTTGTCTTTGCAGTGTGTTCAGTTGAACACAGGTTCAATAGGATTTGCAAATCATTGTACTCTATTTTTATTAACGTATTCCACAATGTCCCAACTTCATTGGAATTGGAGTTTGTAGATGACAGTCAGTTTTGTCTTTTAGCTTCATCAAGAATCTACAGCAGCGGTGGGCAACTGGCAGCTGGGGGGCCAAATGTGGCCCTGGATCTAATTTCAAACTGTTGATTAAGTATAAACGATAGAAATCATCACAAAAGCTGACATGAAAACATGATCAGGACATCAGACGGTATAACTCCTCACTATTGGGGAGGAGGAGTAACAAGAAGTCAGAGGACAGGAAGGACAATAGCCAGTCAGTAGCCATATTTCTATTTTTTTTTATTTATATTTATTTACATTTCTGTTTGTAGCTATCTGTTTTTATATATATTTTTTATCTGCTATAAATGGAATCTTAATTTCCCTGAGGGAGTCTTCCAAAGGGATTAATAAAGTTCTATCTAATCTAATCTGATCTAATGATAAATGCAAGTATTTCCTTAAAAATCTCTGTTAAACTTTGAGGTCTTTGCAAGAACCTGATTAGAATTTGGCAATATGTAATTTCCCTTATGGCTCCCATAATGCTGAATTAGTTTTCATGAAACATCACATCCATTTATATCTCTAATCACCTTTAGAGACATAAAATACACCAGGGATAATGTTTTTTAATAGAAATACTCTAATAATGTTACATTTGAATGGCAGGTTTTGTGATGTTTCCTTCAGGTCAACTCTTAAATCATTTTTTAAGACTCTTTATGAAACATTACTAAATGCATTTGGAAGTACAAACTAGAAGTGCTCCAGGGGAACAAACCCTCGTGAGTTATTGTCAAAAAATGGGGGAAACTGCACCATCTTGCATTAACAAGTTCACATCCAGATTCAGATCACCACCAAAATCCAATCACTACCTCATGACCAAGATTCCCTGGAAATGTCATCAAAATCTGTTGAGAACTTATTGAGCTATTATTGAAAATATGGGAAACTGCTCTATTTTGCTAGGTTCACAGATCTCTTAAAAAATAATCCTGGATCCGCATCTAAATTGGATCACCAACGAAATCTAAGAGGTTTTTCCTTGGCCCATTTCTGACCTATTCTGAAAATTCCATAAAATTCTGTTTAAAGCTTTTTGAGTTATTCTGTTAACAATCAAACAAATGCAGGTAAATCATAACCTCCTTGGCAGAGGAAAAAAAAAGCCAGATTTTTGTTTCCTGGTTTGATGATTTATATTCTCACTTTGTCAGTGAACTAGTGAGCTGAGACTTCAGAGGACTCACTTCCACTGTCATTAGATCTAAAAGCATTTTAATGTTGAATCCCATATGAGGTAAATTCTGGTCTTAACTCACCTCTAATCTGACACTACATGCAGCGTTGTCTCCTTCATTCAGGATTCATGAAGAAACGCTGCAAGATAATCAGCTGTATTCCCGGCTGCTGTGTCCCATCCTCTGCTGCTTTGGTATGTTTCTGTCTGTTCGTCTCCGAGTGAAGCTGTGAGAGAAACCTGCTGCAGAGACTCAGAGCTGCTCAGAGAGAGAGAGAGAGAGAGTCTGCAGCATCAGAGCCAAACTGAGTCTGTAACCTGGTAACAGACTCAACACACCGAGGAGGAGGGACCATCCTTCAGTCTGTTTGCTCTGCTGTGACCACATGAGGGGCCATTCAATTGACACTGGATTAGTTCCACTTGGATTCAGAATTTAGAGAAAAATTAATGCCAGACTGCCTCTGAAGAAAAAAACCCAAATTCTAATTAAGTTGAGACGTTGTGTAAAAAGCAAATAAGAAAAATGCAATGATTTGCAAATCCTTTTCAATCTAAACTTCATTGAATGCTTGCACTACTTGTATTTTTTGCACATATAAATAATTTTTTATCTTCTTATCTTCATTTTTTCATATGTGTATATATTCTTCATAATTTAGTAGTTCTATATTTATGTACATTTATCTTCATTCTGCGAGAGACACAAATATCCGGAAATAAATTCCTTGTATTTTGTGAACATACTCGGCCAATGAGGCCAATTCTGATTCTGAAATTTAATGTTCAAACTAATAAACCTAATTTATCATTATTTTTATTATTGCAAATATTTTCTCATTTGACACCAATCATTGAAGCTTTGTAGGAGGAATTCTTTCCTATTCTTGTTTGATGTATGACTTCAGCTGCTCAACACTCTGGGATCTCCATTGTCATATCTGTGCTTCATATTGCAGCACACATTTTCAACGCGAGGCAGATCTGGACTGCAGACAGGTCAGCCTAGTACCTGCTCTTCACTTTTTATTTAATGTCCCCAATGGGACAATTAGCTGTGCAGCTGTAACGCAGCAGTCAAAGCAGAACATAGACTAAACATAAAACATTAGCACAAATACATAAACTTAAAAAAGTTTAGAAGGGCAATAAATAAATATGAATATTCAGTCAATAGCATAAAACTTAATCAAGAAAGGTAAATTGTGGGAAAAAAAGTGATTAAAAAAAAGATTAAAAAATGCTAAGTACCAAGTATAAAATATGAGAATATTTTTTTTTAGTTATGTTAAAAACAAAACTAACAAAAAACGAGGTGAAGGACCCAAGAGCAGATTAAACAAAAAAGACTTTATTCTAAAACTAACAAAAAGGGAACAACAAGTTATCCTTAACAAAAAGCTTAAAAATACAAAAAGTCTCTACAAAAAAGAAATCAATCAAAACAGAAACTACCCACAAACACTAGAGACAAGCACACATGGTGAAACATGGAGAACGAATGACCCAACACAGAGACTAAATACACTGGGGAAACATCAAGCACAGGTGAGACAATCATACAGGTGGAGGGAATCACAATCAGAGGCACACAGAAGGGAGGGCAGGAAAACACCACAAGGAACACAATGATTTCAAAATAAAACAGGAAACACACGACAAGGCAACACAAAATGGGTAACTTAACTAAGACCAAGAGGAGAACCATGACAGTAAAACAGGAAACACAGGAGGTCTAAACAAAAGGAACATAAAACAAAACAGGAAACATGAGACAAGGGGAACAAGAGGTCTAAACAGGGAAAAACATACTAAGTAAAACAGAACAAGCCATATAGCTTGGCACAGCTAAACCGTTCTCAAGCAAGTACTCTGTTTCCTTTCTCATAAGCTCACGTTTTACAGGATTTACTCAGTATGGATGCTGACGGATAAGTTTGGACCCTTTTACATCGATATCATGTTGCAAAACCGTTGTGCTGGTAGGAACATCACTAAAAAGACAATGGCAGCTATTAGCTAGTGCAGCTATATCACTTTGTTGCACAGGTTGGCTGTTTGTTGTGAGTAGTGACGCATCTTTAATTCATCCACATCCTCAGACATGTCAGTCTAGATGGTGGTCAGCGCTCTGACGGCAACAGGTGGAGCAGAAGCGGACTGGTGCTGTTGCTGCCATCCGATCCCGGACGAGCCCCCATTTATGTTACGACTCGGCTCAGCTAGGAGAAAAGGGAAGAAACACAAATAAAAACAGATTTAAACAGTCTTAAATTAAAGTGGTTTATTAATACACGCAAGGAAATAAATTTACAAAATGAGATTGAGAAAAAGGCAAACCAAAAAAAAAACTAGGAGAAAAACTAAAAGGCTATCAAACTAAATTACAGGCAACTATATAAAACTAATTAGGTCGATGCATAAACAAATTTAAATCACTCTAAACTTAAACAAAGATATCATAACCAACCAAACAGCAACAAAGAACAATTTACGCACACAGGCTCTGTTGAAAGGCCACCATTCCTCCCAGCTCCCTGGACTTCTTATAGAGACCAAAGGCCGCTGGTTCACGGGATGATATTGCCGTGGCACTCCTGCAGCTGCTCCAAATCAGCCCGACGATCTTTGTCCTCTACCTCCTAAACACACCCACACACACACACACACACACACACACAGCACTCCTAAGGCAGATCAGTACAAAGAAGAAGCGGGGCGCATGGCAGCGGCCATAACAATACTTGAAATAAAAGATTTAATAAATACAAAACCCTTAATTGACTCTTAAACAGGAGGTGGCTGGGCATTGTCTCACAAAATAAGCAGGGATGTCCCTTAGATGGCAGAATGTTGCTCCAGAACCTGAAAATGCTTTTCAGCATTAATGGTGCCTCCATAGGTGTGCAAGTTACCCATGCCATGGGCAGTAATGCACCCCCATACCATCACAGATGCTGCCTTTTGAACTTGCACTGATAACAGTCTGGGTGGTCCTTTTCCTCTGCAGTTTGGAGGATACAAAATATGTAATTTCCAAAATCAAGTATAGGTGTAGGCCGGTGTAGGTGTATCAGGGGATTTCTGAGACGATCACTAAAGCTAAATGTTATCTGGACAACAGTGAAGGAGAAGTGGAGGTCCACAAAGACCCACCGCAACCCTCACATGTAGCTGCATGTTTTTCTACAGGAGCAGAAACTTCCCAAAAGAAAACTTATGAACTTTTTATGTGGAGTCACAAAAGAGAATTTTAAATCACTGGAGTCAAAAAAGAGGCTCCAGAGTGTAAACGGTGCCACAGAAGAGAACATGCTCCCTCGTGTCCCAGTTTTCCGTCTGATTTCTCCAAATTGGGAACATGGTGTCTCTTATCTGTTGAAGAACATTCATTATTTAGAAGTACCTCAAAAAACCCCGCTTTAAAAACCTATTCTGGCCGGCTTGACAAAATATCACTTGATGTGTTTATGAACAGTTTCATGAACAGTAATTATTTCGAGCAGTTTTTCTGTCACTGTAGCTGGTTATATTTCATAGGTTTATTACACTGCCAGACAAACTTAGGAAGAAATAATTAGATTTTGCTGGTGATGAAGATTCAGGATTTTTTTAAGCATTTGCTAACATAGTGAGATGTGGCAGTTCCCCATATTTGATGCTGATATCTCAATAACTACTTTATGGATTTTGATGACATATTCAGGGAATGTTGGTCATGGCACACGGGATAAGTGATTCACTTTTGGTCGTGATCTGAACCTGAATTAACCTGACACATCAGATGGACTGTTCAGTATGTTTCACCAGTCCATGTTGGAAAGAGCCAATAGTGTTTGGGAATGGGTAGAAACTTTGATAGGACAATTCTTCGATCAGTCACATTCATTACAGTCCAATCAGATAATGTCATAGGCTGAGGATAGAACATGAGTTACTTTGTAGAACAAACTATCGCCAAAACAGGATGGACATGGAGCGAAAAATATCCTTTTTATCAAGAAGTGCTGTCTGTTTTTTTCAATTTGGTAAAGAAATGCAGTCCAGATCTGATAAAACTACCACTGACACTGTTAGCATCAATGCTAATCTCTGTACAAGCAGAGCTGCTGTCTCTTGTGGCTCCCACCTGCTCTGAAGGACATTGGTTGGGCCGTACCACTTTGGGCTGAAAACAATTGTTGTAGACCGGAGCTTGACAATGTTTGGAAATGCTAAGAGGTTGGAAATGCTGTTGTGGATGTTAGTGCTGAGAGGCAGGAGGGATAAGACACATCTACACCCCTTCACCCCAACTCCCCCATCAGCTACAGCAGATTACTGTCGTGCTGCATTTGTGTACTAAGCCAGGCCCAATTATAAAATACATTACCTCCAAGGTGGTTATGTTTTTGATAAAATTTTCAGGGATTGATGGTCATAGCACAAGAAAGTAGAGATTATTTTTGTTTGATCTATTTTGTTTGTTGCTATTCATACTGTTTATTGATCTATATTTTATCTTATCTTATTTTATAAGATTTTGGTGTTGATCTGAATCCAGATGTGGTTTCAGGAACTTTTTCAAGGGTTTGTTGTCATGCAAGAAAGGACAGTTTTCCACATTTTTGTTAATAACTTAAAAAGTTCATAATGGATTTTCATTACATTTTATAGGGAGTGTTGGTCATGATACAAGAAAGAATTGATTAGATTTCAGTAGTGCTGTGAATCAGAATTCAGATTACTATTCTGAGATGAGGCAGTTTCTCGTATTTTCACTAATAAACTAGAAAAGCACTCAGAGAGCGCAGACCTCCGCCAAGCAGCTTTGGTCCACTTTGGCGAAAATGGTCCTATTTGGCAATGTTGAAGAAACCTTTAAAAAATTCCTGGATCCAGACGGTGATCCGGATCACCCCCAAAATTTAATCAGTTCTTCCATATCCCATTTCCGACAATTCCTGAAAATTTCATCCAAATCCGTTCAGAACTTTTCAAGTTATTTTGAACACAAACAGACAAACAGACAGATAAATGCCGGCAAAAACATAACCTCCTTGGCGGAGGTCATTAAAAAACTTCTCAACAGACTTTAAAGACATTTTCAGGGCATGTTGATCATGGCTCAAGGGAAAAGTGATTAGGTTTTGTTGTCGAATCTGGATCACCACCAGGCATTTCTTCTCAAAGTATAAGTTTAACAGTGTGAGATAGGGTAGTTTTTTTTACATTTTTGGCAATAACTTACTGGACAATGTTGAAAATGTCTTGGCGGAGGTTCATACTCTTGAGGTACCTCAAGTTTGTAACATGAGTTGTTCCACCACTGTTGGCACATTTATGAGATGTTTCCCTTGTGTTTGGTAATGAAGTCCACATTTTGTTTTTAAATATTTATTTGTTGGAAATTTAAGTTTCATACATCCTCATAAATTAGCACATTTTACAGGCCACGGTAAAGAAGAAATAGAAATAAGTGTATGTGAAGACATTCACAATCATCTGGAGACAATTCGCTTTTACTGATGCCTGATAACAGAGACTAAGCTGATAGGGGGAACAACTAATGGACAATTTTTGGAGCTATTGGCAGCTGCCATCCATTTTTAGTCCAACAAGATCCCACTTCTCTGCTTAATCTGCAGGCAGAAGACAAATAATATTTACAAACAGGCAAGTCACGTAAAACTTTTTCACAGCTAGATTTAAGAAAAGTGTATAAGGAGCATTCTGGATAGATTTTCTATCCCTGTGATCCTTGGAATATGTGAAAAAACTATAGGACTCTATAGGACTTACTCTTTCTATGTAAACAGATAAGAAATTCTTCACTCAGGAGGCAGATTGTTGGCAGAGACAATTTGACACAAATGAGGACATATTTATGAATGTAGACCTTGTTTTTAGCTCATAAATTACTTAAACTACACTACACATTGTCTCTTTAAGACTTCGGTCTGAGATTTCTCACCTTCTCTGTGCCCTTTTGTTTTAATCTGCTCTGCCTTTTGTTCCTGAAAATGTAATAAAAACCTCAGAGGCTCATTAGAGTTCACATGATTAAGACTGGAGATCACAATGTTTTAACCCTCTGTGATAGATAAGAGGAGACATTTTAATAGACATACTCTCACACAGGGCATTTGTGTAAATGTGTGTGTTTCTGTCTCTCTCCAGCCTGCTGACTGATGTCTCTCCTGCAGTTGTTGCTGATCAGCTGATTGCTGCCTCGGGGGTCATAAAACAGATGCTTCATCTATGTTTTTCTTTCAGGTGTATTGATTGGACTTAAGTGCGCCGACGGATCAATAAATGATCTTCTCTGACTCATGATCACCTCTGCAGAGCCTCACAAACTGATGTCCTCCTACAGAAATCATTCCAATCTTCATTCTTGAGGCTGCAAACGAGGCGTTCGCTGTTGTCAGAGTGACTCCGACAGCCACATCCATCAGCCATCTGCTGCTGGACTGACTGCACCGTGTGTCAGGCCTGGTACACGCAGAGATTCAGTAACTGATTCTGAAACTGTGAGAGATCACACATGAGGACAAATAACTGCATATGAATGAGTTTTGTGACTGCAGAATTTGGTGTGCCACAAAGAGAGAAAAAACTCAAGATATAATAATGTGTATACAAAATTTAAAAAGGAATTGATAAACTATATGAACCTTGCAGTGCAGCTGGATCAGCCTGATTCAGGCTCAGTCTATGCAACGTTGTCAGCAGAAACAGAAAGGTTTTTCCTTTGCATTTTCCAAAAGCTCCGCGTTCACATGGAGATGATGTGAAAATGATGTGCATTCACGTGGATCTGTGAGAACAACTGAAAATGTGGTAGAGTGCATGCCTGGCCTGTAGTTGGCAATGTAGGTTTGACATGAAACAGCGGTGTTACAACAGGCGTACGCTTTCCGGTGAAGACAAACTTTTCATAAATAGCAATGGTGAGTGGATGCACGAAGACAAGGGAGTTTTTTGTCTGGACAACAAATCTGTCTGGATGTTATTGTCTGGATAACAAACGAAGCACGTTAAGCAGCACACATGTTGCTCTGTAGTCGGCCGCAGCTGTTGTTGTTCCTTCATTCTCATATTTACCACACTCATACCACTAAATGCAAAAAATTTGTTTTCTATAAGGTATAAAACTATTGTATATTGATGATAATTCCAACTTGAGACTTGATGTTTTTTCCAACATCAGTCCAAAACATACTCATCAAATATTCATAATTTAATTATTCTAACTCTTTTAAACCCCTCAGTTTTCTGTCACATGCCACCATAGTTTAAGATGGAAAAAAACAGAAAAATGAATTATATTTAGTATACTACAGGCACCCTAGATGTTTGTTTTTGTTTTGGATTATAAAATCCTGGGATATAGCCATTACAAAAAAGAAAAAAAAATTAAAAAGTTGTTTTTTTCAGTATACTACATGCAAAGTAACTTATTTTGGATTTTTTTTGGGTTATGGCAGCCTGTGACATGTCAGTGATTTGTAGTAACATTGATTTTTGTGCATTTTACTGTTTGTGCAGTGTCAAATACTCACTCATTTTCACAAGGTTAAAATGACACCCTCTGGTGGAGAGTAGTAAGAATGATCAATTCTAAAAGCCAAGACTGACACTCAGATATAATAAAATGCAAGCTTTATGCTAAATGTCAGGGACAAACAAACAAAAAAAAAAAACACAGTTTGACTATGTTTCAATGGAAATTTTTCTGCCCTTAATGGTACGAGTGTAATTTTTTTTGAACTCATGAAGTACAAAATAAGACAGGACCATTACATTAGGGACCTTTGTCATTTTTGGTTTCAAGTACCTGTTTTATCTTGCTAATGTCTGTCTCCATCTCCTTCAGTTCCAGTTTCCCCTCCCTCCTGTGTGAATACCTGACCACTCCTTAATGTGTTTCACCTGTGTCTAGTTACCTGCACTCCTCACTCCTTTAAATACTCTGTATGCTCTCTCACAATTTGCTAGATCAACTTATGTCCCAGTAGTTCTCCAGGTCTCTTGTCTGACTAGCTTGCAGTACTTTTGACCTGTTTCTTCTTCCCGGTTTTTGATTCCTCGTCTGCTGACTCTGTGCTTCTGCCTGTTTTTCTGCTTCCTGGTAACGACCTTGTTTCTGAATCACGTTCAGTTTCCACGTTTGAATCCTACTTGTCTGTGCCGTGATACCTAAGGGCTAAGATTAATGCACCTTAATGGTGTCAATCATAGAATATGTTAATTGGTTGTAGTGTATTTGTAACAATAAAGGCTTTAAGCCCCAGTTACACATTCCCGTCTCTCATGGTGATTGTGCACGATTGTCATAATCCTGATGAAACTTGCTTTGGTCGTGGTGCATGAGCTACTTGATCTGGATCAGCGTTAAATAGTTGTGGACAAACGTCGGGGAACTGGGAAGGGCCCCGACTGTTTTGAGCTGTTCAAAACTGTCGTGGAGAGTCGCCGCTCTCAGTTTAGCAGGGTGGAAGCCTAATGCAGTCCTAAGGCGAATGGTATTAGCGTGGCATGTACGGGGCTCAATCGGGCTGATCGTGGCTCAATCCAGAAAGCTTTCTGAGGACGATTGACAAGGACGTATCAGTTTGTGACCCGACTGTGTCCCGTTCAAGGCAACGCAAGCAACAGGGCTTACGTGGCGCAAACTGGGCTGGAACAGGGCCGACATCGTGTCAGCAGGATGGAAATTCATGGAATTCTTGTTGTATTGTTGTATTGGCCTAATTGAAGCGGGACGAACGCCCCCAAAGCGCTGTAGAAGCGTTACTGATGGTGTATTTATGGGGTGTGTCCGGGAGTAAGACAGTAATTTCTTCCCGTATCATGCTGATCAAACCAGGGTTGCCAATCGTGTAGTTGTGCACAATCGCCATGAGAAATGGGAATGTGTGACTGGGACATTAGTTTGAAGCACATTGGTGCCCCACCACACCACTGGTGTTGGTGACACAGACCTAAGCATACAGAGTAGCAGGGCTTTATGAGCCATAATGGATCTGTTTTTACATATCAGGCCTTAAAAGAGTAAAAGAGTTACATGAAATTTCTAAGAGCAAATGATTAAAACACAGGGTTTTGTGCTACACTGAGAGGTTGGAAGGACAGGAGGCTTTCAGAATCAATAAATGAAGATGACTCCTCTATCACTGAATCAGTTCGAGTGTCTCTCTGATTTCACACCTCTATTATTTTATCTAATTCAAGTCTCTCTTGACCTTCACATGTCTCTCCTTGGCTCCGCTACACCTGTGGTTACCTTGGCAACAGGTACCCCTGGAGAAACTCTTCCACAGAAAGACGTCAAAAGAGCAACTTTTGTTCCTCCAGTTTACAGCCGAACACGCTCAACATGATTTTGGATGTTTAAGAATTTACTGAAGGGGAGGTATGACTTTTTATTTTGTTAAAGTCAGTTAAAAACTTTCTTTGTCTTCAAGGAGCATTAAAGTCACTAAGAGCAGAGCATGACAAAGAACGACACAGAATAAAGATATGCTCTCAGGTAGTTAAAGTACCCATTAGGGATGCTCGTGGTCAGTAACAGCACTCAGGTATGATGTGAATACACAGCAAGAACCTGCAAATTTCAGACACCTCTTTCTATTCTCATTAAGAGCAGTGCGTATGAGTGTTTATGTTGTGTCCAGCCTTAAAAAATATCTTACCACAGAAGTCAAAACAGACTCCACATCAAATGAAATGACATGGAGCTGCTTTTGATAAAACAGGAAATAACTGAGCACATCACAGAGACATAAGAGCGAGGCATTATCCTGCTAACCTTGCGCAGCAGCTGGGTCAGCCTGTTTCAATAGCTGTAATCAGGCAGATCCATCTTGTCAAGCTCCAATCTATGACAATTTTGAGTGGCCCAATCAGGGTCCTCTAGAGCAGGTAAAGATGGGAGAAGTGAGTGTGAGAGCATAGATGCTAACAGCTTCAGTAGCAGTTTTATTGGATCTGTACCACATTTCTTTATTACATGAAAAACAAATAACAATACAAACTTCTCAACAGAAAGGATATTTTCACACCACTTCTGACATGTTTTTGAGAAGTTTGTTTAATGAGGTTGCTCATATTCTGTCCTTTACACTTTGGCAGTAGCGCCTGCCTACTACATTATCTATTAGTGTGACTGACAGAACGATTGTCCAATCACCTGTCGGATACCCTTCTGAAAGGTTCTGCCCATTTTCCAAACACTTTCTATGGGCTCTTTTCCCAAATGAACCAGTGAAATATATTGAACAGGCCATCTTGCCTCCTCCACTTGCATCTCTTCCTTGCATTTAGTCTCATCAGAAGAGACTGAGAGACAGGAAAGAGGAGACATCTTTGGCAGATGTGGGACGTTGCCTCACATTTGAAGCTGATCTGATGTTGTTTCTGTTTGATATCTGTTTTTTTTCCATGAATTTCTTTGTTTGGTAAAAAACAACCGCTAACAGTTTGAGGGAAATATATATAACTTCTGATTAATTGTTATCAATGATTATGTTTTGATTCATTGATAACATGAATAACATTTAGTAATTGTAAACTGTTTTTTTAAGACAGATACTGTCAGGATGGATCTGGAACCCTGGATATTATGTAGCTTTTTTTAATCAGACCCTGAACTTTATTAATGATCAGCCTTGTTAGAAGTTTTATTGATTTCATACATTCATATTTAAGCAAACACTTACTTCAAGTTTATTTTTATCACAAACCAACTCTTAAGAAATTCATGATGCATAATAATTCTAATGATCCATTTAGCGTCAATTTATGGTCAATTTTTTCCTCCGTATTCAATCCCTTCTGATGCATTGATATTTGTAAAAGTCAGCAGCATCCAATCAGAGAGCGATATTTAGTAAGTAGGCTGGTCTGTAGGTCACAATGCTTTCACAGAGGAAGCTCTCACATATTCTTGGTTATAGCTCCTCGGATTTCTCTCCTTGGTGTGTAAATAAGTGCTCTGGGGCAATCCTCAGTACCGTGTGTCGGGACAAACTTCCAGTCCAATCGAGGAGAAAGGAGACTGCAAATAACTGGAGATAAGAACTTCAAAATAAATCAGGAAGCTCTAAAAACTAAAAGAAGCATAAGGATGAAAAAGAACCCAAATAAATATGTAAATACTTGACATTAAACTAGAAAATACTGCACAGAAACACATAAGGGTAAAAGCGCCAAAAGAGAAACCAAAATAGGACAACAGAGAACCCAAACATGACAAGTATGGCTCCTTCAGCTTGGGTCTGAAGGTGGTTTAATGTCACATTTCTTTGTTACAGGAGCAGATTTTCATAAGAGAGAGAGAGTCATCAGCCAGCCCTGATTATTCAGTCTGGAGTCAGCTCATCACTTCATTATAGATTTCACATCAAACCCTGTTTGTATTTTATGTGTGTGTGTGAGTGTGTGTGTGTGTGTGTGTGTGTGTGTGTGTGTGTGTGTGTGATGGGAAGGATACGGCACCTCAGGGACTGACTCCCACCGTGTCACAAAGGTCACAAACAGCCCACATTCTTCCTGCTGCCTTCATCTCAATAAACAACATCTGCAGAGGACACAATGGAAGCTGCAGGAAAGAGAAACGCACCTGAACGCAGGTTCATGAAACAAAGATATTATTAAAATCTAATCCTTTAACATGAGAACAGACGGAGAACGAGAGACGATCATTTACATATACATGTGCGCATGTGCCCACATGTTAAATCATGACCATGTATGACCAATATAACTGAGAATTACCTTGATAAAATGTTTTTCCAAGGAAAATCTTATAAAAAATAATGAACCATATCTGATCTACTGCGTAGAGGTATGGGGAAACACATATAATAGTGATCTGCAAACGAAAATAAAAATGCAGAAAAGAGCCATCAGATTCATCAATAAAGCAGGATTTAGAGACCACAAAAATAGATCTTTCTTAAAACTACAAGCTCTCAAACTTTAAGACCTGATCCAGTTTAAAACAACACAAATAATAATCAAAGCAAGAAATAATTCACTTCCTGACTACATAAGAAAACTGTATACAGAAAGAGAAGGAGGCTTTAGTTTAAGAGGGGAACTGAACAACTTTAAAAAGTATGTGTGTAGCAATCTCTACAACAGTTTAACAGATGAATAAAGAAAAGTAAAACCATAAACAAATTTGAAAGAATATTCAAAACACAAGCTTTAAATATAAGGGCGAAGAGCAGCAGTTTAACCCAGGATGGTAATGACAGTCTAAGAAAATATTGATGTATTGTCTTGATTATGTCATGTCTTTTTCTGTGTTTGAGTATGGGTGGTATATGTATAGAAATGAAGTATTTATATAGGTGAAATTTTATTTTTGTAATTCTGTTTAAGTAGCTATAGCACACGTTTACTTTAATACTACTATACAGCATAAACATGTAACCAACATAAGATAATTTTGAAAAAGTAAATTTTAACTCAGAAGATGCTAAACTCGAAAGGAGGAAATGTAAACAACTGATAACAACACTTAATAAAACTCAGGAGACTGAATTAGATTTTTACAAAATATTTGTATTGAAAATAACCCAAAATAAATAAATAATTAAATATTAAACAATTAGAACAAAACAAAAGATATTTGGCTAAATTACCAAATCATTTAGAGTCTTTAGAGTCTTTCAGTTCATCAAAAAAAACAAATCATAGGTTCAGTCTCTGTTCAATGAAAAGGAAGAAAAATGTGTCCTGGTTTCCTACCGCACAGGTAGGCGGTGATAATGGGTTAGTTTCCGATTAATATGGATGAAGGTGATGAAGATGTTTTTCAAAGACATCCATGGTAACTATTTGATTCACAAAAAATATCAAGTATTGTTATCAGAGTAATTTCCTCCTGGCTGGCTCGCCACATAGCTTATAACATTTTGTTGTCAATATATAATAAGGAACATTGGCTCCTAAATAGGTGGTTAAATTTTGAAAATATTATAAATATGTAGCAATTAAAAACATCACGGTAGGTAATTAAATGGGTAGGATTAAATAAGTTTATACTTCTCCCTACTCCTTTTTGAGCATGTTGACTTACCGCACATGCAGGATGTCCTCAGTTGTTTACCTTGATTTCTTTTTTTTGTTTCTGGTATATGCATGTGTTTGATAATGGTGACTCCCCATGTTTGTTTTTGCATGTTCGAAATAAAGCATTCAATTCAAATGCAGATCTAAAATGTGGTTCCAGTGCAAGTCAATGACAAATTTTGGTCAAAAAGGGTCAACTGTGTTTTGTTTTTTTTCTTTTAACCACAGTGTAAAATTGATTTGTGAGGGAACCGTATGATAAATTGAAACTTTAATGAAAATTACAGATCTTTACTTAATACAGGGAATGAAAATATAGCTATGGTTAATACAGATGGCCAAAAACTGTTCAAAGAGGCAAACAAGTGAAATAATAAATCTAAAGTCTCAACATCTATGTATTGATTTTATCCCCAGATCAAAAACTGGTAAAACATATTGTAAATATTGACCAAAAAAAGTTCTGAAATAAAAATACATATGTGTAATACATGGAATTAAAATTGTGGTTACCTAACTCTCCAAAAAAAGCAACAATCTACAAGCTAAAACTTTGTGTGAATATGAAAAGCAACTCCTGTCACAGCTTGTTCTTCTTCATTACGGCTCTGTGAACCAAAGTCTGATGAAGTGTTGTGGAGTGGAAAGGTCAAGCTGCTGAGAGCCTGACAGCTTTCACACCAGAAACATGCTGATCTCCTCACAGTGAGCTGAAATCAATGAACTTCCTGGGATCAAACGTCTGACATTTAATACCTTCGTTAATTTGGATGTCAGGCAGAGAGTCAAAAGACCAGCGCCAGGCAGGACTGAAATCTGTTGGCATTAAGAGGAAATTCTGCTAAAAAATTTGGAAAGATTTTGGAGTCTTTTTGGTGTCGAACACAGGCCTGCAACAAGCTTCCTTCAACATGCAACATATTTCCGCAGTCAAAAGCCCTTTTCACACATAAAACCCTGATATTATCAAGATGATTTCTGTGCGAGTTGCGGGGATAATTCCCCAACATGGGGGTTAACACTTGCTTCTCTCGGGATGAGAGAAGTGGTGCTGAAGGGCAAGGGAGGTCACTCATCAGCAGGATACGACATCTAAAATATGCAGCATGAGTCAGTGCTCAAAATACAGCAGCAGAGCAGAGCTTGTCCTTGCAATCACAATTTCAATCCTTACTGAACCTCTTTGGCCCCATAGGACCCAAATTTGGGTCTGCTGGGGCTCAGGAGAAAAGCTCCTCGACATGTCAGCAGTGAACTGTGCCTTTAAGACTATAGTCATGTCTGCTTTCATTTGACAAATACATATATTTTTGACCTTTGGCTCAATATGCACTGTTTCAAAATCCTCACCTGACCATATTGTTGTAAAACCTCTTTAATTTTGCTCTGCATTACTTTATAACAATAATCCTTTGTAGAGATGATGTAAAAATATTTTATTATTCATTTTTAGAGTTTCACAGCCACTCCAGCATCATGTCTAAGAGATATTCACAATGAGAAATAGTTTTTGTTTTAGGCGAGGATGAAATTTCAAATTTTTCTGACTCCTATCTTCATTTACTCTGTCCCAGTAACACATATACTGATAATTACACATCTGGACAAATCTCTCAAGTGTTACTTTTATTATGTCACCAAAACTATTCAAATAGATCTTGTGGGTTTCGAGCAGAAGGCTTAAAAAAGGGAGTGGGGCTTAACAGGTTAAGATATATGTGTATAAAAGCGTGTCAACAGCTTGACAAAAGAGTTAAGAGGACTGTCGTGGCACTCAGAAGTGAATATGAAGCAGCGTCACAACGTGCACGATGATCACACCAGAGATAGAAAGCTGCAGTGTTTCAGCTCCATATCCAACAAAAGGCTCTCTGGATGTGAGAGACTCGGTGGTGATCGATTTAGAGAAGATGATCTACAGAACTTTGAGTGATGCTGAATAGCAAAGTTCCAGGAGCTGGACCACACCTCGACCACACCTCTTCCTGGAAATCTAGAAATTCAAATCTAATCCTCTCCTCCCACTCCGCTCTGGCTTACTACACCCCTCCCTCCCCTATCTCTGTCTCTCTCTATCTTTTAATTCCTAGGGCTCTAAGGGGTTCATCAGGCCTGGGAGCCACGGCAGATCCCCAAGAATATTCCCCAAAATTAATAGACTGCACAAAATTTAATTCACATGTTCAATAAAACTGAATCGCATTATGTTGATGGTGTGGTCCTTGCTTGAATGCACAGTGAAAACATCACTTTGAAATATCCAGGCACACATCTGAGTTTGTGTTACTCTCCTTGGAATCACATAAACTATCGAGTCCACACCAAGACTTTACGAGGATAATATACGAGGGGTGCAAGAAGTAATTAAAATTAAAATCAAGTGGAAAAACTCGGCCGTTTGCATTCATACATGCAGCTTTAGTTTGGATAATTTCAGAGTTTTTTTTTGCAAATTTAAACAGAGTTAAAGATTAATGTGCACATTATGAAAACTATGATGAAAATAATTAGTCAACAAAATTAACACTGTAGAGCAGTGATTCTCAAACTGGGGTACTCGAATACCTGTCAGGTTTCAATCAGTTGTTTCAGTAGTTAAAGTTCAAACTAGCAGATGTTTGCATTGTGAGCTTTGATAAAGGCCTGAAGTGTTGGCAGAGAGGCTGGAGGTTGGATTGGTGAGGCATCTTGGAGGAGGAAATCTGTCCTGAATTGTTCTCTAAGATTCTTATAGTAACATAAGTTCAGTCAGACACTCTTCATGTTAAAGCTGTGATGAGTTTGTACTTTACAGTTTCAAGGTCATTAATGAATATGTTCCAGAAATGTACATTTCTTTTTTTCGAAAGTGAACTGGTGTTACCAAATGAAATTGCTGGTAAATAAATCTTTTTTGTGAGAAACAACTCCCTTGAAGAGATTTTTTTTTGTATGTTATGCATGTTAAATGTGGGAGGTCGGGGTGGCGACAGGCTTACAGACACATTTCTTTTTCTAGCTGCAATAAGTGCGTTAAAGTAGGGGGTACATGGCTGGAGGTCGAGTGTCTGAAGGGGTACGGGCTGTGAAAAGTTTGGGAACCACTGCTGTAGAGGATGTGTGCAGACCTCTTTATCCAGTTTGCTCACAGCTGTGGCTGACATAGATAGAAAGCTTATCTGTGTGTGTCCTCACATTCACACAGCCCCATGGAGTGGGGGTCAACAGTCAGCTCACATTCCTCTTTTTATTCTCCTGCTGTTTAGCTGCTGATCATAATGACCTGATCAGAGCTGCCCTCAGCTAAATAATCTGACCTCTGACCTGAAGGAAACCCATAATGCTGTTTGTACATCAAGCCCCTTAAAGATCACAAAGAAGAAGCAAAAGCATTCAAGCTTTGTCGACAGGACCATGTCACTTGCTTTTGGTTGTTTTTTTGTTTTGCTTTGTGTTATTTATTTATTTATTCATTTTCATCTGTCCATTCCGGTGGATGTTATGCACTAAAGGGTATATTCTGCGTAATATGCCTATATTCAGATTTTACCTAATTTTGTATTTTTTATTTTGAATTTTTATGTAATTCACTTATCTTCTTCTTTTCTCTAAGAGAGACTTAAGGCCAGCAAGAGCTGCAGGGTGACTGAAAAGAATCTAGAAATGAGTGGAAGTGGAACATGATATTTTTCATTTCTGTCATATCATTTACTCTTAATAAATATTTCACACAGATATTTGTTTGTGGATCTATATGAAGATCCATGAAATTACGATTCATACTGTTGATCTCTTGACAATGTGCAATTCACCCATGTGCAATCACTTACATTCATGTGCAATTACTTTGTGAAAGTGTAAATAATCCTTATAGGATTTGCTTTTTAGTTTCTGTATTCAAGCCCTTTTTTATATTTATATTGGTAGAATAATGTACATAGTGCTATTTTCATGCTATTTTTATACATTTTTTATACCTATTCTTGATCAACGCTGTCCCCTTTGCTGCTGTAACATTGCAAATTTCGCCGTGTGGGACGAATAAAGGTTTATTCTATTCTATTCTATTCTTCTGATGCCTGGAGCATACCTCCCAAAAATTTAACAATTTGGAAAAAAACGGCCATGATTGTTTGAAAGTAAAAACAACCATTTAAAAGTTAAGTCATTTGTGATTTCATGATTAATGCATGAAAGAGTTAAAGTCATTGTATGTTGTTTCTTATGGAGACCAACAACCTGATCAGCTGATGAGAGGAGAGCTGCGTGTGGCTTGTGGGGTGATACGAAGCCCATATGTTGCATCGTGAAATAGTTCTTATCACAGGGGCTCTGTCGAGAAAACTTGAAAGAATCTCACTGTAGCATCAGCCAACATAGTTTTTTGTGCAGGTTTATCCTAAACGTGGACTAATAATAAAGCTTTTGTTGGCACCATTGACTGTTATTTATCAGCTATCATCCATACCTTACCTTCTTCCTTCAGAAGAGGCTGGCCAGTTGTTTTATTGGCAATTATGTTTACTAGTGCTACAAACTCTGAAAAAGCTAAACTATCCTTCTAAGACCTCAGCTTCCTATGAATGGGCAGCGCACAAAAGATTCCGACTAGACTGTCCTTAAAGCTTGTACAAATTTTGCATTGTGCATCCAGAAGACGCATAATGTGGAGGCAATGTTCATACATCCTTCACCTCATGACGGAGCAGATCTAAATGTACAATCAGTGCTTTTGTTCTCAGCCGCTCTAATTATCTTCTATTCTGCATTTGAATTGGTTTCAGAAAGCACATTATAAATAAAAGCAAAGACAAAATAGAAGAAAACTTGAGCATTAATGCATCCAAATTAGATGAGGTTGCTCGGGTCTGATTTTTCGATTCTCTTTTATTCGCTGACCTGACTTTCTCTGACCAAGGCCAAACGGTGACTCATGTTTTCTTTATGTGTGCAGCTCCAATACTCTGCCTCAATAACAAAGACAAATGTTGAACAGGTTGAACTGCATTATTCCTCATCTTGAGATGCTTACCTTTTCTGTCGCTGTTCAAACTCTACACAAATTCACCCAGTGACTCAGCACCACACGGGAAGGTAACGTTTCATAACATAACAAAGACAAATGGTGAGTGTGGTTCAAAGACACGCAAAAAGCAGAAAAGTTTATTTTATTTTGAGAGCTGTGAGACCTTCAATCAGTCAGTCTGAACACACTCGGGGCTCAGTGCTTGACAGTCTTTCAGGGAATGATGAATAAAGAGTAAGAAAAGCTTTGTGTTGCTTTTGTCAAACAACTTTTAGGACTAACTTTTACACCCAGAAACAGACAAAAACAAGAAGAAGGGTCAGCACAGGAGATAATCAGAACACCAGCATGCAAGGTTATAAAAGTATGATGTTGTGAAAGATGATTTTAGCTGTTCGCACTGTGACAGAATCGAAAAGTTTTGAGAGCATTGAGAAAACATGAATCACCTGGCCGGTTTTATGCCCTTGTAAGGTGCACAAGTGCAGAACAGTGAAAGTTCAAGGATGGGGGTAAAAAAGAGTTGAGGTGGTTTTGTGAAATTTTAATTTAGCAGAAATTCTAGCATTACTAAAAGGAAGGGATGAGCATGAGAGCTTGGAAGACCGTAATCTATGACAGCAGTTCATTCTTGAGCCAAAGTGAACTTCTATGCATAGTGTAAAAAATTCCCTTAAAGCCCTAAAGAGATATTGTATTAACAAGCAAGGTTTAAACATATATTGACCTATGACCTCCAAAAAATAAAAAATAGTTTATCCTTAAGTCAGAGTGGATGTTTTTGTAAAATTTGAAACAAATCCCTCCAAATGTTCTCAAATTATTGCTTTGACAGTTAATTTGATACATACTGTTATGATACCTCTATCTAATCAATATGATCAACAAATTACTGAAAGAACATCTGAATACAATCAGATAAATGATAAAAAAAAATGTCCTCAAATGGATTATCAGTTGTCAAAAACACCCAAAGTATCAAATGAGATACAAAAAATATATATGTTCAATTTTATGGAAATTTTGATTTTATTAGGATTTCAGTAGAAAGTGAAATAAATATTTCAGCTCTCAAAAAAAAGATTTTTCTGGCTTTAATTTGTGTTTTCAGGCATTAAAGGGTTAAAGGATAAATATGAGGCTCAGTGACCTTGACCTATGATCTTAACATTGAGCTTCAAAACCTAAATAGTATTTAGTGGAAATTATTAAACAGTCAAGAACATTGTTTTATAGATAACTTAAAAACAATCAAAAATAATCATAAAATATAATAGTAATAAATAATAATTATTATTATCAAAATAATCTCACACATGAGCATGTGCAAAAAAAGAGTCAAATAGAAAATAGTCATTATAAAAACATTCACACATACACACATGTATTAAATACATATATTCACATCTCCCCAAAGAACATAAAGAAACCAAATACTAATTAAAAAAAGTAATATCTCAATCAACTTGCATTATAGTTCATTCAAGTTTACATCATCTCAAAGATACGGTACTGTTTACAGTATTTAACATAAGCCCTTGCATTAGTATCAATATCTGTTTGTTTTTAAGGTCATCCAGTCTCTTTTTTTTCAAAAAGGGTCCTCTTACAAAGCAACAAACAACAGAAAGATAGGATCGTTTAACCCACTTGTTTCACAAAACAGCTCTAAACCACAACAGCTGTATTCATATAAATTAGCAAGAGAAAAGCAGGCTTGTTGAGTTCATTTCTTTGTTCCTGGCAGCCATTCAAACTTGTTCTTGGCAGAAAAGTCTGAGTGAGGATTACTTATTGATGTCTTTGTTCTGTAAAGTGTCCCTGTGAAGCTATTTCCTGATTCTGCCTCATCCCATCATGGTAATCAAGGTTCATTTATTGCACCTGTTCTCTGTCTGCCATGGCGGCTCGAAAAGCTGCCGTCACAAAATTATCTTCAGTCAAGCCAAGATTTCACTTCAAGGAACATTTCTGAAAAATCAGGCAGATGCTGATCAAATGAAGATGAACATGTTTGAAAGGAAGGTCTACTATCATTGTTTAAGACTGAACACTTTTCTTTAAGTCCATAAAAAGTCAGAATTCTAAGATTTCAATCAGAACTATTGTCAGAATAAAGTCAGACTTTTAAGATTCAAGCCAGGGTTTGGAGATTTAAATCAGAAAAAGTCAGACTTCTAAGACTGAAGTCAGACTATTAAGATTAAGGTGAGACTTTTAAGATTAAAGCCAGACTTTGTAGATTTAAATAAGAATCATTAAAGTCAGACTTCTAAGATTAATGACAAACTTTTGAGATTTAAGGCAGAACCACTAGGTTAAAGTCAGACTTATAAGATTCAAGTCAGAATTTTTAGAATGAGTCCAGACTTTGAAGATTAATATTAGAATCAGACTTTTAAGACTTAAGACAGACCTTTAAGATTAAAGTCAGAGATTTAAGATTTAAGTCAGAATTTTGTGTTTGAAACCAGAATCACGAGATTTAAGTCAGACTTCTAATGTTAAAGTCAGACGTTTAAGATTTAAGATACAAGATTTAATCCAGACTTTAGATTTAAATCAGAACCATTAGATTTACCTCAGATTTATGAGATTTAAGTCAGAATTGTTAGATTAAAGTCAGATTTCTAAAATCAAATTCAGATTTGTAAGATTTAAGGCAGACTTGTTATATCAAAGTGCAAATTCTTAGATTTTTTTCAAGAACTGTGTGATGACTGTTGAACAAGAGTTTTGAGAAAAATAATCAGAAATCTGACATCCGTGGAGAATTATAGGAAACAGTTTAGAGAATAAAGTCAGACTTTGAGGCAGAAGTCGGAATTGGGAGAAAGGACAAAATAAAAGTCAGAAATCTGACTCAATTTTCTTATTTTTTCCCCACAGTTCTGACATTTTTAATCCCAGTATTCTGGCTTTACTTTAATAATTCTGATTTAAATCTCTGAATTCTGACTTAAACCGCAGAATTCTGACTTTTCTCATCAGACTATCAATGTTAATATTGGAATTCTGACTTTTTTCACAGAATAATCAGTGGTCCTAATCCTCTACCACTTTTGTCTATAAAATAGTCACAGTGAATCAAACAGGAACTTTCAGAAACCAGGCTGATTGTGTGTTTGTACACAAAGCATTACCCGCCTCTTATGTGAATAACTGCCTTGCATCACATCTGTGCCATTGTCCTCAGAGTAGCTCATGCTCACCATAATGCTAAATACGATGGGACCCTTTGCTTTAACCCTAATTGTTCACCTTAAGGAAACAGCGTCCAAGAGCCATTTCAAGGTCTGTTAATGCACGGACGTGTTTCTTTTGTGATTTTATGAAACTTGCTTTTCATTCTCCTCCATGCAGACTGAGTCAAGTAATAGTTCATGATGTAGGCATGATATCTAAACAAGGACCCTGTCACCACTCTCTGCCTACACTGGGCTGTAAATAGATCTGCATTAGTTACCGCAAGGTCTCTAATCTGTCAAGGCAGCATTTGCATTATGGATATCGGATTACTATGGAAACAGTAAAATGCCAGGACCTCGAACAAGACACTGAAGAGGAATGCTGAGAGGCAAACTTTCACTTGAGGCGATGTGTTTAGTGTCACCCAGTGGAATATTGTTGGGGCCCTAATGACAAATCTAAGCAGTGATTACTCTTGTTTGTGCAGGCGGAGAGCTCTAAAAGGCACAAATTGGGATGGATGGCACCTCAGTTAATCAAAGATATGAAGAAACATTTCTCCCTCTCCTCGTCTCTTTGTGCAGCTGTTGTTTATTCTGTGGGTCCACGGTAAACGCTCGCTCCTGTTGATGTGCAGGGCTGTCAGCGCAACAGCTGCAGAAGAAGACCACTTTGGAAGCAATTAGGCTCGTTCTGACAGAGAATTGAGCAGCGCACTTACCAACCGAGGAGTCTTAACATCTTCAGACACCATGCAGAGAAGAATATTTGACAGTTTACTCTGAGATGTTTTGTGGCTCCTTCACCTTGGTTTATTTGTTCCACCTTTCAGCGTAGTTTTAGTCAAAAACAAAGACTGATCTGAGTCTTATTTTGTCTTATAAGGATCTACCTAATTACAGTAAAGGCTAATGTTACTGGACTGTGAATAGAACTACTGCCTTTCAAAGGTATACAAGTGTAAGACAGCAAAAGGAAAGTAGGGTGACCATATTCTGAAAACCCAAAAAGAGGACCCTCAGCAGCATGTGTTGCGTCATGATGCATGTGCCAGTGCAGCACTCTATTATAAATATTAATTATTTTACTACTATGAATATAAATGGCCGCCTGGTATTCTTTGCCTTTTTTGTTAATAAATGTGTCAGAAAATGCCCTTTGAGTAAATTATTTTGTACCTTTTTCGGGTAAAAATAAAACATTCTAGCAAGTATTTGTCATTATTAGGTTGTAAATGCTTGAAACAGTGTGTAATTACAAGAAAAGGAAAAAGATTTGAACTATCAAAAGGTTCCTCTTTATAAACAATTCTAAATGAACATATATTATTATTATTATTTATATTAATATATTATTTAACTATTTATGAAAACCAAAAACAGGAACTATGATGAAAAGGCAATGCAGAAAAAGATGAACTAGGCAAAAATACAGCAAAAGAACCTCAAGAAAACACTCCAGAATGATACTAATGTCATTATTTCCAATAGTTTTACATTTTTTACACAGAAAATCCTGATAAACCACCGATAAATCCTCACGTTTGTCTCTGAATCCTCTCTCTGTGCTCCACCTCGGTCAGCTCACTTCCCGCACCTCCCCCTCAGGCAATCCAGCCTTTACCGTAATGTCATTTTTTACCGTATATCGATGGAAAGCTCCGCTTCTCAGCTTTCAGAACCCTTTGGAATTATTTGGATAGCGTGGATACTCGATGTAGCTTGAATCATTTATGTCTGTTTCTGTCGTTGGTGACAGCTCTGTCTGTAGAACAAGCTGAGCTGACATTTAAGGGACTTTTATAAAATCTCCCCGGACACAATTTTACAACCAAAAAGGAGGACATGTCCAGGCAAAAGAGGACATATGGTCACTTTAAGTAAAGAGGTGATGAGTCAGGAACCACTTGTATGAACCCCACTTCCAGTGAAGTCGGGACGTTGTGGAAAACATAAAACACAACACATTGATTTGTAAATC
The DNA here is from genome assembly GCA_037902135.1 of Cetoscarus ocellatus. Taxonomy (NCBI): domain Eukaryota; kingdom Metazoa; phylum Chordata; class Actinopteri; order Labriformes; family Labridae; genus Cetoscarus; species Cetoscarus ocellatus. The sequence goes on from JBAMNC010001169.1 coordinate 108,960, forward strand.
CTTTTTTGACCTATATTCAGTTGAAAATACTACAAAGACGAGACATTTCATGTTTAAAATGATAAACTTCTTTCTTGTTTTTGCAAATATTTACTCCTTTTGAATTTAACAGGTTCCAAAAATGCTGGGACGGGGGAGGGAAAGGGAAAGTTGAGTATTCTCAAAAACACCTGTTAAGATCATTACACAGGTGAACAGGTTATTTGGAAACAGGTGAGTGTCATGATTGGGTATCAAAATAGCATCTTTGAAAGGTTTAGTCATTCACAAGCAAAGGTTGGGGCTCACCACTTAGTGAACAACTGCAGCAAACAGTCAAACAGTTTAAGAATAATGTTTCCAAAAATACAACTGCAAGAAATTTAGTGATTTTATCTTCTACAGTCCATAATATAATCAAAAGATAGATAAAATCCAGAGAAATCTCTGTGCATAAGCAAAAAGACTGAGTGCCCATGACCTTCAATCCCTTAGGCAGCACTGCATTATAAAGCAGCATCATTCTTTAAAGATATCACAACATGCGCTGAGAAACACTTCAGAAATCTATTGACAGTTAACACAGTTTGTCACTACATCTACAAGATCAAGTTAAAACTCTACCATGTAAAGCCAAAGCCATAAATCAAAAATATCCAGAAACACCACCGGCTTCTCTGTTCCTGAGCTCATCTGAGATAAACTGAGGCAAAGTGGAAAAGTCTGCTGTGGTCTGAGTCCACATTTAAATTGTGTCTGGAAATCACAGACGTCGTGTCCTCCACGCTCAAGAGGAAAAGGACTAATCGGATTGTTGTCAGAGCAAAGGTCAAAAGCCAGCATCTGTGATGATATGGGGGTGTGTTAGTGCCCATGGCATGGGTAACTTCACATCAGTGAGGGCACCATAAGTGCTAAAAGGTAAACACTGGTTTTGGAGCAAAATATGTGCAATCCAAGAGACGGGTTTTTCAGGGATGCTTATTTTAGCAAGACGATGACAAAAGCCACATTCTACATGTGTTACAACAGTGTGGCTGTAGTAAAAGAGTGTGGGTACAAGACCGGCCTGACTGTAGTCTGGATCTGTCTTTCATTAAAAATGTGTGCCACATTATGAAGCACAAAACATGACAACGGTAACCTCAAACCGTTGAGCAACTGAAGTCATGCATCCAGCAAGAGTGGGAGGGAATTCCTCCTACAAAGCTTCAGTAATTAGTGTCCTCAGCTCACAAACGCTTACTGAGTGTTGTTAAAAGGAAAGATGATGCAACGCAGTGGTAAACATGCCCCTGTCCCAGATTTTTTGGAACATGTTGCAGGCATCAAATTCAATTCTTGAAACGTTAACCTTTTAAATTTTAGTTACTTTATCCTTGTAGACATTTTCCCAAAGTTTGGAAGAAAAAACTGTAGTGTTCTTTTTGTGATATAAGTGTTTCATAATAGTGCATTCACAAGCAAAGGTTTATCATATAAGTCCATGACCTTTGACCCATGACCTAGAAAATACAATCAGGTCATCTTTTATGTGAGACAGTGCTGTAACACATAAGCCTGACGCATCTACTTGTCTCAGTCCAGAGTGAATACACTGTTTTATTTCTTTTCTCTTTCTACAGAGTTAATACAACCACAGAACCATCTTAGCTGAGGGCTCTTTAATATCTTGTCTCATAGTATGAGTTTTCATCAAGCGTCTTGCTCAAGGACATAAAACTGCAGGAGCTTGGGTTGCTGCTCCTGGCAAAGACACTCCCCTGGCAACTACTCATAATCCATCACCCTAAACTGGCATAAGTTTTGTTACTACAAATTAGAATTTGGGAACAATGCATGTCTTATTATGTGCTAAAGAATTCAATGACAGAGCAAATTACAGGAGAACAAAGCAGCACAAGAAAAAAGCTTCAGCTGGTAGTAACCTCATGTTAAGACCTTCTATATGACTGATCATAGGGAAGTGGAACAAACTTGAACAGGGTCGACTGGGCTGGGAACACATTGTAAAGGATTTGTTCTTGGAGGCCTATATATCTGCAAAGACAAAGTTATCCAATCAGAAAGGAGACTCATTTGGCTCTTAGACGTGACAGTCTGCATGAGAAAGCATGTTTTTCTCCAAACCCTGGCACATTTTTTTCCGTCTTTACCCGAGTATACTTTTATATCATTTAAAATAAATGTTCATCATCTCCTGAATTCTACTTTGGTGAGTTTTAAATGCTTTCTGAGGATTGCTGTGTACTCTTCAAGAAAGCCTGATTGGCAGACAACTGGACTCGAGTCATAGGGACTCGGACTCAAGTCGCTAATTTGCCGGCTTGCAACTCGACTCGGACTTGGGAGGTAGAAACTCGTGACTCAACTCGGACTTGGGAGACAATGACTCCAGACTCGACTTGACTTGAGACAACATGAGTGGGAAAAATTGTGGCATATGTTTTTTGTTCATTGTGTTTTTTTTCACGTGGATATCATGCCATTTTTTTAATGGAAAGTTGCCTTTCCCATCTATCTAGGTCTAAATGATCAGACATGTAATGTTATAATGGATTGGCCTAGAAAGATAAGGTTTCTCTCTTCAAAATATAAACCTGAGTGCTTTTTGGGTGGGCTGGGGGACAATGGTGAGGGACTTGACTTGACATAACCTGTGACTCGACTTGGCATGACATAACCTTGTGACTCGACTTGACTTGACTTGACTTTCCTACAACAGAAAAAACTTGGGACTTGCTTGAGACTCGGACCAAATGACTTGACACTGGCTTGGGACTCGGATCAGGGAACTTGGGCAATTGTCTGCTGATTATTCACCTTTACATCAAGGTACAACTTGTAAGAATTGTACATTCTTGGAATGAGCAACACAGCTAAACATTTTGGTAGCACCTAAAAACATGCCCTTGTTTTGTTGGGCAATTTAGGGGAGGAATGTCAGGTATGACGACCCCTTAAGGGGTTGGCCAAGCAGGTCAGCCCAGACATCCCTCTCCCCTGCGACAATTTCCAGTTCCTTCTGGGGGATTCCAAGGCGCTCCCAGGCCAGATAGGACATATAATCCCTCCATCGGGTTCTGAGTCTGCCCCAGGGTCTCCTACCAGTTGGGCTTCCCTCAAAAACCTCCAAAGCAAGGCGGCCAGGGGGCATCCTGATTAGATGCCCAAACCACCTAGGAGCAGGGGATCTACTTTGAGTTCCCTCTGGATGTCTGAGCTCCTCATCCTATCTCTAACGCTGAGCCCACCACCCTCCTGAGGAATGTATTTCCAACCGCTTGAGTCCACAATCTCATTCTTTAGGTCATTCTTTAGAGCTCATGATCATAGGTTAGGGTTGAAATAAATATGGAGCAGTATATTTATTTATTTTTTGCCCATATGTCTACTCAACTTGTCATACTTCAGGCCCAGACACGGGCCTAAATGCCCTTCTTGTGATTTTACTAAGTGCCTTGTGTCATCTTTGGATTTTAATTTTATACACTGGGACAAACAGAAATGACATGGTATAAGAAATCTAACCGTACAAAGTGACGGCGGTTGAGGTGGGTTGTTCGTGCTCGGGTGGAAATAAAAATATGTTGAGGCGTAACGCCCTCTCTATGTATAGGAATGTAACCTACACATATAACGGAAATGTTACCAAACTTATTTTGACAAGTATATTTCAAATCCATCTAGGCAACATCCCAAAGAAAGAGAGCAAAAGCTTTTAAGAACAAACTAAAAGGTGACTGAAGGAATATTTCATCAGTCACGTTCATTATGGGCCAGTTAGAGTCTTGAAATTAGTTCTGTCCTACTCTTGTAGCTATTGCCTCTTTGTCTTTAAAAGGACAAAACTGCCAGAATTACATTTCCAAACTTTTTTGAGGAGTATATTTTGGCTCCAGTTGACCCTGGAACTGAAGAAGATACTCAGAGGGAGGGTTAAATGTCCCAAGAAACTTCATGTAGTCCTGTTGTCCTTATGTTTAAAACCTATGACTGAAGCCATTTTTGCTGCATTTTTAACTTTCCTTCCAATCTTGCCCACCAAATTTGTTAGGGCTGGCTTCATTTAGGTCTTATGTTCATCCCTTTTTGTAAGGTTTCTCTAAAACACTCTAACATAAAACTCCTGTCTTGCAGTTGTATACCCCACAGATCTATCAATCACCAACTGTGGAAGTTCTAAGTTAAATACTGATGAAGTTTATCAAAAACAGTCACTAACGTCAAACAGGTCTTTTTTAACAGTGATATACTTTGAGTGGGTGACCTGTGATTCAACTGTAAAGTTAGTCTCAGAATGATGTGTCAGTGGTCTGTCAATAACGTATTCACATCCCACATAAAGTGCATTAAAATGCAAAGTGACTCATGTCTAAGTTAAAAAAAATAATTGGACTTATCACACAGAGATAACCCCTTCCCCTTCAGCCACCCCCACACATATGATAGGTCTCTTTGTCTGAAAAACTATCTCAAGTTTTCAACTCTACTTTTTATTTCATAAGTATGAAGAATAAGCTGGAACATAAAACCTCATGTGCTAGTAGATCGATATAGATAGATAGATAGATAGATAGATAGATAGATAGATAGATAGATAGATAGATAGATAGATGTAACAGTACAGCACGTATGTCATGGTTCAGTACTTTTTTGGTACACTTTCAGTAAGGTATAAATTTGATGAACTCTTTCATCCACAGCTTCTGTCACGCTCTTATACTCTCCCTATCAAAATCTTAAGACCTGTTGAAAAATTGCAAGAATTTGCAGTTTTCACTGTTGGATCTTGAGAAGGTTCTAAGCAGAGCTTCAAAATGCAAAAAGAAGAAAAGGGAGCAAAGAGACAAAAAATGTGAGGGGGAAATTTATTGAAAACTGCATTTAAACTCAAACGTGCTTCATCAGCTGATCAAAAATTCAAGACCACAGCCTTTAAAAGCCAAAATCTGCACAAAAATCTGGATTCCATGTCATGTATCCACACTTTCATGACCTCATGATCAAAAGCAAAAAAGCTTTCCCTCTTTGAACGCGGTCGGATTGTTGAGCTGCATAACCAAGGCCTTTCACAACATGTCATCGCTGCTGAGGTTGGACGCAGTAAGACAGTCATTTCAATCACCTGTTTGGACTTTGCAAGGGAGCAACAAACATGGGACACTGGAAGGTGGAAGAAGTTTTATTCTCTGATGAAAAAAATGTAACCAGCACAGAGAAGGGGGCGCCATCATGATCTGGGCTGCTTTTTCCTTCAGTGGAACAATGGAGCTTCAGTTGTGCAGGGGCATCAAACGAAGGCTGGCTATGTGGAGATGTTGCAGTGGGCATCCCTCATGACTGAGGACTTTATTCTGTGTGGTAATGACTGAGGGCCCTTGTCTGTGTGGTAATGACTGAGGGCACTCTTTTGTGTGGTAATGACCAAGGGCCCTTGTCTGTGTGGTAATAACTGAGGGCCCTTGTCTGTGTATTAATGGCTGAGGGCCCTTGTCTGTGTGGTAATGACTGAGCGCAGTCATCTGTGTGGTAATGGCTGAGGGCCCTTGTCTGTGTGGTAATGACTGAGGGTCCTCATCTGGGTAAAAATGACCAAGGGCCCTTGTCTGTGTGGTGATGACTGAGGGCACTAATCAGTGTGGTAATGACTGAGGGCCCTTGTCTGTGTATTAATGGCTGAGGGCCCTTGTCTGTGTGGTAATGACTGAGCGCAGTTGTCTGTGTGGTAATGGCTGAGGGCCCTTGTCTGTGTGGTAATGGCTGAGGGCCTTCATCTGTGTGGTAGTGACTGAGGGCCCTCGTCTGTGTGGCTATGACTGAGGGCACTCTTCTGGGTGGTAATGACCAAGGGCCCTTGTCTGTGTGGTAATAACTGAGGGCCCTTGTCTGTGTGGTAATGGCTGAAGGCTCTTGTCTGTGTGGTAATGACCGAGGGCCTTTGCCTGTTTGGTTATGACTGAGGTCCCTTGTCTGTGTGTGGTGATTGAGGGCCCTCTTCTGTGTGGTAATGACTGAGGGCTCTTGTCTGTGTGGTAATGGCTGAAGGTTCTTGTCTCTGTGGTAATGACCGAGGGCCCTTGTCTGTTTGGTTATGACTGAGGGCACTCTTCTGTGTGGTAATGACCAAGGGCCCGTGTCTTTGTGGTAATAACTGAGGGCCTTGTCTGTGTAGTGATGACTGAGGGCCCTTGTCTGTGTAGTGATGACTGAGGGCCCTTGTCTGTTTGGTTATGACTGAGGGCCCTTGTCTGTATGTGGTGATTGAGGGCCCTCTTCTGTGTGGTAATGGCTGAGGGCCCTCTTCTGTGTGGTAATGGCTGAGGGCTCTTGTCTGTGTGGTAATGACCGAGGGCCCTTGTCTGTGTGTGGTGATTGAGGGCCCTCTTCTGTGTGGTAATGGCTGAGGGCCCTCTTCTGTGTGGTAATGACTGACTAAGGACTTGTTCCAGCAGAATAACATCACTCTTTTGGACCATCCTGCGTGTTCCCCTGATCTAAAGAAATCGTTTACTTTACAGATCATGTCAAACAGTGTCAGATGTTTCCAGCAGGTGGGGACTCCTGTTCATAAATGATCTTTTGTTCGGTCAAAGCTTCATTTCCCTTGTGTTGAAGAACAAACTTCAGACAAGTATCAAGAAGCTTTCAGCATGATATTCTGAACCCTCCTAAAAGGTACTGGCATCACTGAGCTGATCAATACCTATACCTAAGCATAGTTTGATTTAGTTTGTATGTGATATAGTCTTCCTTACATGTCCAGTCTTATTTAAGCTAAAAAATAAATTGGGACTGCTGTTGATTCTTGATCATTTTCAGATCATTCTGTCATTTTACAGCCTTAATACACATTTTAAAGCATTAATCCATTGTGTAAACATTGTTATCACTGCAACATCCATATTTCCAACATTAACTGTTGCTTATCAGTGTTTTTCACAGATGAAGAGAACTTGAGATTTTCTAAGAGAGCCTGGCATCTGGTCATCAGGGCATTACACTGTGAATGTAGTCAGAGGATTGAAACAGTTTTCTGTGTCTCACTTCACCAGCGTCTGCTCTGTTTTTTCACTCTACAGATGCTCAGTTGTTTCCTGTTCAGTTGTCACTCAGTCTGAACATCAGAAACATGAACATACGCAGGAAAGACAGCTTCCTCTGGGGAAAAGGTACATTAAAATATATTTTCATTGTTAGTATATTTAACGGCAATGGATAGTCTTTGGAGTTGTTATATTTCAGTCATTTGTGCTGTTTTGTTTTTGAATTGTCCACAGAAATATCTTTTTATGCTAAAAAAAATTCTCAATGATCTTGACACAAGTTTTTTCTCTTAATGTTAACCGGACACAAACCTTTTAAATAACTTCTATTATTCATGTTATATTATACTGAAGTATGCAACTAGATCATGTCCACCTGGACTGAACTGAACGTATAATGAAGTGCAGTGCAATATGTTCAAGAATATTATTAAGTGACTTTATATTACAACACAATAATCTGATTTGATTTGAAAAAAATACTTTGTGATGAAATCTTAAAAATGTTGCAATAAACAATCCAGATAGAAGCGGATTATAATTACATATAATCAATGTTAATCAAATGTTGAAAACAAGGTGGCTGTCAGTGTTTTATTTAGATTATTTTGTGGTTAATCCTGCATAAATCTTTTTCACACGGACTATTTTGTGCTTTAAAGCTTGCAGTTTTAATGTGGTTATAAAAAAGACTGAAAATGAATACTGCCTTTGCATGACACACAAAAGCAAACCAAACTAGAAGCCACAAGACCGATGATTTCTACGGAGGTTCTATTTTAAACCGTAAAAGCTGAGAAGGAGCAAGTGTTGCATGAATGAATACATTTCTGCACCACACAATGCTTCATATACATTTTCACCACAAAGATTCAAAGTGGTATATCTGACTCTTAACCCTTGCAGCCTTAGGCCATTTTTTGCTATTTTCAGTCCACCTGGATCAGTATTGTAATAATGCATGTAGAGCCTTAACCCTTTGGGCCACATTTAAGTCTTCTTTCCCAGAAAAACCTTAACCTATCAGAACATTTCAGATGTAATGATGTCAGATTAAGAAACAAAGACACAAAATAAAAAATCAAAACAAAACTGCAATATCACAGAACTTTATACCAATCACACACAGATCAATGTCAAATGAGCAATTTCATGTCTGGATATAGATCTGTAAAGTTGGCAGTGAGGAGAACAAACGAATGAATGCAAAGTAACTCGCTGCAAAAAAAAATGTACATATTCACACAGTCATTTGTTCCACTTTAGGAAACTATTTTTCTTAGAGATTACAAACTGCCGAATAATATTAGTCCCAATTCATTTATACTCTTATAGCTGCGTTTCCACTAAGCAGTTTGGTTCAGTTTGGTTTGTTTCGGTGAGCATTTACTGGTGTTTCCACTGGATAAGGAGAAAGGTACCCAAATAAACAACCCCTTGCCATCCCACTTCTTGGAATCCCCTAAAGGTGGAGCTAAAAGCGCTGCAGTCTGTTGATTGGTCACAAAAATTGTCAATACCACACCATGTTTAAATAAGGCGTGAATTATGTCCACATGAGACAATGCCCCATGGAATACTGGAGTGCTGGAAGTCCTCCATTGTTGCTCTTTGTTTACAATCCTTCTCCACTACAGACCGCTGCACAGCGTGGCCTGGCTGTGACGTCACGTATTATGTAGCCAGCACGAGCCTCTCCTCCCAGCTGTTCACCTAGCAGTGGAAACGCCAAATAAGATCAGGGTTAACTGCTCCAAACTGTACCGAACTGTTCTGAACCAAACCAGACCACTCAGGGAATGTGTGGAATGGGAACCAACAGATCTTGTCTCTTGTTAACCTTTGGCTGCTCCTGATTGGACGCTACCATCAAGAAAAAGAAGACACTGGGTGCATTTGATTGGTCAATAGACAAACAAGAAGTTATCAGTTTCTCTGCTATGTTTTTCATAAAAAACAATTGGATTTAAACATATCACCAAGCCCGGGCTTATCACTGTGGATCCTCAACCCCATCCCACAAAAACATGTGACATTTTGACACTGAAGGCTGAGTTATTATCAAAAATGCGGAAAATGGCTCTATTGCTTGATTATTTAAAATTTATTTTATTTTCATTTTTTAATATTTATTGTATTTATTTTTTATATTTATTATTTAGATTCATTAATGCACACAGACAGACAGACAGATAGATAGATAGATAGATTTTATATCTGCTAATTGTTTTTACCTGTTAACTTTAAGATATCCTGTGTTCTTTCATACCTTTGTACAATACAATGCTACTGGAATCACCTTTTCCTAAAGGAGTCTTCCCAAGGGATAAATAAATAAACTTTAATCTAATATAATCTAATCTAACCTTTGACCACAATACTTGTATTACCTTATCCTGTCAGAGAGAACATCTGGACAAAGTTTGACAAAAATTCCACTGAGTATTTTTTAAACATAATGTTCAAAAGCAAAGGATGAACATGAGAGCCCATGAACTTGACCTGTGATCTATGACCTCTAAAATAAAACCATTTGATCTTTGGGTTAGAGTGAGCGTTTCTGCGAAGTGCAAAACACATTTACCCCGTTTTTGTCACTGGCTCAGAGGCATCACCAGACCTTTTCCCCTTTTCAAGCTGAATCAAGTGGTTCAGTTCCCCTCTAATCTTATCCTGACTATTTTGACACTGCTGGTCATTTTCCTGAACATCCACAAGTTATTATGATCCCTCCTTTAATGGCCACCCTGCACTCAAACTTGTCCGGGCTCATTAAAAAGAGGAAGAGGATTGGTTATTTTTAGCCCCTGTGTTCCTCCCGCTCATGCTCCTCTCTAACAGTGATGCTGGTCTGGAGCGAGCGGAGGAGTCAGGGAGGTTGTTAAAACTGTCCACGTGTCTGCTTTCTGTCTCAAACACCTGCCTTCATCCACAGCTCCACCTAAACCTCCACCAGGAGAGCTCGGCGAGAACGCATACAGGTGTGGGCGGCTGGATGACTCCCAGGTACGGTGCTGAATATTTCCTCTCAAGGTCTCAAATTAAAATCCGTCACTATTCTTCTTCATGCACTCTCCCTCTGCAGAGCTTTTCAAAACATACAAAGACGCACTTGCGCACATTTTGAGAGGGAGAAAAGCAGGAACTGAAGGTTGTTTTATAACTGATGGGGATAAATTGAGCATGAGTCATGATTGGGCAAAGAAAGGCTGAGGCCTCATTCTTGAGGGGGATGTAGTCATTATAGGTGAGCATTTATTATTGGGTGAGTGTTTCAAATTGCTTTGAAAGATAAAGACATCTATTCTTGGATTGCACATGCCAGTAACATTATAAGGTACACCTGTTCAACTGCCTTACAGACCAATCACATAGCATCAACTCGGTGCATTTAGGAGTGTAGACACGGTCAAGACAACCTGCTGATGTTATGAAGTAGTTGCTGGGTGTAAGTTGGCAATGTTTGAACAAGTAGGTAAAACTTACTCACCAGTTCTACATTTAGTTTAAATACAACAAACGATCAGTAAGAAGCCCCTCAAAGAGCCTCAAATATTTGGTTCCAGTGTTCGTTTTGTTTACTAATTATTTTCGTCACAGTTTTCGTCAACAACCTTTTTCCCCTGATGAAAACTAGACCGTAGCTGTGTTCACTCACTCACTCATTATTCCCTTTATAGTGTTAATGAAATAGTGAACCACATAGAGAATGACAGAATGAGATTTCGGACACTACACTGAAATTTTACAAACATCGTTGCATCAGTAGATGCGCCGGATATTCCTGTGACGCAAATGGATGCGCCAAGCATCACATAAACAAACCAGGCACTCAGGAGGATAACAATGGTTGTACTGTTGTCAATAAATTGTTGAAATGTCAGTGGTGTGGAAGTTTGATTTTGTCATCTACAGTTTTGTGTCTCGATTGTGAGCTGTAACGGCCCATGATAGTTCACAAGCTAACTACAGCTACTTAGAGCGAGCTAGCGAAGTAACGGTTGGTTGTAGTTAGCTAACAAGCTACGAGTTTGCACCCCTATATATATTTATATAAACAAAAGCAGCGCCAATTTGTGCTGTAGCAGCCATCTTTCTCTTCTTCTTCTTCTCCTCTGGAAAAACACGAGTGCATTGCATTGTGGCATACAGGAGTACAATATAGGGTACATTGTATGTACACTCACATTTGCTGCGCATTGTGGGTATTTTATAGTGCACTATATAGTGAATGAAATTAACTCCTGAGAATTCGAACAACACTAAAAAATGGCGAACAAACTATATAGTGTACTATATCCATGATAGGGAATGGTTTCGAACACAGCTAGTAACTAATAAAAACAAGTGCACATGGACAAATCCTGAAACTAAATTAACTGACATTTTCCTCAACAATTAGACGAAAATGTTTGACAGAGCTTAGCTAAGTGTCCAAGTGGTTTGGGACCTTAGCTTTACAGGATATGCCCACAGCTGACTCCAGGGGACAGAAAAGATCTAGGCATGTCTGTGCAGCCACAGTAAACATCTGAGCACCGCGCTTGGAAGCTAAGGCCACATCCATTTATTGGGATGGGCATAGTTAGACACAGCTTTCTAAGTATTCACACTTTAACAGCCTGTTCTGAGCAGGGATGAAGTTAAGAGCTGGTGTAAATCCAATATTGAAATTGACTTTTAGTAACCTGACACACCATCAAGTGCACACAGACAAAAACTAAAACTAAATTAACTGACATTTTCCTCAACAAATAAAAACTAGACTAAAATGTTTGACAGAGACTTAATACAATCAGACCTAATTTGGTCATGCAGAAAGTAGGGGCAAGTTAGGAATATATCCAATCACAGCTACTTTGGTTGTGTGGAAAGGTTGGATGAGTTAAGAGGACATCCAATCACAACTGCCTTAGCTTGGTGGTGGTGGGATAAGTTGTGGAGCGATCCAATCAGAGCTCCTCTCTTTATGAATTGATATATTCATGTAGAGCAGGTTCACTGTTTGTTGTCAGTTCTGGTATTGTAACTGAGATGCTCTGCCAGGTAGCCTAAATAAAGGTGACTGCATTTCACACCAAAGTTCAATTTTTACTAGCATTCAAGAAACAGTTGTTGGATGTTTCATTTTATCCAAGTGTAAAACATGACTTCAGAAATTCAAGGAAACATAAAAAATGCCTTACACTTCATAATTTAGTCGACTAAATTTGCAGTCGATTTCATCCACTAAAACTAGACTAAAATTAAAACAATTTAGATGACTAAATTATGACTAAAACTAAATATTTTTGACAAAAGACTATAACTAAAACTAAATTGAAAAGTGCTGTCAAAATTAGTACTGTTTGGTTCACATGCTATCAAAACTTTTAGCTAAGGGGCTTGGGGGTATTGTATTGGTCTTTTCCAGGGCCTCACAACTACTCATGCAGCCTTGTGACTAATGTGGCATTGAGTCTGTGTGAGTAAAGTAATACCACATCTTGGTCTTGGAATGAAAACCACTTATATCGCTCTGTTTTCTCTGTCAGATGAATCACAGCATGCTGCCTGAAACCCTCCATCCTCTCCTGAAGGAGCAGAAGTGAGTATGAGCAGTTCACTATGAGCAAGCGAGGAGTTTTCTTTTATATAGGAGACAATCTGATTCAGTTTGACTCCCACACCAACCCCAATGCTCCTTTTGCTCAGTTTGATGAAGTCCTCCGGTGGTATCAATGTGATTTGTATTTGCCTGAGTCACTACATGTTTCCTCTGCAGTGAAAGAATCTGTAAATGTACAAGTGAACGCTTTAACCTGCACCTATAACCCTTTGAGAAACCTTTTCCTTATAAGAATCTCCTCATCCAGAACATTTTCAGAGCGCTGTCAGAGGTTAAGTTAGCTGCCTAAGAGCCATTTATTTCAACTTTCTATCCACCAGATAACCATTTTAATACTGCTCCAGCAAATAAGCCTTCATTTAGGCTAACACTGGCTTGGTTCACACTGTTGTTTCAAGTCAGGTCACAAGATTTCTGCCCTTGTGACATCATTGTTAACGTCAATGAGGGGGGAACGAAGTGATCCCCACTGTCCACTGACTTCAGGGGTCGTTACAAATGTGAGACAGGATCTTTAGGGACTAAGAGGAAGCACGGCGTTGTGTGTGCACATTTCTGACTGTGGAGCCCCATTTACATTTACGCCCCTAACCCCCTTTTGCCAACAAGGGCTACAGAAATGTCTTGGAACCCTACTGCAAGCATTTCCAATCATTTTTAAATAATCGTAAACAACCAGGGGTGCTCACAGACCACAAACCTCTACCATGGCATTTTAAACATTGTGGAGCAAGAAAAATTCCCTATGCCCTAAAAAATAATCCTGATTCCACAGTTGGATTTGGATCACCACCAAAATCTAGTCACTTTCCTCTTATGCCTTGGCCATCATGCCCTGAAAATGCCATTCAAATCCACTGAGAACTTATTGAGTTATTAGCAAAATACCACAACCAAAATCATATTGTTTCTCTCGTACCATGGACAATTCATATCTGAGAATTTATTGAGTTATTGCCTAATATTTGGAAAACTGCCCTGCCTTGCAGTCTTATGTAATCCTTAAAACATTTCCAGTATCTGCATCCAGGTCTGAATCACCACCAAAATCTACCTGCCTCCACTGCCATATCCAACATTCCCTGAAAATTCAATCAAAATCCGTTCATCACTTATTGACTGTTCAAACAAACAAACCAACAAACGCCGGCAAAAACATCACCTCCATGGCTGAGGTGAGAATTCATACTCTACTGCCACAGGCATGAGGACCAACGTAATCATGTAATTCAATTAAGAGGAAATTCTCAAACAGTAAGTCACAACAAGACCTTATATTTTGGGAATACTGTTGTTACTTTCAAGTCAAACTGCCGTGTAGAAGTTTCATTATATTTTAATTGCAGCTTTTTAGTCTCGCCAGTTGTGTTTAAGCTTAAAAAAAATAGTAAAGATTAGTAAAGTAAAACATTGTAAAGAATACCATCAGCTTTCTTTTACCGGAGAACCAGCTCAATTTTTTAATTTTAGCTTGAAGTCTTGCTTACTTTAAGGGAACTCTAAGTGTTTGTAAATTAATAAGTTAGCTGTTTATCAACTGCTGACAGCTAGCTAAATAAACCAATTACCTCTTTTGAGCATGGAGAGAACCAACTGGGTCAACAGATAATCAATCACTTTGTGATAATTTTCTTTGTATTTAGCCATAATTTATACAAATAATATCCACTAACTTTAACCATAAGCTTTAATTTCTTTTAGCTAAATTTTTCAGTGGTTTGCGATTGTTTTTGATACATACACTGCCCGGCCAAAAAAAAAGTCACCACCTGGATTTAACTAAGCAAATAGGTACGAGCCTCCTGTTGGATAACTACTGCATGGGCGATTCAGCTGGCAACAAGTTATTAAACCCCAGCTGATGCAATGAGTAGCTTCTCATTTCTTAAACAACCATGTGGAAAGACACATCCTGTGGTCGTGGAAAAGATGTTGGTCTGTTTAAGAAGGGTCAGATCATTGGCATGCATCAAGCAGAGAAAAACATCTAAGGAGATTGCAGAAACTACTAAAACTGGGTTAAGAACTGTCCAACGCATTATTAAAAACTGGAAGGATAGTGGGGAAGCATCGTCTTCAAGAAAGAAATGTGGCCTAAAAAACTCCTGCATGATCGTGATCGGTGATCACTTAAACTTTTGACCAAATCAAACAGAAGAAAAACAACAGTTGAACTCAGGGGTATGTTTAATAGTGAAAGTAAGAGCATCTCCACACACAGGGAACTCAAGGGATTGGGACTGAACAGCTGTGCAGCGTTCTCCCTTTTCTTATCTAAGAAAACGAAGCGCTGCTCTTGCTGGCGAATCGACAGTCTTCCTGTTCCTGTCCCCTCTGTATATGTCAATGTCTCTTGTATGTTCTTGGACGGGTTGTACTGAAATGGAATTTTGTTGCTCTGTACCTGTACAGGGACAATGACAATAAATCTCAATCTGAAATCTGAATTCTGAATCTGAAAACCACTATGCACCCATCATGCCTAGTGCCTACTGTCCAAGCCTGTGGGGGCAGTGCTATGATCTGTGACAAATCTTGTGACATTGCAGAAGCTTATTGAAACAATGCCACAGCACATTTGTGCTGCAATCAAAGCTAAAGGCAGTTCAATGAAATATTAGAGTGTGTGACCCTGTTTTTTGGTGGCGACTTTTTTTTTGGCTGGGCAGTGTATTTTACGTGTTTATTGAAGACATGAGAAGGTAGCTTACTTAAAGCCTGTTTTTTCCCCTTGAAACTATTTAAAACTATTAAAAAAACATATTATTAATGTGTTTACATTGCAGAAACTTTCTAAATCTCAAACAAGCTATCACATTACCTAGTGTTTATCCACGCCATCAAATAGGGTGTTCAGTATTAACAGCCGATCAGATCTGCGTTTTTTAATCACAGTTTTTCAGTGGAAGCTGATCTTAGATAAAACTTTAAAGGAAGCTCATTCTGTGAATTCGGGTAGATGATGATCTAAAGATATTCTGGTCATGTCTGTATGCACTCTTTAACAGGGTGTTTCTTTCAACACCTTTATGTTTGTGGTTTGTCGAGGCTTTCTTTAACGTGACACTTACAATTTCTCAGAAGTACTCACCATGACTCAAAACTTCTGAACACTTGATTGAACACTTGCCTATTTGCTTGTAGGATAAGCAGGGATGACCTTTAGAAAACATTAAAAGGTCACAAAATACAAAATCATCCCAATTCAGTGATAACTGTAAATATAATTATATCAATAGTACAATCATCCCACATTTTGATTCTTCGTTTTAGCCTACTATCAGGAGAATTTTTTTGCATAAATACATTGTATTGATAGAATTTGAAATCCTGTCTCTTTAAGTGACATAATGAAAATATAGTTTAAACATTTTAGACAATAGTTTAATGTAGTTTACTTAATTTTTAGTCTTAATTATCTGTCATTAAAGAAAACATTTTCAAGTATGATCATAAGAACTCTTGCCTGTGTGTTTCTTTGCAGTAAAAATGTTGTAAGGAACAGGAGGTTCTTTCGTGGGAAAAAGAAATTCAACATGGATCCCAAAAAGGTGATTTTTTATTGTATTTTTATGTAAACAAACAGAAATAGCAAAGCGTGTGGATGTAAATATAGTTTTTTAGTTGATTTAGAGATATGTTAAGGATGTCTTGTTGTTGTCTCTGTTAGACTTCAATGACTCAGTAGTATGTTTGTGTTGTACATGATGTTAAAACAGAGTATTCTTACGACAAACAATCAAAAATGTTGTATAGTACAACTCAACACAAAGCAGGATCAGAGGTGGACTTGTTTCTAAACCTACATTCATGTTTTTATCAGGTGTTCGACAATGATGTTTAGGAATGCAGCTTGAAAGTCAACATTTGACATGGGAACAAATTAAACTGAAACACTTTCTGAGAATGGAGGAAAATACTGATTAAACAGTGGGCATACGATGAGAATAGTGTGTCTAATCTATAGGCCATCAGGCCAAGCTGAGCTAAGGTTTCTTTTGATCGTTACCATACAGACAGAACTGAAAATGTCAGAACTGGTTTCAGTCCAAGCTTTTTGTTCCATTTTACTCACCAGGCAGCGAGAATCCTGTGAGCAGTGCTTGTGTTTTTACATTGTTATGGTCCCTAACACTGTCATACTTTCACTGTGAATATGTCGAATCATTATTTTTTATTTATTGCCTTAAACTTTTTCCTGAAATTGTGTTTATTATGACGTGTGCTGCTGACCTTTTGGCCAGATCGCCCTTGTAAATGAGATCGTGATCTCAGTGAGAATCTTAAATAAAGGTTGAATAAATAAACTGTTGATAGATATTTCATTAGTTCTTACTGCTGAACTGAATCAATCTAGCACTCTCATGTGGCTCGAGTGTACTCCAGTTACACACACCATGAGGAATTAAATATATTTACTACATCCAGAGTGCAGGAGGAACAGAGCAGAGGCACGAGGTGTAACAGTGAGTTTATGTCTGGTTGTACTTTTTTGTTCATCACAGCTATGACAGACACAGAAAGCCTGTTTGTAGGGTCTGCAGTAAGGTCACACAGAGGAATATGCACATTTCGGTTTCATTTATTCAAAAAAGGGTGGCAGGACTAATCACTTTTGTGTCTCTGTGGCCTAAAACAGAATTAGCTAAGTGTCCAAGTGGTTTGGGACCTTAGCTTTACAGGATATGCCCACAGCTGGTTCCAGGGGACAGAAAAGATCTAGGCATGTCTGTGCAGCCACAGTAAACATTTGAGCACTGCGCTTGAAAGCTAAGGCCACATCCATTTATTGGGATGGGCATAGTAAGACACAGCTTTTTAAGTATTCACACTTTAACAGCCTGTTCTGAGCAGGGCTGAAGTTAAGAGCTGGTGAAAATCCAATATTGAAATTGATTTTTAGTAACCTGACACACCAACAAGTGCACATGGACAAAAACTCAAACTAAATTAACAGGCATTTTCCTCAACAAATAAAAACTAGACTAAAATGTTTGACAGAGACTTAATACAATCAGACCTAATTTGGTCATGTAGAAAGTAGGGACAAGTTAGAAATATATCCAATCACAGCTACTTTGGTTGTGTGGAAAGGTTGGATGAGTTAACAGGGACATCCAATCACAGCTGCCTTAGCTTCATGGTGGTGGGATAAGTTGTGGAGCGATCCAATCAGAGCTACTCTCTTTATGAATTGATATATTCATATAGAGCAGGTTCACTGTTAGTTGTCAGTTCTGGTATTGTAACTGAGATGCTCTGCCAGGTAGCCTAAATAAAGGTGACTGCATTTCACACAAAAGTTCAATTTGTTTCTTCTCATTTATACATTCAGACTTTACTAGCATCCAATAAAGGGTTATTAGATGTTTCATTTTATCCAAGTGTAAAACATGACTTTGAAATTCAAGAAAACATAAAAAATGCCTTACACTTTACACTTCATATTTTAGTCGACTAAATTTACAGTAGATTTCATCGACTAAAATGTTGTGAAATTTCCTTAACTAAAACTAGACTAAAATTAAAGCAATCTAGATGACTAAAACTAAAAGATATGTTTGGCAAAAGACTATAACTAAAACTAAATTAAAAGTGCTGTCAAAATTAACACTGGAACACAGCCCATAGAAATTGCTTGGAAATAGGCAGAACCTTTCAAAATTATATACGGCAGGAGATTGGCCAATGGTTTTGTCAATCACATTCATAGTGTGAGCCACTTTGTTGAACAAACTCTTGCCAAAGCATGCACAAGTGGAAGGAAAATGTCCTTTAAATCAAGAAAGGCTTTCGGCATTATTTGTTTTTCATTCAATAATGAAATGTGTTAGCATCTATTCTAATATATGTACAAGCGGTCACTTCCTGTTATAGCTCCTGCCTCTTCCTTGATAGATTCTGATTGGTCCATGTTGCTTTGGGCTGGGCACAATGGCAGGATGGATTTGACTCAATGCATTCAATCAGGTGGATCCAGATGCACTCCAAGGTTAGAATTTCTGTAAAGGAACTTCATCATGTGTTGTGGTGAAATTTGTGACCAGTGTTAGCTTGTCAAAAAGGGCTGAATTATGAAACCTTTAAGACACAGTATTCACTGAACATATGCAACAGGCCATAAGAGCTTCTCCTCACAAAGTGGATGTTACATGGAGCAGTGTTCATGCAGTATGTAGAGATGTGTCTCTGATGTGCAGAAGTGCAAGCTGAGCAGAAGCAGCCGAGTGTATAGCGAGAAAAGCCACATCCTGTTCCCCAAAATGGGTTAGAAGCATCTCTTCACCGCAGCAACCTTCGTCTTTTTGTCTTCCTCTCTCTGTCCTCGATTCAGAAAGACTGACACCTCCGGCTCTGAGCTAGGACAAACATGAGAGGACATAAGAGTTTGAGGTGTGTTAAGGTTCAGGGGTCCATCTGTTGAGCCTGATCTGTGAAGGTGCTCAGCAGAGGGATGCAGAGGACAGGGTCATACTCTGGAGAATCTTCTCTGAGCATCTTTGAGATTAAAGGCAGAAGCATGAAATATGTATCAGCGTCTCAAATCTGCTGCACAGATGATTCGTGACAGCTCTGAGAGAGGGAATATTTTTCACAAGCAGTGACTCAATTATAAACCTGGAGAGATAGCAGAATTACTCAGACGCTTTGGTTTGACGAGGAACAAAAATGGAACTTCCGAAACCAGCTTTTTTTGCATTAAATTTATAAAATTAATAAAGAGACAAAATGTGTCAAGGACATTTTTTCAATTAGTGCCTTGGTGTGTTGACATAAACAAACACACCTGATCATTTATGTTATTTTTGTGTTTTCTAGGGAGTTCAGTACTTGGTCGAGAACGGTCTGCTTGAGTGGCGAGCAGAATCAGTGGCTGAATTTCTTTACAAAGAGGAAGGACTAAACAAGACCGCCATCGGAAACTTCCTGGGTGAAAGGTGAAAACCCTCCTGCCACTGAACACAGTAATACAAAAACTTATATCAAAAAACAATACGAAGACCGTCAGTCATGCTCTTGGTTGATAATTTCATACATTTTAAGAAAATATCCTAATTTTTTTTTTTTTCAACGAATTCAGAAAGAAAAAAGGTGAAAGTTTTAATATACAACAAAAGCTAGTCGATTGTTGTACAGGTGAAGTCAAGGGGGGAGGTTTGGCTCCTTAATTTACTGTTTTGTTTTGGGGTTTTATTTAATCTTTTTCCAGCAGTAGTAATATCTGGCACTTTCATGTTACATGTCTACCTCAGATTATTTTTAGAAATCCTGTTACAAAACTTGTGAGTGCTTTGCTAGCTGTGCATAACAACATGCAATATCACTGTTGGCCCTTCCCATTGGAACCATTTTGCCTAAAATAAGGTCCTTGTTGAACATATAAATATTAAATCCTGACTGGTTTTCTTTGACAGTGTTTTTAAATGGACAGCTGCTCACAAAAATAAACAAGGAGGACCTGAAACATGATCACAATTGATCATCTTTAGAAAACAATTTCACACACGATTACCAAATCCTTGAGCACCAACTCGATCAGGTCATACCTGCAGGAAATAGTCAGAAAGTGGTCTTATTTTGCCTTAAATCACACATTCATTTTTGAAGACTATTATGGTGTGTTAAAAATCACCAATGCACTTTTGGAGCTCCTGCCCCTTTAAGGCTTCCTTCCCCATGTGGGCCTAGTCTGCTCTGATTGGTTAACAGGTCAACTCTGTGGTAACTGGTCAGTTGATTGCTGATTGGCACCAAAGTGTAAACAACTCTGCATCCATTCTAATGTCTCTGCTCTTTAATGGACTTGCTACCACAAGACAATGTGCTAAAACAAACAATTGTAGGGCGTCACAGTGGTAGGCCTTTTCGTTGGGGCTGGGAGAACAAGACATGTTAGGGGGAAGAGGGCGTGCTCTATCACACAACGGAGACACATTAAGGCCCTGTTTACATGACAACGTTTTCACCAGAAACTGAAAGGTTTGTCCTTTGCGCTTTCAAAAGCGCTCCACATTCACACGGAGACGATGTGAAAACAATCTGCATTCACACAGATCCGCTGTAGCGTCCATGCCAGGCCAGTAGTAAGCGATGTAGATTTGTAGTGAAACACCGGTGTTAAAACACGCATCTGCGAACGCTTTCCAGTGAAGACAAACTTTTCACAAAAAACAATGGCGAGTGGACGCACATAGGCGCAGGACTTTCTTGTGTGGACAACAAATCTGTCTGGATATTTTTGTCTGGATAACAAACCGGGCACAGAAAGCAGCACACATGTTGCTCGGTAGATGGCCGAAACTGTTGTTGTTGCACATGCGGTGAGGTGAAAACACAATGAAAACTCTTGCAATGGAAACTTTTCGTTTTCGTGTAAATGGGGCCTAAGAGCGTATAAAAAAAAAGGGTGATTTAACCTCATTAAACTATACGCCACATGTTTAGCCCACTGTTTAATTTATGTTACAAAGATTGTGAAACTCATGTTTATTTGTAAAGATTGTCATGATAAACAAAACGCCTGAGCTTCATAACCATAGACCTTCACATCATCAATAATCCAAACAACCATTTGAAAATTCAGTTGGCTTTCTGTTGAAGGAACCAGCTTGATGCTGGATCGGCCAACAAACAAACATGACCCCTGCACCTACATAATCATAGTCATCATAATCATACATAATCTGTAACAACAAGCAAACTTTGACTCTAGAGTAACTTACAAGAGGAACACAGCCATAGATCCAACTTAGGAAAATGAAAAGCACACAGTGAGCAGATGGTTTAACCAAAAGCTTCTTCCAAATTCACGAACGCTGCAAATATCATCTTGGCCCTTGTATATTTCAATATCATAGAAGACTGGCTGTCCAGTTTCACAAGAGAAGTCAGATTTAGGTTTTAATATTGTCTTTGTTCTCACTCAGGGAGGAGATGCATTTGGAGATCCTGAAATCATTTGTCCATCTGCACGAGTTCTCAGACCTGAACCTGGTGCAGGCCCTCAGGTTTGTCTCCCTGTGGAATATCATGTTGTTCCACGTTTTATCTCGAGTCCTATTCTGTTCTTTCAACAGAATGTTCCTGATTTTGTTTGTTTTTCCACCTTTGCCATCTTGCAGGCAGTTTCTATGGAGCTTCCGTCTGCCGGGAGAAGCTCAGAAGATTGACAGGATGATGGAGGCGTTCGCAGCTCGTTACTGTGACTGTAACCCGGGAGTCTTTGTATCCACAGGTATGATGCAGGAATGTGTGTGGCCTGATTCAGGAAGGAACATTTGTAAGACTCAGACAGAAGCATGTAGCCCCCATCCTCCTCTTCTGGTGATCAGAGCAGACTGTTTAGTTTGAGTGTTTTTCTGCTGCACTCGCAGGGAGCGATTATTTTTAATGGTAGCCATTTATTCGGCTGCAGCAGTGATAACCATGAGTGTT
This sequence comes from Cetoscarus ocellatus, assembly GCA_037902135.1. Classification (NCBI taxonomy): domain Eukaryota; kingdom Metazoa; phylum Chordata; class Actinopteri; order Labriformes; family Labridae; genus Cetoscarus; species Cetoscarus ocellatus. The sequence continues at coordinate 131,028 of JBAMNC010001169.1, forward strand.
TGTGTACTCCGTGTGTATGTTTGGGTGTAACAGACACATGCTACATCCTGTCCTTCTCCATCATCATGCTCAACACGAGTCTCCACAACCCGAACGTGAAGGAGAAGCCGAGCCTGCAGAGATTTGTCTCCATGAACAGGGCGATAAACAGCGGGGAGGACCTGCCCACCGAGCTGCTCACGGTCTCAATTCAACACACTCAACATAAAACACATTCAGTTACATGAAGGGTCACTATCTCACTGTATTTGTCAGAATCAATCACTGAAGAGCTGTGCAGGTGATATCTATTTAGCTATGTACTTATTCAGTATTGCTTAGGTTTTACACATTTCTGCCAGTGGATGGTGGGTTAACTCTTGATAAATAACCCTCTATGGCATGAATTTTTATTTTTAGAAGGAAAAAATATTACACCTCAGTTTTTGGACCTTGTGGGTACCTGATAATATATCAGTTATTTAATGTGCCCCCCAACAACCTCCCCACCACCAGATTTTAATGCTATAAAGGTTCTAAAACGCCAAGGTTTTTTATATTATAGAATAAGTGGAATGAGAAATATACAAGCAATAAATACTTAATAATTTCTATTTCAACAACTGACGAAACAAATGAAAAACTAACATTTTAGTATATAAATAAAGAAAAAAATTATCTTCACTCAATCAAATATTCTTCTTGACGTATTCATGCACGTCACAGGTATTTTTTTAACAAAGTAATTTAGATTTTAACATGTTCAAATGTGGACATAATCTTATCTTCTTCTGGCAGTATGTCCAAACTTTGATCCCAGAAACGACTCTTTCACCACCAGACCAAATGTCAAACCCCTGCCCACCTCAATTTTCATTGGTCACAAACTTATCATGAAACTTTTAATGGGATGTTTTTCTTGAAAAAAAATTAAAGGGACTGTGTGTTGGGCAAATTTGTGGTTTGTTGCTTAGGGGCAACACCATGCCATAGAGGGTTAAACTTGGGATATTTTCACACTATTAATCAATCAATCAATATCAACTTATATTGCGCCATATCTTAACATTATGTCAAGACACTTAAGAAAAGACTGGGTCGATTCCATAAGTTGGGATGTTGTGTAAAAAGGTAAATAAAAACAGAGTACAATGATTTGCAAATGCTTTATTGTTTCTCTCTTTAGTTTTTTTATTTGATGCCTGCAACATGTTCCAAAAATGCTGGTACAGGGCCATGTTTATCGCTGTTTTAATTCGCCTTTCCTTTTAACAACTCTCAGTCAGAGTTTGGGAGCTAATTGTTGAAGTTTTGTAGATAAATTCTTCCCCATACTTTCTTGATGAACGACTTCAGTTGCTCAACAGGTCCAGGGTCTCTGTTGTCATCTTTTGAGCTTCGTGATGCTCCACATATTTTCAGTGGGAGACAGGTCTGGACTGCAGACAGGTCAGTCTAGTGCCCTCACTCTTTTACTACAAAGCCACGCCGTTCAAACATGTGCAGAACGTGTCTTGGCATTGTCTTGCTGAAATAACCCCAGGTACATCCTTGGATGGCAGCATTTGTGCTCCAAAACCTTAAGTAATACCTTTCAACATTCACGGTGCCTTCACAGATGTGCAAGTTACCCATGCCATGGCCACAAACACACCCTCTTTGGTCGAAGATGCTGGCTTTTGAACTTCTTCTTTTCTTTTGTTCTTTAGCAAGACGTCCATGATTTCCAGAAACAAGCCTGAAATGAGGACTCGTCCAATCACAGCAGACTTTTCCGCTCTGCGTCAGTCCATCTCAGATTAGCTTGGGCGGTGTTTCTGTGTGTTGTTGATATATGGCTTTTGCTTTGCATGGTAGAGTTTTGACTTGCACTTGTAGATGTAGAAAAAAACTGTGTTAACTGACAATGGTTTTCCGAAGTGTCTCTGAACCCATATGGTAATATCCTTTTCAGAATGATGTTGATTTTTAATGCAGTGCTTCCTGAGGGATCAAAGGTCACAAGCATTAAATGTTTGTTTCCAGTCTTGCTGCTTACGTGCTGAGATTCCTCTGGAGTGTCTGAATCTTTTGATATTGTGGACTGTTGGTGATGAAATCCCTAAATCTTTTGCAGCTGTACACTGATAGACGTTGCTCTTAAACCGCTGGAGTGTTCTCATGTAGTTGCTCATTGAGTGATGAACCTCACCCCATCCTTGCTTGTAAACAACTGAGCCTTTTGAGGATGCTCTTTTCTTACCCAATCATGACACTCACCTGTTTCCAATTAACCTGATCACCTGTGGAATGATCCAAACGGGTGTTTTGGATCAGTCTTCAAGTTTCCGGTCTTTTGTTGCCCCTTCCCAGCTTTTGTAACATGTTGCAGGCTTCAAAGTCAAAATGAGTGTTTGCAAATAAAAAAAAAGATTTCACAGTTTAAGCTTTAAATATCTTTTCTTGATAGCGTATTCAGTGGAATATATACCAAAGGACCTGCAAATCAGTGGATTCTACTGATCTGAATTAGTGTTGGTAAATTTGAACTTTAGGTCGCATTCACACCAGCCTTGTTTAGTCCAGTTGAACTGAACCCTGGAGCGGTTTACTTCTGGTGTGAACCCCATCTGCACCAATCACAGGAAGCACGCCATTTTACACGTCATATCCCACAGGTTTTAGGTGAAATATTAAAAAGAATAGATGAAATATTGCATAATGAGCAGACGATGCTCCATGATGTACAGTAAAAATTGCGAGGGATTTGTTGTCTACTCGCCTGAACTGTTAAGCAATCACCGAACGTCATTTGCTGCCACGTGGCAACTTCTGGACCGTTTGAGTTACGCCTTTGCAAACGTGAACCGGACTAGTAGAGAAATTGCAACAATGTATCATCCTCGCATTGGACCTTTTGGTGTAAACATGACCTTATAGTAATACTTGTAACACAATATAACAGTAGGGAATTGGACTGAAAGAGAGGGGCTTGTAGAGCTGCAAAAGTCTAATATCTGAGTGAATTTTTTAGTCAAGAAACTCCAAAAACTTGTTCTGGAGCCATCGTGGGACTTTAGTGAACTTGTTAAAAAGTATATAATAAGGCTTTTGTGATAAATCAAACTCTACAGATTAAATGAATATTGCACTTGTTGCTTAATCTTGGTCACTGTCTCGTGTTTTTCACAGAAACTGTACAACAGCATCCGAAGCGAGCCATTCAAAATCCCAGAGGATGATGGGAACGACCTCACACTGACGTTTTTTAACCCGGACAGAGAGGGATGGCTGCTGAAGAACGGTGGGACAATGAGCTCACATTAATCTGTGTTTCCTGTAGAGTTTAAATGGAGGTGTGTTCATAAATGTTTTCTTTTCGTTTAAAAGGAGGTCGAGTAAAAACCTGGAAGAGGAGGTGGTTCATTCTAACAGACAGCTGTCTTTACTACTTTGAATACACCACAGTGAGTGTCTGTGTGTCTGCTGCTGTGAAACCACCACATCATAAAGTATTCAAATATTCCCTTACACCATCTTAACCGGCTTCATTATCTTTCTCTTCCTGCAGGATAAAGACCCGATCGGGATCATCCCTCTGGAGAACCTGAGTGTCAGGAAGCTGCAGGACTCCAACAAACCGGTACAGGATCATTGATTTTGTTTTTATGAAGCCCCCGTCGCATTTTCTGCTGCCAAATGAATCATCGAGCAGCAGAAAGAATTCTCACAAAAGAGCTGAGAGTGTGCGTCACAAGGCTAACAGAGGTCTAACAAAGTAAACTAAGAGTGTATGAGCACATTAACTGAGTGTTTGTGTTTGTTTGTGTGTGAACAGTTCTGTCTGGAGTTGTATAACCCTAAAGGACTGAAGATTAAAGCCTGTAAGACGGAGAACAAGGGCCGAGTGGTTCAGGGGAAACATCATTCATATAAACTGAGCGCGGCCAGCGAGGAGGAACAAGACGACTGGATCAATGCCATCAGGTGAGATTCATGATAAAGCCTTGACCTTTGACTCCCAAAACTGAATGCGTCAGAGTGGTTATTTTTGCAACGTTTAATGACAGTCAAAGCTTATAACAGAGGTAATTTTTTTTTTTTTTTTAAAAAGGAATGGAAATGATGCAGTTTTCAAAACCACACACCACACTGTACTGGCAGTGCAGCTGGATCCTCCTGAATTAATTTATGTAATCAGACAGATCCATCTTTCCAAGCTCCATTCTACAACGACTGTGCTCAGTCCAATCAGCGTCCGACGGAGTTATGACCAAGACAACAGCAGAAAGTGCTGCTTTTCCCTGGAAAAAATCTTTGACAGTAATAAAATTAAAGGAACTAATTTTAAGTTTATTCACAAACTCTACCTAACTCAAGTGAAAATGCAGAAAATTTCCAAAGAAAATTCTCCAAATTGCCCGAGGTGTAAAATCAAAGAAGGAACATTCTTGGATATGTTCTGGCAATGTGATAAGGTAGATAGTTTCTGAAACACGATTCATTCACTCATAATCAGTTTTTAAACTACAATTTTAGTTATCCCCATGTGTATATTTATTAAATGACATAAGTAGCTGCCACTTGGACTCAAAGAAATGTAGACAGTTGGTTATCATAACATACCTTGCCAAAAAATGTATACTCATCCTTTGGAAAAACGAATCACCACCAACATTCACCAATATGTTCTTGACTCAAATATCCTAATTCCTTCCTTTAGAAAAAAATATACTCGAGAGGCAATGTGCAATTCATCCATGTGCAATCACTTACATTCATGTGCAATTACTTTGTGAATGTATAAATAATCCTTATAGGATTTGCTTTTTAGTTTCTGTATTCAAGCTCTTTTTATATTTATATTGGTAGAATAATGTACATACTGCTATTTTCATGCTATTTTTATACAATTTTTATACTTATTCTTTATCAATGCTGTCCCCTTTGCTGCTGTAACATTGCAAATTTCCCTTGTGGGACGAATAAAGGTTTATTCTATTCTATTCTATTCTATTCTATAACCAGGGTCACTTGACCCGTGGCTTTCATTATATGCTCAACTGGAAAAACAAGACTCATGAGTAGCTAAATGTAACTTGTCAATGTTCATGCATTGATGCTTATATATCCGGGTTTGTTTGAGTATATGTATTTTGATGGGGGTTTTTTTTTCAAATCTGTATGTTTTTACTTTACCTATTACTTATTTCTGTCTGTTTTGATTTAATTTGTTTCTTTTTGTATGTGTTTTATTTCCCTTCTGTGTTAGTGCACAGAGGGAGAAGGACTGGGGTTGGTGTGGGACAAAACTGAACACTTGTCAGTGAAAACCACCAGAAACATTTGTGAAACCAAATGAAAATAAAAAGTAGTTACAAAAAGAAAGTGCTGGATGCAGAGAGATTAGCATAGATGCTAACAGATTCAGTAGCAGATTCATCAGATCAGAACTGCATTTTTTCAGTAAATAAAAACAGCAACACTGAAAGCATTCTCAATAGAGAGGATGTTTTGCTCCACTTCTGACGTGTTTTGGTGAGAATTTGTTCTGTGAAGTGGCTCAAGTTCTGTATTCACACCACAGCAGTAGCTCCTGCCTACAGATGCAGCCACTCGAAATTTCAACACTTTCCTGACAGGGTCTTGGCTGGTCCCTGACAGGTCCACGACATAGATTGTAAACTCTAGACCATATTTGGATGAATTTGAAGAAGAAGAATCTGCTCTTTGGGGTCGAGCCTCTTCTTCAAACTACTGCCAAGTTCATTAGTAGTGTGATGTTGATTATTACAAAAACAACTTAAGGTCCAATGACCTTGACCTTAGACCTATGGCCTTCAAAATCTAACCAGTTCATCTTGGATTCCACATAAACATTTTCACCAAGTTTAAAGAAAATCTCTCAAAGCTTTCCTGTGCTCATAAGAATTTTTCTGGACAGATGAATGAACACGACCCTGAGCACATGATGTCTTTGGCCTTGGCTCTTACAGGCACAAAGGCTGAATGAAAGTCGACTGTTGCAGCTCACACTGGCAGAAAAAATGTAGTGAAAGTGAAAAGTGACTCGAATCAAAGAGAAGAAAAATTTCCTGTTGGGCTGATTTTTTCCCCTGGTTCTTGTCTTTCAGGGCCAGCATCACAAGGGACCCTTTCTATGACCTGGTATCTTTGAGGATGAGGAAGGTCAAAAACAGCACCCTGACCAAGGACTGAAAAATAAACTTCAACAGAGTTTGGATCCTGGAGGGGTCTGTGAAACATGAATCCTGTGGATTTTTAATAATATAATTTAGTTTTTAACAGAGAATATGTTCTGAGCAGCTCAAAAACAAGGGACAGTCGTTAAGAAGACAAACATCCACTTATTAATCATAATACTTTTTATTTGTAAAGTACTTTTCATTAAGAAAAATCTCAAAGTGCAACAGAGTATGCTTAAAATCAGAAGGACATAAAAACGCCAAAACAATAAGATCAGAAAGAATAAACACAGCATTAAAAGCTCATTAATTAATGAGTCTATTCAGAATAAATCAAACTAAACTTTTTTTATTTCCCACTTGCAGAAAATAAGAGAACTAGTTCAAGCTACATTTGGCTATCACTGGATGATCATCCAACAGGAATAACCGAGTAAGAGCTGTGGCATTGCTTGAGTCTCTAAAAAACGGCTATTGATTAAAATGTACAAAGTGACAACAAATATCCTGACCTTGTTGTGCTGTGACTGCAAATATAAAGAAAGAAGTTAGTGATGACACTGAAGATGCAAAATACAAATGAATTTCAGAAAGTGAACATAAATAGGAGAAAAAGTTCACAATGAGATGAAGAATAACTGCAAAGACCTTGAAAGATGATTTGGGCCGATTGAAAAAGATCAAAAGGTGAAAAAAAAAAAAAAAAAAACAAGTCTGTGAATTATGACATTTTGTCAGATTTGACTTTTTTGTTAGGATTTTGAGGAAAAAAAGTCAGAGTTCTCAGACTGAAGTCAGAAATCTGCAAAAAACATTCAGAAATTTAAGGTAAATGGTGGAACTCTGAGATTAAAATTAGAATTCTGACCTTTTTTCCTATTTTGCCTTGTTTCTCAGTTGCATTTTTTCTTTGAATTTCCACTGTTTTCTGCAGAATTTGGAATTTTTGTTTTCTGACTTTATTTATTAGATTTTTTTTTTCATTTTCAGCGACCTTAATGCTCTTCTCCAAAAGACCATAGACTATAAAACACTGGTCATAGGACTCTGGAGTGATGTTGATACGCTCTGATGGACGCTGCCATGCTGCAGGTGCTGTCTCAACCAAACTTTAGCTCAACCACCTCACAGTCAGAGAGGCCGTGAGATCACATAGATGCATTATATATTTAGAGTGAAGCTGGTCTTTGAACCAGGCTGTAAAGATGTCTGTTAAGGCCGTAACATCTAAATCTCCCCGGACACAATCATTAAGATGTCAGGTTACTGCAGGCAGCCTCAAGTGGACACTGGGGGTACTACACTTTTAGGCACTTCCACAATGGCCTCCATTTACTCCCCTGGAGGCCACTGAAAATCTTGGCATGGCACAATAAAACCATCATCCACATGAGGAATTCATGAGTTCATACTGTTTTGATATTTTTCACCATAAACCCAAAACAGTTCCAGACACCTCTTCCCTTACAAGATAAGACTAAAACCTTTATTTAACGAGAAAACAATATTCTTCAGATTAAAACCAAAATATGACCCAAGACTAAGCTAAACAAAGGTGTGGGGGGTCCTCTAATTACATTTTTTTTAGATTTATTTATTTATTAGAAAGTGGAAAGGTCTCAAAATATAAAATTAGGGAACACAAAGGGGAAAATTGATCCTCAGTTAATCAAAAGAGAAACTAAATGGCTTTCAATTAAGTTTTAGAGCTAATTTAACTAACAGAATACCAGCTAACTAGACCTAAATAATCTCAAACTAAACAATGATAAAGTTCAACAAACAGCAGAGTGATAACCTTTAATTAATGGTCAAACACTGGACAATGAACCTTGCCCATTTTAACAAAGCCCCAGAGTTAAAAAGTCTAAACCAGATTTTAGTCCTTCAACCTTTAACCTAAACACAAAGTGGAGCAGACTGCCTAGAGCTTTTTAACCCTTTAACGCCTTTTGTATCATATTTGATACTTTTATGATACCTCTAGCTAATCAATATGATCAACAAATTACTTAAAAACATCTGAATACAACCAGATAAATGATAAAAAAAAATGTCCTCAAATGGATTATCAGTTGCCAAAAACACATACTGTATCAAATGAGATACAAAAATATATATGTCACATTTTATGGAAATTTTGATTATTTAGGATTTCAGTAGAAAGTTAAATAAACATTTCAGCTCCAAAAAATTAGAGTTTTCTTGCTATAATTTGTGTTTTCAGGCATTAAAGGGTTAAAGGCTGGCTGAGGGAGTCTTCTCTCACTCTCATTGGTGGACAGATCTCTACAGGTGCTCTCCAATCAGGCTTGTTATGGCTGCACCAGGTGAAGAGCATCAGGCTGGAGGAGCTCACCTCATGCACAGCCTGACAGTCACACTCATACAGCTACAACACAAGCAGAGCACTCAGGCTAACACAGAAGAGGACATGACTAATTAAACATGGGGAAAATTCGACTTGTAACTTAAAAAATAATAATATTTTAAGGCTTTGTGGGTTTTACTGAACTACTCTCAAGGTTTTTAGAATGATTTTGATCTGGTGGTGCTGCACCACTTGCTGCTGCTTTTGCTGACACTTAAAAAAAATGATGCATTCACTGACACTTGGACGTCAGAGATTCAGTTTTGACTAGACAGTGGCATATCACACGTGGCTTTGACATGATCCATAAGATAAGCAGAACGGAAACAGGAAAATTCTCTATACCTAAGCATAACACCAGCAAAGGGGGCATAAACAATAGCTAAGATGTAACACATTACAGCAAAAGGAAAAATGGGTTTTAAGAGTTTAAACATACTATGATGGTGTATTTTTGTCTCTTGTAGCATCTTAAAGGCTCTCAAAAGACCCTAATGTACAATAAAATGACTAAATAAAGCTAAAATGTCATTAAGATTAAAATAAATCTACATCTATAGCCCCAAAGCAATAAACAAGCAAAAAAGAGATATGCAAATGGAAAGAAAGATACAGCAGATTAGCACAAACCTTATAATAAACTCATGTAGAAACACACAAAAGTACATTTAGACACACAATTCAACTGAATCAAAGGCCTAAATTTAGACGCATCACATAAAAGCTGAAAAGAAACCAACCTTGAATGTCAGCAGATGTTTTTTTCTCTCGGTCACTTGAATCTCTCGACTTTTGTGAAAAGTCGTCAGCACTTGTATAATCCATTCAAGGCTCTTGCAGCTTTTGTAGAGCAGAATAATCAAAGAAAATCACATACAGTTGATGCACCGTATGGCTTCAGCATAGAAAAGATTATCCTTACGTAGTCCCTGCTGCTGCAGCCAAACAAGGTGAAATAAACCTCAGGTACCAAAGTATAAGTGGATAAATGATGAACTTTGGTGACTTTACCACTGATATGTAAGGGAGATGAGTGCATATGCAGGGATACATTAAGATGTCCCTACAGTTAATATTAATTAAAGTGCCAAGTACTGATATAAAATGACACGGAGAGTCTGAATAATACAACAACATGGTATTATATGGTACAGTGGAGTGGGATATAAATTTTAACAAATACTTCTCAAAGAAGTTTTAAGATTTAATTCAGCTGATTTATTTCATATCAATTTGCACAGTCTTTTATACCGTTGGAAAGCCTTTACAATGGGGTACAAGTTGTAAGAATAGTGCATTCATGGCATGAGTAACACAGCCAAACGTGTAGGTCGCACCCTAAAGAAAGTGCCGACATCCCCTGCAGCTGGAGGCTTTTGTTCTAATCAGCAGAGTAGCAGCATTATTTGGTGTCAGCCCGGGGACTATTTCCAAATTTAGGACCAAGTTCGACGAGACTGGTAAAGTCAAGGACCGCGAAATTGGTGTCCCAGGGCTTTCTTCCGGGGAAAGAGGGGATTTTGCCACATTTTTAAAAAAGTGGTGGTGCTATTCATTATTTAGCTGTGCCATGCATGCCAAGAATGCACAATCCTTACAAGCTGTACCTTAATATAAAGTTGACTCTTCAGGCTTTCCAAAGATATAAAATACAACACCAAATGGTAGGGGAGAAATAATCAACCAGAATAATGTTTCCAGTCTTTTTTGAAGAGTATATATTGTGCAATATAAGCAGAAGTCAAATAATAGTAAAAAAAAAAAAAATAATGATAAAGTCAACAATTATTCAATTCATGTAAAAAGAAATCAAAAGTAAAAAAGATGGTCTTGAGTAAATTGTTAACTTCTTGATTCATTAAACTGTAATTTTGTGCAATAATTTATATTGTGTTAATATACTGCTTTACATTTGTAGCTTTAAACAATGAAGTTGTGTATTATGGATAAAATATAAAGAGATGAATGTAAATAAACTAAAAGTGCCCAATAAACTTTTAAGATAAAATTGTATATAAATACTGTACACACATATGTGGGGTTAAATGTGTCTTATTAATGTCTGTGTAATTTAATGACTTTATATTGCTGGAAGAATTAAACTAAATGTTGTTTAATAAACATGTTTTTCTGCATTTGTGTGTCTGTTTGACCAACAGATGGTGCTACACCATCATTCTGTTGCTTTTTTGGGGGAACTGAAATTCAAAGATTACATCTTTCTAAACTAACCATGATTTTAACAGGCCTGTAAATTCTTGCAGTGATGATGGGAACTTTGTACGACAAAAATAAATAAATGAAATGAAATGAAAAACCTGCTTACTTTGCATTTGCTGAATTCTATAAGATTTTTCACTTGTGCAGCTTTCATCCAAACCAGTCGACTCTTGTAATCTATCAAATACTTAATATATATTTGCATATATTTATTTAAATACTGAGGATGTCTGCCTTACTAAACTGTCTCACGGCCTTCAGAGTTGTCTGATAACTTAAAGTCCTACCTCCTATAAAAACTTTAAAGGACTGAAAACCTAACCTTGCAGTGCAGCTGGATCATCTTGATTTATTGTCTGTAATCAGGCAGCGATAGTAAGTGATATTCCTAAGTAAATATCTGCAAATTCTCCAGAGAAAACAGAAAGAAGCAAACAGAAAGATCTCCAGGATGCGTGCGCACACTGCTTCGGCACATTGTTTTCTGCCGAAATCTTAACAGGCCTCTTGTACATAGTTACGGTTGCTAACGTAGGATTGGACAGTAGCTGTTTGTGGGAGGGGCTTAGCGAAGGGTCAATTGTGAGGTGCACATGGACCAATCAGTGCCCACCAGTGCAGGAAGAGGGAGCAGGAGGTGACTATGCGAACAGAGATTAGCATAGATGCTAACAGCTGCAGTGGCAGTTTTTTCAGATCTGAATCTGAACTTTGTATTAAATGAAAACAACAAAACTACAAACGTCTCTGTAGAAAGGATATTTTCGCTCCTTTACGTCACGGCAGTAGCACCTGCCTACTATATTATCTGATTGGCCTGTTACCAATGTGATTGACAGAACGATCGTCCAATCAGTGGGCAACTTTGACTACCAAAAGGGCAGCGGAAATTTTTTTCAGTGCCTGAAAGCCGCACTGTAACACATCGCCGGGCACTCTCAGTGAGGCAAATATTACATAAATAAACAAAAATAGGAAATATAAAGCTTGAAAAAAGGATTGTACCAACACTAATACATTTAAACACAAACACAATTTAAAAAAATCATGATTAATGACACATAACTAAAGCCAATTTTCAGCTGCTTTTAATGCAACAAAAGAATTAATGTTCACCAGTTTTTAAAGCACAAATACATTACTTCTACCATTGTTTTCAAATATAGTTTTTACACATATTATATATTATATTTTAATCATTTATAAAAAAAAAAAATATTTGTAAAAAAACAAAAAAAAAAAAAAACATTTATCCGCATTCTAAGGTTAGTAGAAATATTTTATCACCTTTCCTAATTTGTGCATTATGTTGCACTGGCTACTCATGATGAATCATATTTAGCATTTGGTCATTTTTCTTCATATTTATAATTTTTTGTTTTTCTCTGGAAATCATTGACGGGCCGCATCGAGTGAGGTGGAGGGCCGCAAGTGACCCCCGGGCCAGCAGTTGCCAACCTCTGCTTTAAATGATATATATATATTTTTTTTTTGTTTGTTTGTTTGTTTTGCACTGTGTAAAAATTGTCTGGTTTATTACCGTGTTTGTATTGTTTTGTCTTTAATGCTGCTCTTTATCATATGGAGAGCTTATTTTTGTTAATATTCTGTCATTTTATGCAACTGTTAACCCACTCTGTGCCCCTTTCTACACATTCCTTATTTCTTTTGCATACTTCTATTAAAATCAGATGATTTTTACATTTCTGTTTTCCTCTCCTGTTAAATTATGTCAAAGAAAAACTGTGTCAGAGATTTTTTACCCCAGGACAAACAACATGCCTCTGATTCTGACATAAAAAGTGGGGCAGTGATGTGTTTCCTGTTTGGTAAGTATTTGTTGCGTAGATACCTGTGGTTTCCTCTGTTCAACAATCAAAAAAAAAAAAAAAGTTCTGATTGTTCAGAAGTTTCAAATGTTTTTTCTGACCCATTTAAAACTCATAATGCAAACAACGATTGAAATTTCCTGTTAACATGAACTCACTTTTTTACATTTGATATGAATAACTACAGATCTTAACACGTTCAGGGCTGGCTAGCCCATTAGGCAATATAGGCAAATGCTAAGGGTGCCATGACCTCCAGGGGTTGCCACAAAATATTGGTAAATAATTCACCTTTCTATGTAAGTTAATACTATTAACACTTAAAATGGAAAAGCTCACACTGATTCAAATGTAAGGTAATGCCCAATTAGTATAACTACAAATGGCAATACCAAATAAGTCATTATTATTTATTCACTTATTTACAGGATTTGTACTTTGTGGTAAGGGCATGTAAACTGGGTGAAATGTTATCTTATAAGTTGAGGTCAATGGAAAAATTTTAATTCAATTTTTATTAAGGACAATCTTTTCTATTTCTTTTTTCTAAGTGTATGTAAATCGCCAATGGGGGGCATATACAATCTCCCCTCGGACGTCACATTGGCTAGCTCTGAACACGGCTGTGCTTAAACTGATCTTAAGTTCGTCATAATGTCATCAAAAGGCAGAAGAACAAATTATGCTCCTGTTTAAACTCTTCTTCACAAACTGCAGGAGGACAAATTTACATCTTCAAATCATGGTTTACTGCGTGTTGAAACATTCAGTCAACGCCGCGTGCAAACAGAGGCAGATGACTGATTTATTGATACAGACAGCTGCAGGTAAAGTGGCGGCAAACAAGAACACGTGGAAACATTCAAACCTCTCCGAGTTTTGCTGACTCAGCGTAAACAGGCAGGAGGGAAAACCCGCCACGGGGATCATGAGACACGGGTTAGAGCAGGATGTGGGGGAAACAGTGACACAGGGAGAAAAACCAAATTAAAGTTGCGACAAATGCAAAGCACGGTGGCGCAGCAGGTAGTGCACGTGCCTGACAGCAAGAAGGTTGCCGGCTCGGTTCCTGGGTCAGGGCCTTCCTGCGTGGAACAATGAGAACCGATTTACGGAAGTGCATTGCATTCACTGGATTAAAACAAAAAATAGTCACCTGATCGAGACCCTGTTACGAGAAAAGGTCTTGAAATTATAAGATCTTTTCTCGTGGTTACAAGATGAGGAAAGGTGCCACATTGGCCACTGCTAATTGCACAACCACGAAGAGGTAAATTAATATTTACTGTATGTCTATGAGGAAATTAAAAACTTTGTTTTACTTGTATTAAGTGGCTTTGCTATGTTTTGCCATGTGACGTCGTTACCATGGCAACAGCAAAGCTGACATGGCCATTGCCTCGGCTGTACTGCTTCATGGAGCTAGGATTTTTAATTAAGAGGTGACGTACAGTTCTCTGAGTCACTACCAAACCCGACTGGATGCATTTCAAATGCAGGAACTTGTATCCGTGAGGCATCCTGTGTTGGTTCAACTGGTCCTGCAGAAAGACTGCGACATCCAGCACATCAGACTGGGCTTCACACCTGAACAGTCCGAGAGGCTTGAGATGCGTGCACAGTGTTCACACTAATATTAACACCATCCTCATTTTTTATAAACATCGGTGTTTCCCCATGTCTTAACCCGAGAAGATGGTAATAGCAGATTAACAGCAATAGTGCCATCACTGCCACTGTGAGAGGATTTACAGACGTTTCCTTTTCTACATCTTTTCTCATAATTACGAGATCCTGATCTCGTAACTATGAGATAAGGTGTCTAATTATTTTTTGCATTGCGGTGAATGCAATGCACTTCCATACCCATTCGCATTTTTGAGTAAGCCGTTCACTTGCGAGCCATTCTTTATGCAAATTGCCTGCAAATTTGTAAAACAGTATGTGAAAGGTAGTTGACACAACAGATCCTGGGTCAGTCAGGAGTGCTGCAAAAATTTGCAGCTTTGGCGATCACATGATTGCATTGTCTGAAATTGTGATTTCAATCCACAAACGATAAATCTTTCAGCCCTAGTGGACACACATTTCTTGAAATGATGTCATCTTAACAGTGAATGTTTTAAATATGAAAATGTTTTGACAGACTCACACTTTTGACGGACTCACACTTTTTAGATATGCGGACGACATGGCCTAAGTGGCACACATCACTGACACCCAAGCCCTGACACAGTACAAACAGGAAGTTGACGCCCTGGTACAAACATTTGCAGAGAACTCACTAGAGCTCAACATCACAAAACCCAAAGAGCTCTGCTGTGGGCCTTCAAGGAAAAACCCAGACTTGTTTGAACCCCTACAGATCCACGGTCTGGGTGTGGAGCAGGTGGAGACTTTTTCGTACCTAGGGATGGAGATGGACACCTGCCTGTCCTTTGGACCTCATGTGGACGCTGTTAACAAAAAGGCCCAACAGCGCCTCCACCTGCTCAGGAAGCTCAGGTCTTTTAACATCAGCAAAAACATTTTAACTCTCGTTTACACATCACTCAGTGATGAGGAAAGCCACCCTCATCACTGAGGACCCCTCACATCCACTCCATCACTCCTTCAGGCTGCTGCCATCAGGCAAACGCTACAAAACACCAAAACATCTACGCAAAATCCTTCATCCCCTCTGCAATAGCTGTTCTCAATAACACAAAGCACCGATAGACTCCACTGTTTTTTTTTTTTGTTTAGCTTTTCTCACGTTTTCATATGTTCTTATATGTTTATTTTACCTGCTGCTTTGTGTGTGTGTGTGTGTTCTTAACAGTGTACATGTGTCGGGTTGCCTTCGGTGTCCAAGTGTCGATGGTGTTTTAATTTAATCAAGCCATGACAGAAGAAAAATTTCTGTTTTTTAACTGAAACAGACAATAAAGTTATATCTATCTATCTATCTGTCTATCTATCTCCATGTGGACAGGGCTTTAATCTGGTTTTTACTTCACAAACTCCAACAAGATTGAGTGATGACGATGTGTTTAAAAGAGGCAGCCAGAATGATAGCAAGGCTGTAACACTGTCCCAGGCTCGGGATCACTTCTACTAGCAAGTCCCAGTAAGGAATTATTGTAAGTAATATCTTTCACATTTTCTATGGGTGTTCCAACAAAAAAAAAAAAGGTTGAGAAATGCTGAGGTGGTTATTTATCTGACTAAAAGTGTAACGTAATAAGATAAAAAACACAAATCAGTTTGTTTGCTTTTTTATATAAAGTTTATTACACATTCCTCTACAAAACTTTCATTCTTTCCAACTCAAGTGGTTCTACAGTCTTCACATTTTTGTGTCAGATTCAGCCGATGCAGAGGAAAAAGTCTGCCGCTCTGTGCTCGTATCTCACAGTGAGTGAAAACTTTCTTTGTGTCAAGGAGAGCTCCTGTAAGACAACGCTCAGGGACGACAGCCCTCTCCTGTATCATAGCAACCAGGTTAACATGCATGAGTGATGTCACCCACCCACGCTACCTGGTTTGGGTACCTGGGCTACTGAGGGGTGTTCAGGTTCAAGCATAAAAGAAGGAAAAGTAAAACACTCTAAAAAATAATTTCATATAAAATGAACACAAAATACTCCTGATGATGTTTTTCCTCCGTCAGCTGTTTGGCTTCAACAGATTATAATCACATGATGAGTTTAAGTGCAGCTCCCATGAGGACTTTCACCCTAATTTGAGAATTCTCTCATGTGTTCAATGGTGAGTCTCCTATCACAGGACAGTTTTGCTTATCATATCCTCAGGTGGTTAATGTTTCTTTAGTAGTGCCTCTATGATGGTTTTATCTCATGACTGGATGCAGTTCTTCTTCTGATGTCTTCGCCGGCTTCTGGATTCTGCAGAAAATAATAAATAAAGAATTTTAACATAAATACACATGATGTAAGCTACATAACTTTAATATATATCTTGTATCTTAATGCATTCTATTAGCAAGCTTTTTTATTGTATTACAACAAGGAAATAAAGTGCATTGCCAGGAAAGACTTCCTCCATTTTGACCTAATTTTCTACTCCCATCATTCAGTAACTTGCAACCGTCAGTGTTTCTATTTGTCATTGGATTAACTCCGTTTTCATGTTGATTGCTTTTTTATTTATTACTGGAGGTAGCTAAAGGTGTATGGCTTTTGATTCTTCTTTTTCTGTTTGGAAAACAGCCTTTAGTTTACTGTGCTGCATAATATTGTAACAATGACATCCCATCTTGTTATTAGTCAGACCTATTTGTTATTTTTTTTATTTTTTATTTTATTTTTCAGAGTCCATGTACAGCAAAAAAAAAAAAAAAAAACACTCATCAGACTAGAGAAGCTCTGCACCAGATTATAGTGCTCTAGCTTATTTCCATCTGCAGTCCCTGCGGCAGGCAAGAGAGAAATTAAGGTATAAATATAAAGAGCATTTTAATTGGTTTTAACAGACGGCATCACATCACTCCTGTCCTTGTTTCTCTCCACTGGCTTCCTGTCTATTTCTGAATTGATTTTAAGATTTTACTGATCACTTTAAAGCCAACTACTGACTCCTTATGATCTGGCCGTAGCCTCAGATCCTCGGGCGGAGGGCCTCCTGGCTGTTCTAAAGTCGAAGCTTAAGGCTAAAGGTGATCAAGCCTTTTCTGTTTTGGAGCGCCCTGCCCGAGGAGATAAGGCGAGCTGAATCAGTGACTTCTTTTAAATCACATCATAAAACTCACTTTTTAAGACTTGCTTTTACATGATGCTTTTTTATTGCTTACATGCTTGTTTACCATCCATGTTAGCTATTTATTTTATCTACATACTTATTCTACAATTACTCATTAAACTATTTTTAAACTCTGCTGTTCTTACTCTCCTCAGCAGTTTCTCATTGTTTCAGTCCTGTTTTTACCACCTTTTCATGATTTAACTAGAAGGCACTCAGAGAGTGCAGACCTCCGCCAAGCGCCACAGTTCCCCCTATTTGTCATTTACACCATAAATATTAGTCCCACATTTATTTTGACTACATTTTTAGATTCCTTGACCATGAAAACATACCATTGGCAACTGAATTCATAATGATATCAACATTAGTTCAGCAGTTATTCACGAAAATCGAATTTTCCTTAATGGCGGTTTTCTTCTGGATCTAGCTCCCTAGCTTTTGAAGATACAGCAAATCCGTTGGCACCTTCCAAATTCCACAATGCCTTGGCTATATAATGGTGTTTGTTGTGTGTTTATAGCTTCATTTGTTCTCTTCCTATGATGAAAATTCCAAAGGTCCCCTTTTTTCATATGCTGGATCATAGTAGGGCTGCAACTAACGATTATTTTCATTATCGATTAATCTGTTGATTATTTAAACAATTAATCGATTAGTTGTTTGGCCAATAAAATGTTAAAAAATGTTGAAAAATGTCAATCAGTGTTTCCCAAACCACAAGACAACATCATCAAATGTCTTGGTTTATCCATAAACCAAAGAGATATTCAGTATATTGTCATAAAGGAACAAAGATACAGAAATATTCACATTTAAGAAGCTGAAATCAGAGAATTTCGACTTTTTTTCTTTAAAAAAAAAACAAACAATTATTCGATTATCAAAATAGTTGACGATTAATTTAATAATTGATTATTGTTGTTCGATTAATTGTTGCAGCTCTAGATCATAGTATCCGGAATTATTCCTTTATCTGGATCAGTCTTTGATATACTGTAGAACACGTTAGAAACTTGTCCTGTATTTTTTTCCCAAGTGCCCTGACCAGTATTTGTGGAGTTATATGCACAAATGTCGAAAATGGCCCTATCTCCCAATGTTAAAAAATCCTTTAAAAAATTCCTTGATCCAGACGGAGATCCGGATCGCTTCCAAAATCTAATCATTTGTTCCTTATCCCAATCCGGACATTCCCTCATCAATATCCGTCCATAACTTTTTGAGTAATGTTGCTAACTAACTAACAGACAGACAGACGAACAAACCCTCCCAAAACCATAACCTCCTTGGTGGAGGTAATAAACTCCCATTTCTACTATCATTATTTTTATTTTATGTATTTATTTATTTTTTCTCTTTTATCCATCCTCTATTTACCCTCTTCTTCTCCATCTTCCTGATGTGATGTCGTCAACTATCAACTGTCATCAATTTAGCCCTGTATCTATAAATTTATCATCTATTTATTGTCTTATAGTCTCCTTATCATTATTTATAAAACAAAATAGCTTCTTTACGAATGTTCTTCATATGTACGCGTTGACATAATAAGCTGTACTAATTTAGTATATTCCTAAATTACTTCAGCTGTTTCTAGTTTACCATTTTCTTTTCTTTTGTTGCTTTAATTAACATGACCCTCTGTGACACTTTGGGTCTCTGTTGACTTGATTGTTGATTTTATTGTCTCCAGAGATCTGCCTTTTTCTGCCTTTGTTTTGTCTGATAAAGCACTTTATAAACATCCGTTTTTAAAGGTGCTATAAAAATAAAGGTATCATTATCATTATTATTATTATTATTATTATTATTACTACATGGAACAAAAATGTCAGATAAGTCTGCTCGCCTTAAAAAGACTCACAAACAGAAAAATGAGCGTAGACAGGACTGAAATAGCCTATGCACAGTCAGACAGCGTGTGGATTGGCTGATTAGGAAGGCTCAAAAGAGGAAAAGCAACCACTGCCCAGCAAGATGTTTTGGTGATCTTTCAAGGATATGACCAATTGTTTTGGATACATGAGGAGACTTGTATGAACATTGTGTACACACAGCTAACACGTCTGCTAAAGGAGACTTTGGTTTGAATCATAAATGACGCCAGTGAGAACCGGAAGAAACGAGAACATCCAGGTTACCTGTGGATGCAGGTGTATACATTTTGTCTTATGTTGTCAAATTCAGTGAAATACCAGGATTACTTGGTAAAAACACCTCAGAATGTTTCAGAATCTGAAGATAGCAGCGGCTAATGTGTGTAAATCTGCAGTCTTTACACTTGTCATGCAGATCCTCCCCGCTGAAATGAACATTTATACTTGTACAGACCCAAATCAATGTTGTTCAAACTTTAAAGATAAACCAGGATGAAAGTTTATCTTCAAAGAGAGTAATCAGCTTACACTGATTCTTTATTTGAAAAAGACACAGCAATGTTTTTGATAATAAGTTTACTTCACAGTTGCTAGCATTAGCGTTAGTCCATGAAGTGCATCTACTGCAAATGATAATTTAAGCTTCAAAAAATGTCTTGCAGGTATATAACGCTGATATTTTAGCCTTGTTAGAATTGTCCACTGCACAGCTGCAGATACTTGCTGTTGGACATTTAGGTTTAAGTTCACCACGGGGGACATTTTTATTTATTTACTGTAAACGTCAATTAAGTTACATGCTGGACGGCATCATTTTTGAAGTTCTGAATATGGAGTGGAGTGGGACGTCACGTGCATATGGTCAATAAAAGAAAAGATTAAAGAACTGAGACACTGTAAAATGATACGTACTGTCTTCTTCCCCTGTGTTGATGGTCTGTAATGACATGCTTCTCTGGATCACCTTGGATTGTTTTTTAGTTTTGGGTTTTAGTGGAGGCGGTGTTTCAATAATCTCATATGTGTCCTCAATCTCATCCACCAGGACATCATCAGTCTCTGCCGTTTTACCGTTGGGGGTGGGGCTCTGAGGAGTGACCACACCCTCTGTTATCGTTTCTGGGTTGGTTCCTCTGCCTTTCAGGAAGTGCCTAAATGAGCTGCGTTCTTTCTTGGACCCTGCGGTCTTGTTTTTCTTTTGCCCTTTTCCGTCCTCGTTGTCCTCCTCCGAAGCGTGACTCGGAGTTGGAGAAGAGACTCTGCCCTCCTTGCTGGTCTTCATGTTATTCAGTCCATTATTCTGGTTCAGCCCGCTGACCAGTGAGTCTCTGGTTGTTGACAGATTCTGTAATGAACCTGTGAGGCCCATACTGTTCCCAAACACTAAGGAGTACTTTGGATTGTGGTATTTATGAGCCGGCACCTTCAGGTCGATCTGTTTGGACTCTCCAACGGACACCTGAAAACGGGAGGTGGAGACGGGAAGATGTCGGATCGGCTCCACCTTTGGTTTCCTGATAGGAGCGGGGATGGGCGGCTTTGTGATGTTAAACTCTTTGTAGAGGTCGACTTGTTCAGAGATGGCATACATCTCTCTGAAGTCGTTATCGAACACGTCCACGATCTGTCCTGACATGACCGTGATCATGTTTCTGTCCATACGAGAGGACGTCCACGTGAAGCTGGAGGAGAAAGAAACAGATGAAAATCAAGACTGTGGTGTAAAATAAACATACACAGTGACTCAGAAAATAAATCGTCACGTTTAAAGGTCCTATGATCTGCAAAACATCATTTTTCTTTGCTTTTAATGTTGTTCAAAGGCCTCAGGGAGCAGAAGATCATGACACATTTTACCAAACCCTCAGGCTCTTAAAACAAAATGCCCCTGAAAACACTCTCTGTTTACTTCCTGGTGTTTATGATGTCATAGCTATACAACCTCCACCTACATGTGTGTTTTCTGCTCGTCACAGGCAAGCACCAGGACTGTTTTGCTTGGAGTTTGATAATTATAGAGTGGATAAACTTAAACATTTTGGGAGTTTGGGGTTTCGAAAAATGCTAAACAGGGCAAGTTTATCTTTGAAATACGTTTTCGGTTTATACTGATTTTTTTTTTTTTTTTCTATAAAGACACAAGCCATAGATCGTAATGACCAAGCAATGACTGTTCTCGGTCAGCAGGATAATCTTTTGAAATATTTAGATTTAGCTTATCTTTATTTGGGGTGTGATGATATTAGTGTACTCGAGTAAATGAAAGTGAAATTGTATTTTGATCAGTATGCTGCTCGCAGGACACACTGGCTGTGTACTGAAGTAGGGCCTAAAAAAGAGGCTTGGCAGTGGAAAAGTGAGTTTTTGTAAATGTGTTCAGTATAGAGTGCAATCACCCGATGTTGTTTTGGGGAGTTGCTTTCACCTAGAACTCTTAAAATAATGCAGAATTGGTGGCTCTGTATAAAGTACTATATAGCCCTAGCTTCCATGCCAACTCTGTCTGTACTGATGCAGAGCTGATCTTTGTCTCCATGGCTAATGTTAAGGCTGCCATGTACTTTATACAATCCCACTTAACCCTCAGGTACTGTTTTAAAACACATCCTTTGGTCCTGTTTTGGCTGTTTTTAGCCAAAATTTCAGCTGCTGTAAAACATAACAGATAAATATTTTTTTATGTTTTTTTTTTTTTTGCTCAATTCTCTTAATCAAGCTCAGCCCTGATCAAAAATAATGAATATTTGAAAAAAAATATTTATCTGTTATGTTTTTACAGCAGCTAAAGTTGTGGCTTAAAACAGCCAAAACAGGACGAAAGGAATGTAAATCTGTCCACAATGTTTCTTGACGTTTTAAAATTTGAGTTTGAAAGTTAGGGTCACTTATCACCTCTTTCTGGCCGAAAAAAGCCAAATAGGTACCCAAGGGTTAAAAATCCTGAACTATCCCTTTAAAGTTACTGCCTCACATGTTCAGTAACACCTGCATACAAATACTGAGAAGAAGCTAAAAACAGCTTGCCAGCCAGCAGTGTCTGGCATGGCTTGAGATTTATTTTGCCTCAAGCTATTTTGCTCCGCCCTAAAAAAGACTAATATTGTTCCAACTTTGAAAGATGCCATTGTGTTTGGAACCTGCTTCTTCTGGTCACTAAATGGTGAACAGGAAGACTTAGACAGCTGGCTGGAAAGAAAAATAAGTTTGAAACAAAACATAGAAACACGTGTCGTCTGCATACAAAGCTAGCTTCTGTATACAGCAGATTATCTCTTTGTATGTTGTGGCCAAAACATTTAAATCAGATTACTTCTGTGAGAGGAGTGTGACTCGCAGATTTAACTGTTTCCAGATGTGACATAATATCTCTGAGACATGCCAGCGTGACTCAGTATTAAAGATTTTCCTATTCTGAATACAAATTTAGTGATGTTTTCCTACAAATGTTAGTATTTGATCATCATGTCGGGGCCTCAGATGTTTTTAATAGTATTGTTGTCGTTTACTTTGTTGAAACAAACTGGTTTATAAGAAGAGACGGGTCCCTCAATCCATAAAAGTTTATTCATTAATGACCTTCATCATAGAGGTTTTTTTTGTGAGCATTTTGTTAGTTTCTTTGTTGGTTTGTGAACAGGACAACACAAAAACTCATGAAAGGATTTGGAAGAAATTTTGGAGGAATGTTACTCAAGGCACAAGGTGGCGATCTGAATCTGGATGTGATTCTGGGCCTTTTCTTTTTTTTTTTTCACTAACTCAACATATTTTGATAAAATTTTCATTGAATGTGGGTCATGGGATAATTAAGATGTGATCAGAGTTGGTGGTGGACCCTGAAATTCTTTTAAGGATTTGTTAACATTGTGAGATAGGACAATTTTCTGCATATTTGCCTGTTATTAAATAGGTTTTCAACAGATTTGCATGACATTTTCAGGAAATGTTGGTTATGGTACTAGGAAAAAGTGCTTATATTTTGGTGCTGATCTGATTCTGTATGTGTCAATCTTCAGACATTTGTTGACAGTGCGGGAAAGGCAGTTTTCCGCATTATCGCTAATGAGTTTATAATTTCTTGAGAGATTTTGATGAAATTTTCATTGAATTTTGACAATGGCACAAGGAAGAGTTTTGGTGGTGACTGAAATCCAGGTGCAGATCCATGATTTTTAAAGTATTTGTTAAAACTGCAAGATCCGCAGGTTGACATATTTTTGCTAATAACCAAAGAAGTTTTCAACAGATATTGTTGACATTTTCAGGGAATGTTGGTCGTGACACAAGGAAGAAGCGATAAAATTTTGAAGGTGACCTGATCACAGATGTGGATACAGATTTTTTTGTTAATGTGTGAGATAGGGCAGATTACCACATTTTTGGTAATAACTTCCTCAAGTTTTGTGCTCTTGAAACACTTCTAGGTAATATTATTTTACACACTCAACAGATTTTTTTTAATAAGAACTGTGACAAATCTCCTTAAATTTAATGGAAGTTTAAGGGTTAATATGTTAAGGATAAGTAATTATAAATGTTGATCTTGTTGATGGTTTAAAAAAAGCCTCAGGGAGGTGCCCAGAAAGCGTTTAGTCTTCTAACAAAGAGAAAAACAAGCTATAAAGAGATAGAGAGCTGCTAAAAGCATTCCTGTCGTTCAATAACGCTGAAAGAAAGCCTTGAAGCGTCATGAGCGATTCAATAGTGTTTAATGAGTTGTTGTCTGCTGTCATTGAAGGCTTTTTCATGTTTGGATAAGAGAGTGAAAATCAACAGTGGACATCAGGAAGCATCACTTAGTTGATGAAAACAAATCAATGATTTAACGTGATGACTGGAAATAAACTATAAATGTAAGGAATCTGTGGTTTACTTCATGATTTGAACATACATTTATTTTTTTCCAGCATGGAGTTTGTAAAGGATAAACAGAAAGAAAAGATGGTGTGTAAAAAATTATTTGTCTTTCACATAAAGTGAATAATAATTTTGTATAGGCTGTTAAATGGAGGAATACACCTTAAAATATCTGACATCTGACATATCTGGCATGCACGCTACAGCGTTTTCAGTCGTTCTCGTGGATCTGTGTGAACACGCATTGTGCCACAAATGCAAAGGAAAAACCTTCTGTTTCTGGTGTCAACGTTGTCGTGTAAATGGGGCCTGGGTGTGTTTGTTTTGTAGGTGCTGCTGTCCTGAAGACCTGCTCACCTGTAGGATCCAAACATGACCTTCTCTCCATCCACCATCATGTACTTGGAGCAGAGCGATCCAGGCAGCTTTCCAAAGGACAGAGCGAGTCCTGAACCCTTCACGGTCCGCACACGCAGGTTCTGCAGGGAAACACACAGACTGTAATTACCACACAATCACATGTTAGCATTAGACACGTGGAGCTGAATAAACACACCATTACAGTCTGCTGATTCTTCAGGGAAATTTGATTTAAGAAAAGACAAACTGTAACACCTGAAACATTAAATAAACCCTCAGGAGAAACAAACCCAAACCTTCAGCCTCTGGTGTTTACTTTAGGAAAGAGGAGATACTGGGAGGACTAGACCAACTTGGAGGACCTGTGTGTGAGCTGAAGGATCAAGTTTCAGTTTGTGGATCAGTTCTCAGGATCTGTGAGTGTTTTTATTGTAAGAAGTAAGAGTAACAGAGCCGGGTCTCTGAAAGGCTCTTTCACAGAGAGATTACCTGACACCACAGGTAACAAGTAACCCTGAGCTCTGACAGAGCAGACTGCAGGTTAAACAGGTCCTTTATCAGAGAGATATCATGTCTCTGAGAGGATAAGATGACAGAGGGACTCACTCAGCTGAGGATAGAAAACTTGCAGCAGAATTAAAAACCTAACTAAAAGCGTAGAAGGCTCAGAGTTTCACCAGTGTATCACAAAATGTTGTGGCGCAATCTTGTGTCACTATTTTTAGTGCAGTATTGTGATGTTTTATTCTTTGATATATTTATATATAGAAAGAAAAGTCCTCTGCGGACAAATTTTGCATGGATGCTAATATTACGTCACAGTGACATGCATGCTGTCTGCTGGTGGCAGAAAGACACATTTTCGGAGATAAATACAGAGATGAAGGTCAGACATCTGGTCAAAAAAAACTAGAGGTGCTCCAAACCTCTCCAAAGGCATTTCCAATATTGTTGCATGAGTTTCTGTCTGGAATGTTGGAAACTGCCCTATCTTACAATGTTAGAAAATATTACTAGATCCACATCTGAATTTGGATCCCCCCGAAATTTGACCCCTTGTGCCATGACCAACATTTCCATGAAAATGACAAAGATATCATCCAAATCTGTTGAGTACTTTTTGAGTTAATGGCAAAAATGTGGGGAAACTGACCTATCTCACAATGTTAACAAATCCAGATTTAAATCATCCCCAGAATCTGATCACTCCATCTTTGTGCCATGAGAAACATTCCCTGAATGTGACACACACATCTGTACCTAACTTTTTGAGCTACCTTGCTAAGGCCTGGTGCACATATTAAGACTTTTAAATCTTAACCTATTATGAAACAGTGAGAGAGCCCAAACATGAGGACAGACAATGTCAGATTTATTAGTTTGTTCCTGCAGTGTGTGGTGTGAGAGAGACATGGGACACCACAAACCAACGATTAATTCACCAAGAAGGCAGCACCTCTGCTCCCACTGCTTGTGATCTCAAGTGATCACATGTGACTTTGATGTAAACAAACATGGTAGACAACGTCAGGAAGCTAAATGTGGCTAGCGGTTAGCTTCATAAACATTCTTGGTGGTTGTGATTTTCGTTCAGCTCCTCTCCTTGACAGTTTGTTGTATATAATTTACAGGTTATGCTGTTTAAACACATCCATTTTGGGCCTCCATTTTGTGGTTCGTCTAACACCATGCTCCACCTCTACTCTTATTGCCATGGCGACGTTTGCTTCCTGCTAAAGCCAGCTTTCTCCCTGATTGGCTTTGCTCTGGTCCAAGGGTCACCAACCTTTTTGAGCCTGAGAGCTAGCCTAAAGATGGGAAGTAGCGTGGATGGCTACTTGCGTGATTTAATGTCCCTAAGTATTATAAATGTTATAATTCACCTTAAAACAACAGATATAATGCATTTGCATGTATGTACACTTTTAACCCTTTAACTCCCAGATCAGCTGCTTGGTAGACCAAACTGAGTAACTGTATCTCATTCATAAATGCATCAAACTTCTTAAACCTGATTAGACCATCTATATTTCGTGAGGGTCGAACATAATGCAAGAAAACAAGCATTATGTCTTATTAATGTCTTATTAAAGAGGGGAATTTCTCAGATAGGTAAACCTAGCTTTATAATAAAACCAGTCACAACAACCAAAAATAAAAAGCATATATGGAATGAATAAGACATCAAAAAAGTTAAAAGCATTTCTCAAAAAAAGGACATTTTATTTGACTTTTGTTCTCTTTTCACTTTTACAATGGAATTACTTCTTCGACTATAAACTCCCAGTTCAACCACTTGGCAGACGTTAATGATTTATCAACTTTTAGGGCGTAAAAAAAATTTGTTGCATTAGTGCCCCAATTTGTCAAAAAACTGCCCTGATCCTCCTCCAAGAGGATAAAATGAGTCTTAACACATCTCACACTGCAGGATAATCAGGTAAGATAATTCTTTAGGACCTCCAGATAACCGGGCCTTGGCTGAGTTTGACTGGAAGCAGAGATCCAACCGCAAGTTGGCCCAATTGTTGTGTTGTGTGTACCCCGCCTAACATACAAACAGATAAATAAACCATCAGAACATCAGTAAAAACATAACCTCCTTGGCCGTAGTAATAATGTCTCAGCTAATCATCAAATCATTGATATAATAATTTATCTAAGAACATTTGAAAACTACCCTTTATCTTCAGGGCTAACAGGGAAAATTACACTTACTTGTTCTTACTTATGTGGTTTTCTACACTGAGACAAGTTAGATCAGAGCAGCTAATGATGATCCAAGGTTTAAAACTATTTGATTATATAACTTATTATCATGTTTTAACAGAACAGATTTATCACTGACAGCTTAAAGGTAAAAAAAATCTACACTTAAGAAATACACAAAAGTGACTGACGGATCAAATATGACCAAACTTGTGTTACAATCATTCTTTGGAGGTTTGCTATAACATACTGGTAAAAGAGTAAAGAGAGAGGAGCCTCTTCATTCGGAATTGTGAAACTTTTTCTACCTGCATTTTATGTGTCACAGTTTTTTTGTGTGTTATGTGCTTACTGTTGAAGTTTTGTCACATTACATGTGTTTTGTGTGTGTGTGCGTTTGTCTTCTGTAATGCATTTCCATATGTGTAATAGTGGTGCTGTTGAATGTTTTCAGAGGTTAATCCTCACCCGCAGGTGCGTGGCGTTGATCTGTAGCCTGGAGCACATATCCAGAAAGTAGGGCAGCCCTCTGGTCTCCAGCAGAGTGTAGACGGCAACCCCGCGGCGTGCCGAGGCGTCTAACAGGTCCTGGAGAATCTGCAGGTCTGTCAGTAGGTCCATGACAATTGCCACCACCTGAGGGACACAATAAAAGACATCAGGAGAGGGTACGAATACTGATGCAGTGTAATACTTTGTACTTGTGTAACAATACCATACTACACATTAATGGAGCACCAGGTATTGATACTTCTTTTGTAAGCAATACATTTACTATATAAGCTGACTTTTTAGTAGGCGGTTAGAGGAAATCCTTAAAAAAAGCAGATTTAGAAGTACTTTTACTACAACATTCACTACTTTTATTTGCTGAAAGAGCAAAGAGCACATGCATCCATGCATTTTTTTTTTTACTCAAATTTCATATATGAATGCACTTTTTTTTTCAGATCTTGACTTATTTTCTTTTTATACCTGGATATCATTAATTACTTACTAGTTAGTATAACTTGAGTTCAATTAAATGAATCATATAAACTTGTCATTGCAGAAAAACAAGCATAAAAATCCCGAGATAAAGACACATCAAGATCTTGATCACTGGGCATCTGTAGCTATATATCATTTTTGTACAACTTGCAGAGTTTTCCATTTCAAATTTAAGAACTAAATTTGTTTTTTAGGAACTTAATTTGTGTAAAAGCAGCAACACAACATAAAAGTACAAACATAACAAAATGACAGTGGGCAACATTCATGAGCTGTTTAAAAGATTAAAACCAATAATAAGAGAGTAAAAAAACAATAAAAATGGGTTAAAATAAGAACATTTGTTGTATGTTTTCTATTTTTTAACTGAGCTAAAATAAAATGCAATAGCCAAGTAACCTAACAACATTAATCCCATTTACACTGGCTGTAACGCCTGCTTGCTAATCAAGCTTACGCTACTGTTGCTGTGGTGATAAATGTTAACAACTCAGGTTCCCTCCGTCGTTTGTTTGACTGTGATTTAATTGCAAGTGTTCAAACTCAAAAAATAAACACACTCAGAGTCCAGCAATTGCAAAATGAAATGAAGTCAGTCCAAACTCACGGTCTAAAAACTGCCAAATCAGCAACACCTGCACTCTGCCAACCATTCATTCTTTATGCAGTCACCTTGTCACCACGTCACCAGCTCCCCCAATTGGTGGGAGGACAAAGGTCCTGGCCAAAGGTCAACCAAACCCAAAAACACAGAAATGGCTCTTACACTGGCAAAAAACCCATGAAATTATCTTGACTTTAGCCGTAATTTCCTCGCTCCCCCCTGGTATTTTTTGCTTGCTGCATCGTATGCTATTTTATGAACCCTGACTTCTGCCTCATCCACTCAGCAGGGAGTATGCTACCTGGGAATTATCCTGATAATATCAGGGATTCATGCATGAAAAGGGCTACTGTTAGAAATCAAAATGACAGTTCCAGTGGAGGGTAAAGCAGTATCAGCCAAAAAAAAAAGACTTTCAACACCATTATCACCATGGAAAAAGCACGTGTTTGGTTGAAGTGCACACAACACCTGTGGCACTGCTAGCACAGCTTATTAACGTCAGTGGTGTTGAGTAACACTTGGGAGCAGAGCCAGGAGGACACACACACCAACCAAACAGCACCACCTCCTCCTTATGCCAAAGTGGTGTCAGTGTTTGCACTAAGAATGAATTGAAACACATAAATCATGCAGATGTTTCTCTCCAAGTCTGATGTCTGCAGGTAAAAGCAACATTAAGGGGACTGGAGCCAGAACCTGGTAAAGAGGTGTCAACGTTACCGACATGTCTGAAGTCATCAAACAGAATCCCAGCACAGATTTTGGTACCATATTGTCAAAGCTAAAAGAACCTTCTCTGGTGCAAAACATTGCTTTATTATGGTGTTACAATTTAAGTATCATCATTTTGGCTCCCTGCTGTTACCTTAGCGGACAAACAGAGGCAGTAGTGTGGCGGCATGATCGACAAAACTTTCTTTGTGTACTTAAATCTATTTTAGCTTCTCTACAATTCAGCGGAAATAAATATGACCCAACTCGACAGCTGTAGTTTCTCAGAAGATGACTCATAACCACTCAGAAATGCTCTATTTTTGTCTTTTGTTTTCCTGTTAAAACAAAACAAAACTTGAGTAGACAGGTGTGTTAACATCAGTGAGCAGTAGTGATTTCTGGGACTTTGGGTCTGAAATGCCCTCCCTGCCTCTAAATCTAGTAAATACATCCACCTACAATCTACAAATTCAGCCTCACTTATAATTATGCTTTCACAGTCACTGAGATTTAACCTATCATCAGCCTTTTATTTAGGTTTATAGCTATGATTACCTCTGACTTGGTTGAACTTGTTGTTCCAGGTGATTAACAATGACCTGAGCAGGTTTGGACTCGCTCCAGTAACGGCTTTCTTTGACATGCACTAATTATTACAGTGTGTGACAAAAGAGTCCAGGATCTGATATGCAGAGAGTCATCCTGTCGGAGAGTACACGGATCAGCCTTCAGTACACACAGGAGGGGACTGTCTGCACCTAGTCACATTTACAGATTATTATTCATGTTACTGTGCAAATGACAGATTTATGCAGGCAACTATTGTTTCTGCTGCTACTTTTGAACCTCTTAGTGAAGGTGTGATCACATGAGGGTTTTTTCTTACCCTGTCTCTTGTTTAAATGGTGCATTCAAATATGACAAACACATATGAAATGACTACAAAAACAAAAAGAATATATATCGTGTCTGCCCCACAGCTTTTAAAGAGCCCGTGCAACTTCTTTTTGAGTTTCTATGCCCCCTGGTGTGTTTAACCCTTTGACTAGCATTGTAACCACTTGGTTGACTGTTCTATTGTCATATTGATGCATTTAAAACTCCAAAAACCTATCTTTGGCTGTTTATCCTCATTCATCTCATTGAATAGTGTATGTAACACTGATTATATTCACTGAGTAACACTGTTGTACATAAATATCATTGTCTGAAAACTTTGGGAAAAAAACAGAATTGACTCGGTGCTTCACAGCTTCTCAGAAATCTCAGAGTCAAGGCAAACATCCAAGTAAGAAGAAAATCTTTTACCATATCATTTCTAGACCCTCTGACAATCATCTCTCTCACTCACACACACACAAAAACACATGCATTTACTCAAAGCTAGCGAGACGGGTGAAATGGAGAAATATATTTGTTAAATAAATGAAAGGGTATTTTAATAAATTCTTTTCTGAGTTGTTTTATATGAAAAAAAAACTAAAAATTCTGTACCAGAAATGAAAGAAATCCATTCATGCCAAGATTGACCTTAAATGGGCAAGTCCACCAGCAGGTTGACCTGCATATTTGTTTCTT
The DNA here is from genome assembly GCA_037902135.1 of Cetoscarus ocellatus. NCBI lineage: Eukaryota > Metazoa > Chordata > Actinopteri > Labriformes > Labridae > Cetoscarus > Cetoscarus ocellatus. The sequence goes on from JBAMNC010001169.1 coordinate 162,047, forward strand.
GATTGGGTAATCTGAAAAGTAAATCCCAAAAAGTTGCTAAAAGAAGAGGCAGGAACACAAGTTTACCAAGAAACTGTTTTGGTTAATGTATTTTATAGTGTGGAAGTCAAAGGGTTAAGTCATTACCTGCATATGATAGAATTTCTCTAAGCACAAGACAACAAGCCTATAGCATCAGGACTTCTCTGTCTTCACATCTTTACAGCGCCAGTGCCTGCATAAGATGGCAAAATATGACTTCCAAGGTCCCATATTAGGTCAAAATGTCCATTGCTTGCTTTCTCCAAATAAGAAATCCCTCAAATCACTCCACTCTATCTGCTGTTTGCTCCCCTCTTCAGAAAATATGTTCTCAGTCTCTCTGAATATTTCCCCTAATGATGTAATAAGGGGATATGCCACCTTCTTCAAGGTGCAACACTCTTTAATCATGGCGTTTGTCCAGGAAGAACATGTCTAGGGTTATCTGTGCAGTAAACATTAGTGCGCAACAATGAAAGCCTGGCCTTTTTAGAGAGGCGTGATAAGACTCAGCTCATGAGGATTTATACCAAAACAGCTTGTTCTGAGCAGGGCTGAAACAGAGGGGTTTATAGGTATGCCTAACTGTATCCAATATCTGAGGGGGTCTATAAAGAGAGAAAATTCAACACTGTATTTTAGGAGCACAAATGACCAGCACAATGATTTTACTAAATTTACCAGGAAATCCCAACGACTGCATCCCAACCTAGTTTAGTTCTTAATAAACAAAACTCTTGCAGTTTTGTCAGGCATCTCACACCATAATAAATATGCTCATCTGTTAGGGTTGAACAATTTTGGGAAAGGTTTCATTGCAATCTTTCTGGCAGATATTAGGATTTCAATTCGATTCACGATTTTCTTCAAATCAAGCGTCAGTGCAATTTACTGTTTACATTCTAGACAACAGTAAAGAAATCAATGATCAAAAGCACATAACACATTATTCATCATCTAATATTGATGATAAATAATCTGTTATCATTATTTAAACAGAGGCTTTGTGTTGTTGACCTGCTTACCAGCACTACCAATTACGACAGAGTAGACTGTTCAATCATTTTAGCAGACTGGGCTCATGATGGGAGCTCCAACAAAGTGTTTTAGTGTGAGGAGGTGAATCAGGGGTACTCAGGATGTCAAAACTGAGAGGTTTTATGGACATTAGTGATCGTGAACATGTTTCAGCAGTCATCAAAATCTAATATTTGACCTCATGCTGAAGCAAAATACGAGCCCTTTAATTATGGAATTTCTCAGGGAAGCATCCTTGGACCCTTTCTGTTTTCATTTATACATATTACTGTTTTGAAACATCCTCCAACATCACAGTGTTAATTTCTTTTATAATGCTGATGATGCACAGTTGAAAATCTCAAGTCAGACTTGTTTTATCAAAGGAGGAAGCAGAAATTTGAAGGCATTTATCACCAGATTATTGCTACTCCGGTGCTGCGGAATATTCTCTTAACCTATTAACCAGTTAACCTATTTTATTAGAAAGCTGCTACAAAAATCTTAGCAAGAACAAAAATCCACATGACCACAAAACTCCCCTTATTAAAACTCTGGATGCTTTTACGCCAAAGAGGAATGGAGTTAGGTTGATTGAGTTGCTTCCTTATCGCAGATCTTATGTTTGGCTCTGATCCATCCCAGTCTCCTGACAGGCATTTTAATGTGCGACACACACATAAAGACATCAATCATTTAAATTTCTTCGTATGTGAATCTAAATAAAGCTTGTGTCAACAGATACTCCACTTAAAGGTTTTAGATTATGCAACAAAATGTACACCACATTTTTCCTTATATTGCCCAGGCTTGACATAAAAATAGATTTCACCTTTGAAATAATTAGATTAGCACTGTAATTTTGAGAGGTTACTGCCTATACTACTGCAAAGTCATGTCTAAATAGCTCATGCCTGTCAGTAAACACTGTTTTAGTAGTATATGTTATTCTTTATTCTTTATTTCAGTTTATTTAAAACAACTATTCTGTTTTGATTAAACAAAATAAATTCATTTTAATGCATGAGGCTGACCTGACTGACGTTCTGGTGTTTGTCAGTAAGCTGAATGTCTAACCAAACTCCAGCATTAAGACTATGTCCATGTTTGTAAGGTCAACTGTCATGATCCAGCCTTAGAGGCATGTTAATCCTCAGTTTAAACAGGATTTAGACATTATAATTCAATCTTTCCTCTGACGTAGCTTTGACCTCTTATCAGTATTTTTGTTTTCCACTAGCTCTTAGGATACTGCTCATGTAACTCATAATATTTCAATTTATCTTTCCAGACTGATGAAACTTGTTGTGCTTTTGAATAAACACAAAAATTCTGAACGTGAGATTTCTCCTGCTCTAGTTTTTAATGTGGACGAACCAAGGCCATGTTTTCTCTTTGTCTGTAATAAAGACTAAACCTGGCCTTGGCCCATTTCTCAAAATCAGCCCTCAGCACATTTTAACCTGAATCACTCAGCTCTGTCTCCTGATAGCAATCTTATCGACTCATCCATGTATTTAATTTCTATAAGAGCTGCTCTGAACTTCAGTGGACTGAGGGTATAGTCAGGTGTTTGGCAGAAATTCAGCTGTAGATGATTAACCTCGCCTCAAGGGGAGAAATCTCAGTATATAATCAGTAATTAAGCTGTCACGAGGCGACTATAAAGAGATAATAAAAGAGAATAAACTGGTGAGGCTGTCTGTGGTCAATTGTTCAATAGGTTTTAGAGGAAAACAATCTGATCCAGATTAGTATCTGCTTAAAACAAACAGATACCTAAACTATCTCTTACTGCCAAAAGCTGCAGTTTCATGAGTGTCCACTTGAGGCTGGCACTGAAAGTGAGTCAAGCCTCATAGAGCGCCAACTAAAGATGTCCAAGTTAATACCTGAATTACATATGCTCATGGTGTGGTACAAAAACAGCATCTTCACCTTCTGTCTGTATTTAGGCTATGTCAACTCACACTGTCCACAGTACTTTTGAAATCCCAGCTCTTTCTGTGCATTTCCGCCTTCTGAACATACATATTTAGCTCACTGAAAACGCTTATTTTGGGAAACTCCGGCCAGGATGATTTTAATAAACTCTATCTAGGGTGTCCCTGTGTGGACAAGGAAAACAGCTTTTTGGCTCTGCACCGACCTGTCCTCGGGGTGATGTCATACTATGAAACATTATCACTGTTGTTACCTCCACCACCAAGGAGGTTATGTTTTTGCTGGCGTTTGCCCATTTGTTAGTTTATTAACCTGATAACTAAAAAAGTCAATTATCAGAGAATGTTGGACAAGACACAAGGAAAGAGTGATTGGATTGTGGTGGTGATCTGAATACTGGGATCCAGGAATTTTTTTAAATATTTGTTACTATTACATGATAGGGCAACGATATCAGAAAGGCCTTAGCGGAGTTTTGTGTGGAGCATTTCTAGCTACCTCCGCCAACGAGGTTATGTTTTCACCAGGGTCTGTCTATTTTTGTGTCTGTTTGTCTGTTAGCAAGATAATGCAAAATTACTGGATGGATTTACATTAAAATTTTACAAGAGGTGTGGTTTGGTCCAAGGAAGAAGCCATTACATTTTGGTGCTGATCCGATCCAGATTGACGTCACAAAAAATTTGAAGTTTATAATGGTAAATCCCATTTATTTATTATGGGAATTGTAGTTTATTTGCAAACTGACGTCAACGTTTTCAAGCCTATGTCACTACATTTCCCAGCTTCTCTTGGAATGCCAGCGGAGGAGTTCTGCTAACACAACGGCTAACAATAGCCTGGTAGATCGACACGTTCTTTCCGACTTTATAACTGGAACGCTGATAACTCGGACATCACGTCATTCACACTCCCCTCTTCCCAGTTCCGATGTAAATGGAAACTTACATCGGAGTGCTTTTCTAGTTTTCTTTCTGTATTTAGAACAACTCTTCCTTTATTGCTATTGATCAGTTCTAACAAAAAGAAAACTATATCAGGCAGGCATGTAGCTGCTTCTCATTGTCCTTGCTCCTGCCTCTTTCTCCTAAAAGGACAATGATTGGGCAGCGCCTCCGCAGGCCGAGCTCACCAAGCTTTGCAAGATGGATCTGCCTGTTTACAGACATCGAATCGGGCAGATCCAGGGTGCTGCTAACATAGAAAAGGCAAAGCTTATGATCTATACTCCGTCTGTTAAGCAGGGGAGCTCTTCATATCTTGGGCTCAGTTCAAGGTGCTGTCATAGTTTGAATGAACCTTACGGTTGAGGTCTTTCAGTCACGTGTCAGGCTGCAGGTGAGTTTTTTCTTCTCCTGCTCACGTTCACATACCACTGAGTTCAACCCACCTGAGGCTGCAGTTTGAATCTGTGGGTGAAACGTTAGGAACAGTCCTCCTCCGGCCTGCTGGATGGAGGATGGGTGGAGCGATGAACATGTCCTGATGTGAAGCTGACATTTAACTCTGTTCGGCCTCCTCTCTGCTCTATAGGACTGGGCCTGTTTCAGCCTGCTCTGACTCTCTCATTGAAGCAGATCTTATTATTGACACTGCTGTCCTTTCTTGAAACTTTAACTGGTCTTATGACTCAGAGGAAAAACTACACATGGAAAAAGTGAGTGCATATTGAGGTTTTGTAATGAAGAAAGTACGATTTAAATTACTCGATCTACAACATATATGAGCAGTTATTGATGACACATCCTAACTGGCATGTTGACAAGGCTGAAAGCGCCTTAGGGTATTTCTGTACCCATTATTTTTGTCTTTGTCCTGATTTGAATGTTTCTTTTCAGCTATGATCTCCCCATTTCAGATTCCCTGTTGACAGAAATGTAACAGAAAATCCTAGATACACTTGCACACAGCTTTTCAAGGAACTCTGAAGGAAGGTTGTTCCAAACTTCTTGGAGGACTAACCACAGATCTTGTGTGGATGTTTGTAGACTTAAATCCTTCTGTTTCTTTGTGTAATCCCAGATTTACTCGATGATGTCAACATCAGGACTCTGTGAGGGCCTTACCATAATTTCCTAAACTCTTTTTCCTCTTTACGCTGATGAAAGTAAAAGCAAAAGGCTCCTCTCTTCAGGTCAGGTTTGGGAGCTCATGCAGGGTCGACACTTGACCGTTCATTAATCCTGATAACTCAGCTGCACCACCAGCAAAGTTAACCCTACTTTGTTTGTAGGCATTTACATGCAGTGTACCCAGATTGCTATCTTTATGCCTCTCCCGCCCCAGAGGTCTGACTTACAATATATGCAGTCTATGGCTGTAACACATCTATGAAATAATCTCTGACATTCTTAGAAATTATGACAAATTTATGATTGAATAGTACAATCACACTCACAGATTCCAGTGTCACATAACCGTTTCTTTGGGGAAAAATGAGTCCTTACTGGGGTCTGAAAAGTTGCTAAATCTAGCGACAAAGTCACATGGACACACTGAGGGGACATGCAAATTTAACTAGCTGGTAGCATCATGTGGGGCAGAGAAACTCTGCAGCTTAATTTTGACAGCTGAGAACAGTTGTGTAGGCTGTGCGCACATTTTTTAACCTGTTTGGGTTCACGAACAAGGTAGGGAGAAGCAGAGGGAGGACAAATAATTTTCAGGACAATTCAAGCTTTTCCAGGACATTTTACTATTTTTCTCATTTTCCATATATTTTCCATTATTAGAAATTTGGTCAACCATTTTCCAGGTTTTCCAGGACGACTTTAACCAGCCTCTGGTCCCCAGCCCAAGCCCTTACAAACTGAGCTTCACTGCCGCCTTCTATTGCAGTCAAATATCATCACATAGAATGATGTTGTGTCTTCTGTGGGGACACAGTCTATTGCTTCACACTCAAGTAGCTCTCAGTGGGCCTCTTTGATGGTTTGACATTATCCCTATCAAACAAATCCACCTTGGAGTTATGGGATATTTCTTCTTGAACCATGCTGTTGAGCGTGATATGGAAAACCTCAGAACAGAGATCACTACTTCAATTTGACTCTAGCGTGGTGCTGGTGTAAAGTTTTTCCTTTTAGTTTATGACCCCAGTCCTCAGGTGCCTTAACACCAATAACCTGTTTGTTTCAATTCAGATGAAAAAATGCTGCGCTGTTGCATTTTCTCTGCGGTTCATTTCATGTTACCACGGCAGATAACCAGCCAACAGATGGCTGTTTTTATGTAATTAAATCACAGCCTACTTTTTCACTTCATCGGTAAACAAATGCCATGCCAGCCAGTCGCACTTTATGAGCATACATTGACTAAAGAATTGTTGTTTATCTTGGATCAGTAAGGAGATCAAATGCCTCAAAAATATTTCGACATGATATTTTACTGATGAGATATTTGACACCAACGAATTCTGCATGAACAAGACAGACATCAGGGTCACATATTATACAAACATGTAACTGCACATTGGAGTAAAGCATATTAACATTTGTATACCTGTATTTTGTTTTAAGATAAGAGCATACTTAATATTTATTAGTTGTACTATTGAAAGTATAAATGGCATACCTAGCAGTCACTTCACAGAGCTCAAATTAAGGTTTTCTGATAGTCCAGTACTTACCATTACCAATAGTGTTTAAAGGTGACATATTGTCTGTTATTTTATTCATCAACGACACTGAAAAGTACTTTTGTATTAGCGGTGAATTCATAAACGTTTAGTCACAGCTGAATGTAAATACATTTACTGATGCTGACACATCAGGCTGACTCACAATATAAAGCTGCAGTACTCCATGAAAAAATAAATTTCTGAGTAATAACTCCAAACTGTCATTTTTATTTTCCTCTTGGTGAAAGATAGAAATAAGAGGGTTGAATCACATGTGTTGGAACATGTCTGATGTTTTTTCCCCTGCAGGCTCCACACACTCTCTGTGAGACACGTCAGAAAACTGCCTGCAGGGATCTGGATTAAGATCTAAATGAAGTTATATGAAGGATGTCAACACCAAACATTAGACTGTGTCATACTCGAAACTAGATCCTATGTTAACATTTCCTCATAGCTTACAAAGACTGGTGTTGCAGATAAAACCTGTTTAGAAGATGAGGGGGATCAGGCAAGGAAAAATGAGAGGAAGAAGACCTTTTACAGGTTTAGACATACATTTAAAATTTTGAGAGTAAAAATGCTGATTTGTTTTGAAAAAAAAAGGCAGTGAAGTAGAAATAAGACAAAATCAAATTCTGAGAGAAGTCAATATGCTCAGAAAAAAATGTATTAGCCCTGTTTTTCTCTGGAATCATTTTTTTCGCTTGCTTTTTCCACTCTTGTCAACTTCAGCGAGTGCCGCCACAGCTTTCACACCAGGCAGCCCCATCCCAATATGAGCTTCCTTTGAAAGCTTGGGAAGAACCACAATAAATCTCCCCACAAGGAACCTGATTCTTTGAATAATTAACCTTGGCCTAACTTAACGGTCATTTTCTGCCTGTTTTGGACAAGAAACGTGCACAGCTTGCAGCTCTATTCTCAGATTCTCAGGGTGGAGATGCACTTGAGACCTCTTCATAACTCAACTTGAAATGAAAAATGCACACACTGTTGTTGAGCAAAGAGCATTATCAAAAGTTTAGAAAAACTGTTCAAATGTTGACAAAAAACAGGTCATAGTTTTGAGGAAAAAGGAGTGACATTTGACTGAAAAGAAATTTTAAAAACAATGTAAAATGAGGGAAAAACATACAAAATGTTCAGACAGAATGTTAAGAGAAAAGTTAATTAAATAAGAAAAAAAGTAAAAGTGAGAGGTCTTGATAATATTTAGAATTTCTCCAGAAAAAGTAAGAATTCCATGAGGATAAGTTAAAATGGTGCAGCAAATGTTTAAAAGAAAAAAGTCAAAATGACTACATTAAGTTTATGGATCAAGTAAAAAGTGAAGCATCCAATTTTGGTTTGCAATCATTTTCAAAATGCTAACTCTGTTTTCCTCGTTTCAACTGTTGTTTTAAAAGTGCAAAATAAGAACAACCTTAGTCCTCTTACTCATTTTTCTACCTGACCACTCTTCCTTTAAACTTGCAACTTTCGTAAGTACTCATTTCAAAATAACTGTATTTTCAATTTCAGTTTACTTTTTCTTCATCATCATCATTTCTGTAAACTCCCCTCAGTCTCCTGATGTGAATGTGTTTGTTTTAGTACCTGAACGTACCTCCGACTCTCAGCTGTGTCCTGTTTAAAAGTTATGTAACCTCTGAACTCCGGTTGGAAAGTTTGCACAGATTAGTCATCTTTGACTGAGCAGATGTTCAAATGATACACTGACTGTAACGATTTCATCATATACATATATGATAAAGAAAGTGAGTTAATTAGCTTCGACAATATGAATAAATGAACAAAAAGTAAATGGTTCATAATCCATACTGAACAAAGTCTTTGTTGTCTTCCAGTCATGTTTTTGATAACACCACAGCATCAAAATGAATCTTATGACACCCATTTTATCTTGAACTGTGGCAGAGCTTCAGTCCTAATGTTATTGGATCTCAGAACTTGGTGAAACTGTCTGGCACAGCACAAGAATGGTTTGTATCTTACTATCTTACTAACTGAATCTATAAGTAACTGAAAATATAAGCTAACAAAATAATGAGGTGTCCCCCACAGCTCTATATTAGGTCCTCTCTCTTTATCATCTACACGCTTTCACTGGCTAAAGTTACCAATAACTATTAGTATGCAGAAGATACAGCTCTACATTTCAGTGTCACCAGTTCAACATGGTCTCATGAGAAAAAAACTAAGGTCATTGATTTCAGATCCAAAGAGAGCTAGAAAGGCACTCAGAGAGCTCAGACATCCGCCAAGCAGCTCAGTTCCAGCAGTGGCTTTTCCACAACCCCTGTAAAAGATACAACTCTGGATCACCAGAGTAGTGCCAAGATCCAGACCAAACTCAGCATACATGGAGGTTGTCATCCAGCATGAACACATCAGGTTTTGGGAACATCACTTCATATTTGGATTTTAAATGAATTATTGAATGTCGTCAATGGGATTTCCCATAATAAAGTTTAATGTTCTTTTGTGACATCAATCTGGGATGGATCCGGATGAAATTTGCCTTGATGATAGACACATGGATCCAATTTATTATCCTGTAAAATTGGACGTGAATCTGTTGAGAAATGGCAGAGATATGATTTTTTTTTTTTCACAATGTTAACCTATGGGATTTTCTTTAAATTTTGGGAATATTTTGAATCAAGACCAATATCTGAATCACCACCTAAATGTAATGGCTTCTCCCTTGGACCAAACTACAACTCTGTTAAGAATTTTTTTATGTTAATCCATCCAGTAGTTCTTCCATAATCTTGCTAACAGACAAACAAAAGACAAAGGCGAAAACATAACCTCCTTGGCAGAGGTAATACATTTCAAGTCAGCAAATAATTTTAATAAAGTAAATCCACCAAGGCTTTTCTTTGGAATTCAGGTTTGTACTTTTAAATTATCATAAATTACATTTATCCAAATGTGAGCTGGTAGTCAAATTTTCCTCCATTGCATTTTACAACTTATGCAGACTAAATGGTGCATGCAAAAAACATTTTAAACAGAATAAAAATGTTGCTTGTTTTGAAAACTAACAGTCAGTTAGACCTTAATCTTGAAAAGCAGCTGGATTGACTAGATCAGTATACAGAATGTCATGCACATGTGAAACAGTACACCCTGCATGTCAAATAGACCTACTTCATGTTGTCATAAAGATCTACGAGAGATGTCTCAAAGAGCTACCAGCAGATAAAAATCTATAGGTTGGTGACCTCTGCCCTAAAAGATCAGTCAGACAGCAAGACTGCTTTAGGGCACTTTCACATTTAACAAGTTTGATCAACTTTTTTGGAAAGTTTGGTTCGTTTTTGGTGATGTGAAACCTCACACAAATTCTAGTGCAGACCAAAGAACTGAGCTTTGGTCCACCTGGAATCAGGATGTCTCTGTTCTCTTCCAAGTTTGGTATGCCAAAGGTGTGGAAGTCACAGCTACAGCCTCAACGAGAAGCTGGTGGTTTTAGGCAGCATTCAGTCTCTATGCTCCATTTATTTGGAACAAGAGTAAAAATAACTTTAGTTTCCTAAATTGACAGGTGATTATTAGTCCCAGAGTCAACAAGTTAAAGGTTTTGAGTGTGTCTGTTAAAATCATTTTGGGCACAACAGTTTTGTGCTTATTTAATGTGAGACATTAAAACTGTTATAACAGGTTATCACAATTGTTGGTATAGTCTGGATTTCAATCCATACATTGTGGCTCAGAGCGATGACACAAACTGTCATTTGCATGAGCCGTCATGTGCTGTTATAAAAACACGACATGCAGAGTGACAGTGATCGTTTCAGCCTGAGGGTCCCTGTCATGTGACCACCCGCAGCCTGTCATTTTGAATATCTAGACGTTTGTTCGTTGTGCTGCAGGTAAACTGGGTCAGGGACAGGAAATAAAATCAGCCACTATTAGATTTTACTGCACTGTCATTTATACTTTTATTACACGGTCATAAACGTCTGCTTCTTTTTTAACTGACCTGATGTTGAGGTCAGTATTGAACAATTTACATGAAAACAAAAGCTTAAACTTTTAAAAAACATACTTTTTGGGGGCTTCTTTATGTCCAAGAGTATTTTCTTTACAGATGAAAATATAAAGTTTCTTCAGATTTGTATGTTAAGTTTCCAGGATATATCAACATGTCTTAAAACAGGAGGTAAGACAAAGATGATGACGACAGATTTTATGTTGATTCAAAAAGAGATGTGCCAAGTTAATGATAAGCACAAAGTCTGTTTACAGTACAAACCACTAACAGAAATATGCCCAGTAACAACAAGAAAGTCAAATCTTAATGGTAAAGTATCACTGAACTGTGCTATTTCATTTAGGGAGCATTTCTAATGGTAGTGAAACAAGTGCAGAGTAAGTATAAGTTCTTAACACCTTTTTTTTAAATTATAAAACAGTAAAAAAGTAGATAAACTAGTTATAATCAAGGATCCCTTACCAGTTATTTGATCAATTAAAACAATGTCAAAACTGACTTTTGGTGAAACTTTTGCTCACAACGTTTTGATGTTGGTGTGCCCCAAGGCTCTGTATTAGATCCCCCCGATTCTTCCCTTACCTTTACTTACCATCAGTTTTCTGGACTTCTGTTTCAGTGTTTATCTACAGTGCTCTTTTTTTATGGCAAAAATACAAACAAATGTTGCTCTTTCTTTTTAAGTTTCATAACTGTTTGATACTACAATTAAGATAGTGCTCTCTCTTGTAGTTACAAAATAGTAGAGATCATTTAGTTTGTGCACTTTTTAATACCCCTCTTAATTTAAATAAGGACGATTATCAATTTACCAACTTTGGTATTTTGAGTATAGACATTTTTAAGACCTTAACAACATGTTGTACAGTTCACAGTGTTAACTGGAGCCTGATTATTTTCTCTTGAGAGACGGAGAAAAACTCTTAATCGGGTGTCTAGGACTTCTGTTTTTGACGCTAAGGTGTTTGTAAGAAAGCAATTGTTACCTCAGCCAAGCAGGTTATGTTTTTGTGTTTGTATGGTTGTTTGTGAACAATAAAAAAGTTATGAGCAGATTCTGATGTCATTTTAATGAGGAAGAAATGTAATTTTACTGAAGATCCAAATCCAGATGTGGATCCAGGACTTTTTAAGGAATTTCTTACATTGATAGGACAAGTAGTGTCAGAAATGCTTTAGCAGAGGTTTGTGCTCTTGGGGGCACTTCTAGTTTTTTTAATAATGTATTTTCAAATAATTTAGAGTTCTGGTATCATGAATAACCATTTAGCATCTTAAAAAGATATAAAAACACACACACATACACACACACATATAGTTTTGTTATTCTATTCATTATATAACTTTTATAGAGATTTTTCCAGTGCCTAACAAATTCATTAGGCCATCTGTCATGAATATAAGAAAACACTGATACTTTAGCATACTTTCAAAAACTGTTTTTAAACCTGAAAATGTTATTGTTGTTGGACATACAGTTGAACAGGAATGAGGGATTTCAAATTGAAATCATCTTTTTATATCCAAATTTGGGCTTCCCTGAGAAATCAGGAATTAATCAAACATAACATTCAACCAATAAAAATATATATTTTGTATTTTTTTTGTTTTGTTGACATCTTAATCAAAAATAATAATGTTCTTTGCTTTTTTTTTTGTAAAACCGTACTTGTGAAAATTCACGGATAACAATAATAATTATATTTTAGCATTAAAAATATCATTTCTGTTTAAGAGCCTCTACATACTGGTATATTAATCATTACAAAAATAAATCTTATATTGGATGAAAAAAATCGGATCTGAAAAAATGTGTTTAGCACTGTATAAAGCCGATATTTACCGGCAATATTTTTACAATCATGACTTACCTCAGCATCACTGAATGCCCACATTTACAAATTAAATTTAATTAATTTACTATTTGTTTGAGATTAAGATGTTTTCTCTTTATAACTTTTTTCTTGATCAAAAGATGAATCCCTATTTATCTCCTATCATAATTTAGCTCAGAGTACAGAGATATATTTTTGGTTCATGTTACCCATCTCTAGAATTCTCATACACTCCTGTTAGACCAAAGCAGGACCTTGGGGCCTCCATGAAAGCCCTTTGCTGTGGCCCCTTCCTCACCATTCAAATGTTAATATTAATAACTCATATCAACTGTTGTTTGTTGGTTGTTACATTATTCTGACGGACAAAATGGCTCCTGCATTAATAAACAGATGTATTTAATCGTTTACCTTGTGAGCCTCCTGTATGAGCCTCCTCACCACCTCCTTGATATGAGGTCCCGGCTCTTTTGGCGGATGTGTGAACACACTGACCCGGGTCACCCCCTTGTACATGCCGTTAGTCCCGGGCCAGCCGATGTCCAGCCTCGGGATCTCTGTGTCGGACACTGTGGGCCAGTATGTGGAGTGGACCCCCGAGTCTGCACTAGAGGAGCCCTTGGACTTGTTGTCTCCGGACTCGGACTCGGTGTCGGGGTCGTACTCGGTAAAGGTCTTTCGGAGCAGTCTGACCTCTCTGGCGGACAGGAAGTCCTTGATGTTGTCCTCCTTCAGTCTCATCTTGAAGGCTCCGTCCCCGGTCTTCAGCAGCTGCTCCAGGGCGGCCCTCTGCTCCTCGCTGTAGTAAAACTCGGGTCTGTTCTCGGGGATCTTCTCGTTGACGTGATCATCGTCCAAACAGAGCAGCTGGGACTCCGCCATGATGGACCAGACCGGGCTGAACCGGGACAAACGTCCTCCTGACCCGCTGCTCTCTCGCACAAAGAGACCTGTGCTGTCAGGTACCAGGTGAGACTCTCAGGTTGCAGCGGGGGGCGGGGCCAAGCACGAGCTACAAACCTGAATGAAGCCACTGTTCAGTCACCCCGAAACTAGGGTTAACCCTCACGTGCCTTTAGGAGGTCTCATATTAGTCACACTCACACTCTTGGGTACAAAAAATGTACCTAAACAAAGCAAGCTATAAAAAATAAATCTAAATACTTTACTCTGCTTTCACTGCGCTATTTTTTCACTCACATCTGACATCTTACATAAAGGACACACATTATTGATGTCAACTAATATTAATAGTTGGTTAGTGGTTAGTTAGTAATAGTATACTAATTGATATTCATTTATTAACAATCCAAAAAGGGGGATTTTTAACTCTTTTTGGATTGCTACAGCCTTGGACATGTTAATAATCAGCAAAAACACTGATTATAATGCACTATTATTTATGCAGTGTCCAATATTCACTCTCATACCACTAAGCACAAAAATGCTCTTTTCATAAAGTAGCTATAAAAATATTATAAACTGATATTATTTCCAACTTTAGGCTTGAGTTTTAAACCAACATCAGTCCAAATGGTACGCGTTAAATATTTGTGATTTTTTTAGGAAGGTTTTAAGCCTTCAAAAATGCCAGGTTTTTTATTTAAAAAAAAAAAAAAATCAATCCACAATCAAGATTGGCTACTGCTTAACAGAGGTTTTTTTTTCTTGCTGGCATGAAGGAGGGATTCATGATTGGCTTTATAGATTCATGTTGTTGTTGGATGTATGTATTTGTATATATATATATGTATATGTGTATTTTTTATATGTATATATGATATGTGTATCCATAAAATGAAGAGTTTGTCTTCAGCCTGCTCTAATATAAAGTGTCTTAAGATAACACTTGTTATGAATTGGCGCTATACAAATAAAGATTGATTGAGTGATTGATTGATTGATTGACAACTGGAAGCCCAGTCTAATCTCCCTCAATGTGTCACACCAGTAAATTTAAAAATTTCCAAGAATTTCAACCATAAAGGTAACAAAAATCTGCCATGAAGTAGTTTAGTCTGATTTGCCTCTTTGACACCATGTATGCAGGAGAAACACACTACAACATGAAAAATGGAAAATATCTCAGTAATAGTCTTTAGAAACTGGCCTTATTTTATCCTTGTCAATATTATTTTTGAATCTGGGACCAAAAATGACCTTTAACCATCAATTCTCAGGAGTTTTATGACTGCTACCTTGGCCAGATTACTTTAGTGCTTTTTTTTAAAGACAACATGGTTGAAAGGTACAAAAACAAATAAATGGCATGTGACACACACTTCTGAAACAACCAGTTAAGTGGCAAAGCCAGAGGGATTTACGATGCCATCAGGAGGAAACTGCTGGTATAAAAAGTGGAATTAAGCATATCACTGAAAAAGCCCAAACATCCATAGTGGCATGTTAACAGGAATGCAAAGTGGCATGTGGCATGCCTTTAGGACATCATTTGAATATAAAGTGGCATGCAGGAAAAGTATATAAAGTGGCTTTTAGGAAAGAAATTACGTGTTAAATGGATTGCAGCCTATCACCAGGGAAATACTGGCATATAGAGTGTTGTGTAGTCACAGGGAAAGTAAATGAAGTGTACATTTGCACATCATTAGGGGCCCATCATCATATGTGTTCATGATTTTTACACACCTAAACCTTGTTTAATACATAAGATTATTTAGTTTGTTCATGTGGAACGCCTTCCCTGAGCACCCACAGCCTACAGATGCTTTTAAAAGATATCTTAAAACCTTTTTTTTTTTTTTTTAAGAAAAAAAGCATTTTGCTAAACTTCTTTTGTGGGTTCCCCTTTCTTTAAGAATCTATTTATCTTGACTCTTTTTTTATAAATTGTTTTAATTGCATTAATCTTAATTGTTTTATTCTTGCCCAAGAGTACTGTGAGATTGTGAAAATATAAAGTGCAATACAAATAAGAATTTTTATTATTATTTTTAATATATACTATAGTTCCTTGTGTTTATTTACATGGTGAAAACTTCATTTTGTGTCTGTGATAAACTCATCGTCCCAGCTTTCAATGTGAAATAAAGGTGCAGAGAAACGTCACATATTGCTTCAGCAGAGGTAAACAATCAAGTATGACTGACACATGGCTCTGGAGCACTGGCATGTACACCACAGTTGCTCCTGAAGAAACATTCAAATGTAATTTATTTCTTGATAAAACAGTTCAAGTTTTCTTCTTTTAGGCCAAATAATACATCCCTACAATGCTAATTTTTCAGATGCTGCTTTTTATCTGTACTTGTACTACTTTTTCGTGTTTTACTTGATCTAAAATTTAAAGACAAGAGTTAGTTTTCTATAAATAACACATAGCAAATCAGCTAATTTCAGTCTCCAGCTTTGGCCTGTTGTCACGTCCAGATGTTGAGATGTTTATATCGCTGGTGTCAAAATGTTTGTCTAACTGATCAGTATGCTTCGGGGTATTTACCCTTCTGTCGCTCCACTGACTGATGTGTGCTACTGTGTGGGTAAATTACAGATGCTTTGACTGGCACTTTGCTGTAAGAGCACACCATAATAACAGTCTTTTACCATCACTCACCTGTAAATAAATCACAGCTGTAGCTTGTAATGACAGACTGAGAGATGATTTGATGTACGGAAACATTTATAATGTTGTGAAAAAGGTCTGAAAAAATATAAGCAGTAATTACAGTCATATGGTAGTGATGGAAAAAGTCTTATTGTATGTTCACTGCCACCAAACAAGACTCTATAAACACAATGATCAGCTAAAGAGTTAAAATTTCAGATGGTTTGAAGCACTTAAAGGATGTGTATATATCAGGGACAGTTTTAAGAATCAAAGATCACTGTAAGGCCCCTTCCTATTTCTATTGAGGTTGATTCCCCTCTGATTAACTTACCATGAAGACTTTTTTATATGATTATGACTTACAAAACATCATCATCTTTGGCATTTGTTGAAAAAAGAGAGGGAGCACAGTCAAAACTGCAAACATAGTTGACACGTTTAGACAATTTTGTAAGAAATGTGAATTTGCCAGCTGATTTGTGTAGTTGTGAGCATTATTATTGGTGCTACTTATAATAATGTATAAAATAAGATGAAAATAACTCCCTGTTGCACAAGAGCTTAACTTTGAGAGCTTTAAGAGCTTAACTCTTTAGCAGTAGCTGTTGAGTTGGGGTCTGGTGCATGGTTCCACAACCACCATGGACTTGTACTCAGAAGGGTGTTTTATTTTGAAAGACTGACTGGCTTCTTGCATATCTGTTTTATGTAGCTTAACTGTGAGACTCGACACATAGGCTTTCTGTTTCTAACTGCTGTGATGAAGGAAAAAGTAGAGCTGAGATAAGACCAGTGATGCTTCATTTCCACTTTTTTGAAGTGTAATATATTATCCATTTCTGATACTATTCCTCTTCAAATGTGTACTTTTATTTATAAAGTCAAATACATGAGTACAGAATTACCAGAAAGCTTTAAAATGTTCTTTATTCCAAACTCTCAAGGGAACTTTTATTCAACAAGACAGAGCAATAACCTGTACCCATCACTGTATCAAACATCTCCAGGTCAGTGCTAAATAAAATACCACAGCGTACAATTATGGAACAAGTAGTTTTATTTACTGACAGCGTCTCTGTCCCTGTCCGGATATAGATGGAGGCTTGAAAAATGTCTTGATGTCAAAGACTTTTTGTCAGATATGTATGTTATTTGATTTTTGTTTGTTTGCTTTTCTTTGATTACTAGGGCTTAACGTCTTTTTTCTGCTAATTTTATCTGTATTTACTCTTAGGTGAGATTTGTAAATAAGCCCACATTGGGTTTCTACCTCACTTGCACATGTGACTTAATTTTATTCACTGTTTTCTTTAACTTCTCTTTTAACTATGTGAAAATATATATATTTTTTAAAAGTTTGTTCTCGCACACTCGTCCACCTGTGCACTATACGTAGTTGCATATATATATGACTTTGCAACATGTGTGTAAGTGGAGGAGACTCTGTGAATGAACATTTATTAACGTACAAGAAATTTAGAGAATCTGGAGAAATCTGCACGTAAGCAACAAGGCCGAAAACCAACACTGAATGCCTGTGACCTTCAATTCCTCAGATGTCACTGCATTAAAAACTGAAATTATTCTGTAAAGGATATTACCGCTTGGGCTCAGGATCACCTCAGAAAACCATTGTCAGTCAACACAGTTCATCCCTACATCTATAAGTTCAAGGTCAAACTCTACCATGCAAAGCCAAAGCCTAGCCAAAGACCATCTCTTATCTGAGATGGACTGAGGCAAAGTGGAAAAGTCTGCTGTTGTCTGATTATTCCACGCTTCAAATTGTTTTTGGAAATCATGGACATTGTGTCCTCTGACCCTCCAGATTGTTCTCAGTTAAAAAAAAACAGCATTTGTGATGGTATGAGGGCGTGTTAGTGCCCATGGCATGGGTAACTTGCTCATCTATGAGGGCATATTTAATGCTGAAAGGTAAATACAGGTTTTGGAGCAACATGCTGCCATCCACATTTTCAGACACAATTCGAAAGACAAGACCAAGCCACATTCATAGGAAAAAAGGGTGGGTGTTAGACTTGCCCACCTGCAGTCCAGACCTGTCTCTCATTGAAAATGTGTGGCAGATTATGAAGCTCAAAATCGGACAACAGAGAACCCAGACCGTTGAGCACCTGAAGTCATACATCAAGCAAGAATTGGGAAGAATTCTACCTTATAAGCTTCAGCTATTAGTGTCTTCAGTTCCCAAATGCTTATGGATGTGTTACACAGTGGTAAACATGCCACTGTCCCAGCTTTACTGGGACATGTTGCAAGCATAAAAGAAAATAAAAATGACATTTACCAGCGTAAACACTGAAAACCTTTTGTTTGTGGTGTATTTGATTGAGTTAAGGCCGAAAATGATTTGCAAATCATTGTATAATGTTTTTAGCACCCCATCTTCATTGGAATTGGAGTTTGCTCACAGAAAATCCCATAAATGATCAAAAACCACAGCGAACATTTTTTGAATTAACTTTGTAATCTGTCACAATTAAAACAAAAATCCCAACTGTTAAGAAAATATTTTATTTCTTTGTCAATGCGGCATCAGGAGGGTACATGGGTTTTGGTTGTTCCTTTATCAGCAGATATCATCCATGAAACATCCTTTTTGGGACAGAAATGGTTTGGTCAAAGCTAAAAAAAAATGACAGTTAGAATCTTTGTCAGAAAATTGAAGATAAAACTAGAGTATATCCCATAGTGCTTTAAATAAACATGGACTAGGATTTGAGGCCCCTTTTAAATGATGCTGAATAAAACCTTTAACAGCAGGCATGGCATTTATTCTACAGAAACACAAAGCAACTCCAATTCCTTCCAGCACCAGAATCTTGTGGTCATTAGAGTTCCTATCAGCTCAGTCTGTACACATCTCACACACATGCAGGGTAAGCGTGTGTGGTTTCTCACTGCTGGATGGTGTAATTTGCAGGAAACAGGCCGATCTTCCCCCGCAGCCGCCCCCTCCACCACGAGGCATCAGAGCGGTCCAACACCTCGATCATGTCTCCGGCGCTGAACCCGAGCTCGTCGTCTTCCTCTGCTTTGAAGTCGTACAGCGCTTTGACGTGCAGGGTGGACGCCCTCTGTGGGACGAAGGGGAAAACACACTGTAAAAGGATTACTGTACATTTTACAGTAATTTACAGGCAATACAAGGCCAGTAAATTTCTGTGAATGTCTTTAAAGCAGCATTACTCTATCTTAATTTACAGCATAATTACTGTATTTAAAAAAAAAAGCCTCCTTACTGTATTTTTATTTACAGTATCATTGCAGTATATTATTCTACAACTTCTTTTACCCTTTAATACCTGAAAACACAAATTATAGCCAGAAAATTCTAAATTTTGGAAATTCTAAATAATCAAAATTTCCATAAAATTTAACATATATACTTTTTGTATCTCATTTGATACATTAGGTGTTTTTGGCAACTTAAAATCCATTTGAGGACATTTTTATCATTTATCTGATTGTATTCATATGTCTTTTGAGTAATTTGTTGATTATATTGATTAGATATAGGTATTATAAAAGTATGTGTCAGATATGATACAACAGGTGTTAAAGGGTTAATACATTTTAAATTACAGTGAATTGCTGTGTTATCATTTATTTTTCTGTATCTTTCACTATTTAAATTATCATTAATAGCAATATACAGTTGTGTAAAAACAAAAGAAAATTGCCAACATCATTTTTTTTTTCATAAAATACTTTACTGAAGCGTTTGTCTCACCCAAAAATGTGAAACATTTACTTAAAAATATCTTGCCTGCTATTGGTCAATTTTCCTGGGGAAGACGGACTTATGGTGGTGACTTAATTTTTCTCTTGATCAATCAGTTAATCAATTTTTATTTGTTTAGACACGTTACAGTAAAGCAGCAGATGTTGGTCCATTGCCCTTTTCAGTTATTTACTGTATAGACATTTTACAGTAAGTTACTGTCAGTGGTGGACAAAGTACTCAACTCCATTACTTCAGCGAAAGTATAGATACTCCTGGTCAAATATTAGTCCGATACAAGTAAAAGTTGTTCAGTCAAATTTTTACTCAAGTTAAAGTACTGGAGTACCTGCTTTTAAAAATACTTAAGTATTAAAGTACATTTCAGATTTACCCTAATGACTCAAACAGCCTACTGAATGCACTGACCTATTAATAGGACCTGTAGAATAAACAGTTTGTAAAATATGCTATGAAGCCTACAGAAATGCCTATTGAAACATGACTGAATCCACAAAAGGACAACCATTGCCGTTTTCCATTTTTTAAATTTAATGTTAGCTCAGTGTTTACCTGCCCGATCGGAGTAGCGCATCACCACTTGAACAAATCACACGCAGATCGTATTTTAGAAGAGAAAATACATTTCCTCAGCTGACTTCAGAGCTATATTTAAAAGTAACAAAACCCTTCATAGAAATGTAATGGAGTTAAAAGCATGATATATTTCTTTCAAATGTAGAAGAGTGACAGTCATAAGTTTCCAAAAAAAATAATACTCAAGTAAAGTACAGATACTCAAAAAATGTACTTAATACTCAAGTAAATCTACTTCATTACTGTCTGCCCCTGGTTATTGTAAATATTACGGTTAAATACTGTTAAGTTTACATAAATAAGTATGCTTCCCCACAATCCATTGCCATTTACAACAATTTACTATAAATCGGTTATAGGGCACAGATAGGGTCAGCATCTGATGATTCAAGGGCAACGATTTAAATCAAAGTTTCAGATTGTTTTAAATGCTTCATTTTATCACCATTATTAGAGATACTATCGAAAGAGGGGAACAAATGTTGATCCTTTAAGTCTGAATGGATCTGATTCCCATTACTTTTTGAAAAAGCTTCTTTATCAGTAGTTTCAGTGAATAGAAGTGTTTTTACGATGGACTTTTAGTTGATTTTTGGACACGTTTCCCGTTTCATTTATAATGTATTCTGTCATGTTAAAGGGATATGCCAACTTTCTTTTGTTTTCATGTCTTGCCTCACTCCTGGGTCCATGACAAGCAGATAGACATCATTCTTTCGACTGTGCGTGCAGTAACAAGAGAGAGACCACCGCTAATTAGCTTAGCTCAAACACTGGGAGTCAGTGGGTATTGTTGGCCTGCCTCTGCCTACAGTCATCAGATAAACTCTTTAGCAACTCTAAACAGTCCTGTTTGCTTGTTGTCACTCGTTTTTTTGCCGTGTTCTGTTACGTTATCTTCCACTATCATCGTATTATCTATTTCTACTCATAGACAAGAGTTTTGTTTTGTTGCCATCCTTACAAGCACGGTGGTTTGCACTAGAGATGTGACGTTCGCGAACGAGTCGAGTCTTTTGAACGACATCATCGTCTCTTTCTTGTGAGTGAGGCAAGACAGGAAAAGAAAAAAATGTTGGCGTATCTCTTCAAGGTCGGCCATTTTTGACCAAATCAGAATAAAAAATCTACCATTTTGACCTGAGCGGGCATGGTTTCACTGCGTCGTTGAACAGAAGCGCCACTGATGGGGCTGCTTCTTCCTGTGTAAGGGATGGTTTGAGCTCGCTCCTCCAGACCAGGTCTCATAGCCTGAGAGAAGAAAAAAACAGACTTTGCCGAGTAATCATGTTCTAATTCAGATAAACTCAGTTAAATATGTTCACCCTGAAAGACATACGGATCCTTTGCTGAAGTAGTTAAAACATCCAGATTTTAGTGGGGGTTAGAAATGATTAGAGGAGTGTAACCAGGGTCACAGATAAAACTGTTAAATTTAGAAAGTTTTACTATGGAAATATCTTTTCACTTTTTTTAAAACAGCAAAAGCTAAATATTAAGTATGTTTTTTCTGCACTTAATGTACACAGAAGAAAGTAAGAAAGACAGAAAGATATATCCACAATAAAACATTTTAAATTCAACAGTTTGATTTGTGACCTGGGTTACAGAAGCAATGTCCAAACTATGATCATGAGAGAAATGCAGCCTGGGGCTCATTTTCAATCAGCTCTAATCAAACTCCAAAAGATATACCGCTCACCCCGGTGAAGTCCAGATCATTTTAAAGGTGTTTTTTGCAAGTGTGAATGTGGTTTTGCTCTTTTCTAATCATCAAATATGGACAGAAAAGTCTTCTGTGGACAAATTTTATGTAGATGTCATAGTTACATTGTAAGTTTCATACATGCTACTGGTGGCAGGGAGGGGGTGTACATTTTTGTCCAAAAAGAAAAAAATCTAGAAGAGCTCTGAGAGGCATTTCCAATATCGTCGAGTGAGATATTGTCAAAAATGTGGGAAAACTGCTTCGCACTGCTTACAAATCATTAAAAAAAAAAATCCTGGATTCACATCCTGGTTTGGTTCACTACCAAGTTCTGATGACTTGTCCCTTAAGTTATTAGAGAAAATGTGGAAAACTGCCCTATCACGTATCTGTATGAAAACAAATGCACCAATCACACTCATTTTCTGCACTATCTGCTACTTTAACAAAGCTTTGAAATCATAATGTGGAGTAATTAAAATAATCTAGAAGCCCCAGTGCTCCTGTGAAGTTTGTGAGCTTTGTGCAGTTTGTTCTTGTTTTGTGTCTGAATGTGGAGGTGAGCTGTCAGCTGCATTGTTGTTGTCCTGACCAGGGGCTGATCAGGGCCCACTGAACTCTAACTGACGGTACCACATCTTAAACTTTAATTCACTAAAGGTGAGCTACATCACAGTGGCTTGTCATCTGTATGTGCAGTTTCCTTCATGAAAAGAGTTTGGACACCTCTGGGTTAGAGATGCGTCTGATTTAAATACCTTCATATTTGTCTAACATCACTGTTATTCAAAACTATGACTGGGTTAGCTTATCAGACAGAAGGGTAGTTAGATATAGTAGTAAAATTTGTACCAGCTGGTTGTGAGGTTGGTCTGAAGCTCTGCGAGGTGACACGACTGCAGCAGGGGAACACTTTTCAGGTAAACTCCCTCTCTTCATCTGTTAGAGGGAAACACTGCAGGTTGTTACAGACTGCAACATCTCAATTTTTCAGATTGTAGAAATGTTAATGCATCTATAAACATCTACATGAAATCAATAAAATGAATAGAACACAGAGGTCTGGATCAACAGTTAAGGAAGTGCTCTGTTTAAAGCCACACTGTGTAGTTTGTTCTCACATCTCGAAGTGAAACTGTATTTTGCATTAAAATGAAAAGTGCTCTCTAGCGCCTCACTTTTTCAAATGTGCATTACAACCGCTGAACTCTACGGTAGTGCCGAGAAGCGATGTCCACACTCCTCTGTTTTAGTCACGCTGGCTCTGAGCGAAAACACATTTAGCCTTAGCCAGTGGTACTGCGTAGTACTCTATGTCCCTCTCGGCTGGTCATAGTTTTACTATTTTTCTTACCCATTCTATGTAAATACAGATCAGAAACTATTCATTCAGGAGGTCAAGTCAGATTGTTGGCAGAGGCAATTTGACACAAATGACATATTTATGGATGTAGACACTGTTTTTAGCTCATACGTTACTTAAAACACTACACATTGTCCCTTCAAATCTGTGCATTTGGCCAGGGGTGCAAAGTAACTAAATAACATTCAAGTGACTTTATTTGAGCAGCTTTTTTGTGTTCTTGTCCGTTTTTTTATTTGTTTTAAACCAGTTATTTTACTTGAGTATGTTTTGGAATCTTTTTTACTTAGTTACATTTTTTTTGGCAAAAATGTTGAAAAACAAAACCAATTCAAGTTAAAATTTTGGTTACAAAACCAAAAGGCTGCCTTAACACTGACACCAAGTTAAAGGGATATTTCAGTGATTTTTAAGTCGGGTTGTATCAGGTGCTAAACAATGGTGTCATGTAAATACAGATAAGAAATTCTTTACTCAGGAGGGCAAGTCAGATTGTTAGCAGAGGCAATTCAACACAAATGAGGGCATATTTATGAATGTAGACACTGTTTTTAGCTCATAAATGACTTAAACACTACACATTGTCCCTTTAATGTTTGAAGCATTTCTGTAGTCAGTTGTTAAGTTTAAATTTGTCCACTAGGTGGTGCTGTTTTTCCATTCAAAGCACGCTGCACAGTCTCACACTTTTTATTGTTTTCTGCTCGGGTGCCCGCAAAAAGAATAACGATGCACCAAAATCAATGTTGGTGTTGATTATTTTACAATCTCAGAGCCTAATTGTAATCAAATATTCCTTGTTAATATTTTATGGAATTTTATTTTTCACTAAAAACAGTGGAGTTGTTTGAACACACTGGCTTTTAAAGGATATCCCCCCCCCCCACACACACACACACACACAACAATAATAAGAATAATAAAAACATTTGGTATGTATATTTCAGGCAGTTTTAAAAGACCGACATGTTTAAAGTACAAAAAATATATATGATTTGTCCGTCAAGTTTTCCTCATTTTTTGCACATTGATGTTTCATGTTTTGTTCTTCATGTTTTATTTTGAGTGCACTAACCCTTGTCTGTTCCTGTCTGCACTCCCCGTCTTGTTGCACCTGCTTCCTGATCCTTTCACCCCACCTGTTTCCCATCCCCCCTCATTACCTCTTTTATTTAACCTCATGTCTCTCACTGTCTTGTTGCCAGTTCATCGCACTCACAGTCTCCATCCCAGCACCCTAGTAAGCATTCTGACAGTCTTGTCTCGCCATGTGTTACCTTTCCTGTTTTCTGACCTTGAATTTTGCTTCATGTTTTTTGGATACTGCTGCCTCAGTCTACCTGCTTTCTCTGTAACAACCCTTGTCTGACTTTTTAATCAAACCTTTTGCTTATTTAACTTTCTGTGTTGGTGTTCTGCATTTGTGTCAGCTTTAATAATATTTTGAAAACTGATTTTATGCTGCACTTTTTGTTCCACAAGAGGAAGTTTTGTTTTTATTCTGACACAGCAAAAAATAAATAAATACAATCAATGTTGGTGCCAGTTATTTACCAATCTCAGTGCCAAATAATAATCATCAAATACTCATTAAAATGTAAAATTCTTTAAATCTTGTGTTATTTTCCCTTTAAAAAACATTTGATTTATATGTGGTTTACTCTTGCCGCTATGATGGATTCATGTTGGGTTTTGGTTGTATGTGTATATATATGTGTATTTGTGTATTTTATATATGTATATATGCAAATATGTGTATCCATAAATTGAAGAGTTTGTCTTCAGCCTGCTCTATTGTAAAGTCTCTTTGGATAACACTTGTTATGAATTGGCGCTACACAAATAAAGACTGATTGATTGAACATACTGGACTTTAAGGGATAAATATCCTTCACCCCCTGAAACAATAAATACAGTCAATATTTGGTATGTATATTTCAGGCTGATGTAGTTTTAATTGATTTCTAAATTAAAAAGAAAAAGAAAAAGGACAGCTTATTTTAGAGCACTGGCACGTTTTGGTGCCTTGGACCATAAGAGGGAGTTTTAATTTAATCTGATATGGCAAATGCATCAAAAACAATGTTGGTGCCAATTATTGATCAATCTCAGGGCCTAATATTGAAAATTATCAAATGCTCACTGAAATGCATATTATGGAAATTATTTGAGTTTTGTTTTGCTTGTTTGTTTGTTTTTATTTCAATAATGAAACAGTGGAGGTATGTAAACATACTGGCCTTTAAAGTGTTAAAAAACAGATGTAATTAATATTTGATATGAATGTGTCAGGCTGAAGTAATTTTAAAGACTGACTAATTTACAGTGGAATAATAATCTTATTTTCACTGCAGTTATCAGGTTAGGGTGACATTTTTTGTCATCAGTGTCAAATGACTTAGTTCAGTAAAAGAACTCTTCTGGGTTAAAGTGAACACAAGGGGAGGCTTATTCTGAAAACATGTCACCAGATAAATAAAAGCTTAATTTTAACATCATGCAGCACAGCAGTATCTCTCACCGACGGAGGCATGGGACTCCTGCTGTCTGAGCTGCCGTCATTCAGGTAGATCTCTCTGGTTTTGGAGATGGATGTGCTTCGATAAAACTCCACCAGCTTGTTGAGGGAGGTGAACTTCTCAGACCAGAGGAAGTACTGACCTTTGTTGTCCTTCATCACCTTAAAGTGCTGAACGTCAGACTCATGTCTGCAGAAGAACACACACTTTTAGTCTTAGATCAACTGCAAACTTTCATCTGAATGTCCTTCAGTTGTGGAAATGAGCTTTTTTTCTGGACTGCATTGCTCCCTGCTGGTCAAAGCACAAAACTACAACTTAATGCAAAAGTGTTTCATCCTGGAGGCCATGGTGAAGGTCATTGGGGCTGAGATGTTAAATAAGAGTTTCTGGGTTAGAATTATTCACAAGGTCTGATCATGATCTGGTACTTAAGTATGAACTGATGAGGATTACATGGGGTGGCACGGTGGCAGTTGTTCAAGTCCCTGTGCAAACCAGGGTCTTTCTGTGTGGAGTTTGCATGGTCTCCGTGTGCCTGTGTTGGTTTTCTCATGGATCTCCTGTTTCCTCCCCGGAACCAAAAACCTGCTTATTGGTTTCAATGCTGACTCTCAATTGCCCTTAAGTGAGGCACACACATAAAGATTATCGGGCTGTTTTTGTCCCGACTTTCCCCCTTCCCGACCAAGGACCACAAACTCCAGATTATCTTACAAGATTATCCTGTGGTCTGAGGTGTGTTAAGGGTGAATTTGTCCCGATAATCGGCTCCGAAACGGGTCAGGGCGAACAATCGTAAATATTAAACTTGTTCAACATTTAGGACCAAAAATCTTCATGTGTGAGGGGAAAGCTGACGACTCCCAAGTCATGACTTCGTGAATTGTGACGTGGAAAAGAATTTGGTCAATCAAGAAGCAGGTTGACAGAGAAACAAGGAAGCAGGTGTAAATAAAAACAAGCATGGCCAACCTGAAACAGAAAGTTCGGTGGACCTCAGAAATGAAGGACCAGCTCACGTGTTCATACTGTCGCCAGGATTTTTCCACAGTCTATTCTTATTTGCAGTTCACAATTTTTACGTCAAAAATAGTCCCAGGACCACCATCATTCCCTCTTCTAGTATATCCACTTCCATGTTGTGTGTTGTGTTTTCCGGTTGTTGCCATAGACAACGTTTATGTATGTTGCTATGTTTTTTCTCCGTTTTTGTTAGATCGCTTTTGATCACGCAAGATTTCTGTCTTTGAGGACGAGATACTATATCAGTGGTGGGACAGAATGGTTATGTGTGTGGTGTGCTGTGTTGAGATTATCGGAGCACACCACACAGTACGATCAAAACTGTTAAGTGTGAGCGTGAATGGTTGACCATCTCTCTATGTGGCCCTGTGATCGGCTGGCAACCCCGCTTCACCATTCTCCATGTGAAATCAAAGTTCCTCATAACCCCTGTCTCTCTAAATATTTTACTTTTCATCATAAAAAAAATCTACAGTGATCCCCCCTCCATTGGGTGGGTTAGGTTCCAGACCCACCCGCAATAAGTGAAAATCAAAATAGAAATACCCTATTTAAATATACCCTAGGCATAATTTTATAACTTTAGACTGGAGACACAGAACTGAGAGAGAACAAAGCAAGCATCTCTCCTCTCTGTGAAATGAGAAGCGAAAAAAGAGAAAAAAATACCGACACTCCGGTACATACAGGCATTATATTGTGACTCTCAAGATTAAAACTCAAACAATGCTGTAGAATGCCGCAAAATGGTGAAAATGTATGCGATATCAAAATTGATAGGTCTTACAGAAAAAAATACCAGGACAGCAAAAGCTGAACCGCAATATCATGAGGGTTTACTGTATATGCCCCAGAGTGTGCTATACATGTCTCCTCCACATGATAGAGTAGGTTTGTGGCATCAGGGCTGCAGTCGAATAGTCCTTTTTGCTTAGAAAGGTTCCTAACTGAGTGAAATGATCTGGAAGTAGTTCGTGATAAGAGCTGTTCGAATAGTCTAAATGCTTAGAAAAGGTGGCTCAATGCTTCCTTTAGCATCTCCTTTAGCATAGGATACACCGGACCATCCTTTACGTAAGGAAAGGAGATTATTCTGTCCCACAATTATCCGCGGCAACAGCATTTATAAACAGCGCGTTATCCGACTGCTTCCGAATTCAACCGAATATTGATGAACAAAGTACGCAGACCATGTAAGTTACCACTGCTGTTCGATCCTTTCAAAAGTATACCAAAATGTGCCTTAACTTTCCAGTAGTCTAATTCTTTGAAGAGAGCAGGATATGAGACATTTGATGTTGATTATGTTTTAAACATGGTTCAATATTAATAATTTGTACACTATTAGATTGTGGTCTTAACAATTTATGCCTTTCTTTCATTCAGTTACCATTTATTTTCATGCACTGATTGGTATTCGTGTTGATAATGAGCGGACAAATTTATTTAAATCCTCACTTCCAACATCTGTTATGCAGACGTAATTTTTACCGGGTTGTTAAATTGTCTGCAAGGAACAACATTGTGATGATACACGAGCACTTCTAAGATGCGCTTTTGTAGTCCATCTTCGGAAAATAGTTTCCCCGCAGCGTATTAACATCAGTAACATTCGCATCCGCATCGCATGATGACGCAGCCGAGTGAAAGTGTAGTCGGATTCTCTCTGCACAGCAGTTTTCCTTTTCTAAGTCCTTCTGAATTCTTCTTTCTCCTTTCCTTAACCTCATGATGTTTTCTACTTGAAACGGCTTGTTCCCCAGGCCCCCCCTCTAAACAGATCTACCAGTGTGACATCATATCATTGTTTCATCAGCAGTTTAAGCCCATTGGATTGTAGGGGAAAGAGCAGAGCAGAGCATAAAGGGGTGTTGAGGGGCACAGAAACCTTGGCTACTTGTGTGTATGTTTGAAAACTGATCAAGTTTGATTGGTGGAAAAATTGACAGCACTAAGAGGGGACATGTCAAAACACACACTAAAGCAGTGAGCACTGACAGGCGGCTAAAGCTTCCTGTCTGGCCCCCGGAGTGTGATCAGATTCAGTGTGCAGGGAAACATGTTGGGTGTCTTTTTTTTTTTTTAAATACTCACAGCTGATGCACCCCCTCAAAAAAGAGGGGGTAGGGTAATTATTTTATTAGGCATGACTTCATCTCTTTTTACAGAAATCCACCTGTCAGTCAAAATGAACCTATATTTACCAGAAAAGTGTTTATTGTATTAGGGACAAACCCAATGATGGAAAACATGCCAACCAAGAAAGAAGAAGCTAAAATATCTCATTTGCCCCATTGGCCTTGCAGCTGTATGGATAAAGGGACTGATATCTGATATTTCACAAATACATACAATTTGTGAAAAAATGAAAATCAAATGTACAAAATGTTAATAAGACCAAAGAAAATATTGTTTCAAATTATTTTCAAATTCTGCCCTCATAAGGTAGCCTTTGGATGAATGTAGTTGATGAATCCTGCACGAAAGTATATATTAAACTCAAAAAGCATCATTGGACCTATTTAACTGATAAAAATGCAGTCTTAGCTTCAGAGAATTGAGATCTTCACATCCTTACTCACTTGACAGAGATGGAGAAGTCTCCAGGTGAGCTCTGACACCCTCGAATCACAAAGTCCCCAACGCCTTTATACCTTAGCATGTCCTCTGCAGCATTTCGACTTGCATTCTCCTGAAACCACCTGCAAACACGTGCACAAACAAAGGAGGTATTGTTCTTTCCTGGTACAAACCACAAACACAGAGCAACAGGAAGCATGATATAACCTGCCGAGTTTTCTCAAGTGCATATTTTTATCATAAAGCTCAAACACTATGCTCTCCATTTATAATTGCTTACAATTTTAATTTTAGAGTCTAAAAATAGGGAGGCATTTGTAGTTGAACATTTTTCAAATTCAAGACCTGATGATGACACCATTTTGCAACGACACAAGGGTTGTGCATTTCGCATTTCAAATTGTTTTTATTCTCATCATCCCAATGAATATATATATGAAATGATTTTCTTTATTATGTTTTTATTGCATCTTATTCACTCATTTATTGCACATACTTTGCAAGCTTCCTGATTATAGTTGTTGTTTGCCCTTGCCAACTATGTTATATTTCAGTGCCAACGATAGCATCATGTTTGTGGCCTTGTCACTGAGATGCCTCATGCCAGCATGTGAAACCCCATATCACAGAATCTACGAGGGATTTATACCGAATTTTCACAAACACCCAACATGACACAAGTTTAACACAACACTGTAAACAGGTTGCTGTAAATTTTACAATAATTAACTGGGAACAAGATGCCAGTAAGTTATTGTAGATGTCTTTAGCATTACTATAATTTTATTAACAGCATAATTGCTGGATTTTCAAAAGCATCCTTACTGTATTTTTATTTATAGCATCATCGTGGTTTATTTCTTTACTGCATTTTAAATCACAGGGAATTTGCTGTATTATAATTTTTTTGACTATACCTTTTAACTATTTAAATGATCATTTATAGCAATACATAGTTTTGCAAAGAAAAAATCACATATATACATTTTTTTTTATTTAAATAATTTTCTCAAGCATTTGTTTCAAAAATGCTTAACAATTACTAATCTAAATCTTTTTCGAAGGGGAAAATGGAATTTTGGTAGTGACTAAATTTTACTTATTATAAATAATTCAACAAATCTTTATTTTTACAGTGTCAAGACACTATGGAGTAGACTGAAGCTCTGTTGATCCCTTGCCCTTTTCAGGTGTTTACCGGATAGATATTTTACAGTAGGTAACTGTAAATATTACGGTAAAATACTATTACGGTTACAGAAATCAGTATGTTTTCCGTAATCCATTTCCATTCACAGTAATTTACTGTGAAGACCTTTTGCAATAGGTAGCTGTTGATATTACAGTAAAATACTGTCATGTTTACAAAAATCAGTTCCAGTGAAGTAGATTCGACAGGCCATAGGGCAAAGGTCAAGGTCGTGGAAATTATCTAGTCACCTCTTAATTGTGAAGGCATTATCTAACGCAAGCTTTTGGAGTTTTGCCTTTCAGCACTGAAAGATTAACAGCAGCTCGTCAAGCTCTAATTTACAAGATCTGTGAGTGGCCCAAAGCAGAACGGCCCCCTCAGCGTCCTTTAGAGCAGGAAAAGGTGGGAGCTTCGAGCGAGACAACATCAGGAAGTGACTGCTTGTATGCAGAGTAGCATAGATGTCAACAGCGTTAGTGCAGTTTTATAAGATAAGATAAGATATTCCTTTATTAGTCCCACAGGGGGAAATTCCAAATTTACAGCAGCGATAAAATACAAAGAAATATAAAGAATGAAACTTACGAATGAAAATAAATAAAAAAATATGTAAGTGGTATTTACAGCTGTTCTGTACATGTTTGATATATTACAGTTGGATGAATTTGAGATATTTATATGTATGACTATGAACAAAAAACTCAGATCTAGGCCAGTGTGTTGTCTATTTTTAAGTCAAAAATATCCACTTATTCTAACTTACACTTATTCTAATCCACATTCACTAAACCAGTCAAGATAAATGTCTTACTTTTGGAATAAAATGCAAAAACTAAGGCATTGAATTGTTTGTAATCAAGATAAAATATCTGCCAATGAAACAAGCAAGTTTGACTCAGTGAGGGTCTTAAATTAAGGTTTAAATATCTGCTCAACTTGACTTTGTCTTGTCTCATTGGCAGATTATTTTACTTATTATTACAAGCAACTCAGGCCTTATTTTTGGTTTTAATCCAGAAATGTAAGGAAATTGTGGATTAGAATAACTCTAGTGAGATTATTTTTTCTTGAAATAAGTCAAATACTCTCACCTAGATCTGAGTTTTTTCAGTGTGCATACAGAATATACATATAAATATGGTTTATTGCACACTAGAGAGGTTTTTGTTGTGGAGTCTTGCAGCTGCAGGAAGGAAGATCAGATCTGGACCACATTTCTTTATCAAATAAATTGAATGAAAGCATTTTTCAGTAGGAATTATATTTTCGCTCCACTCCTGACATGTTTTGACGTTAGTTTGTTCTATGTAGTGGCTTACATTTTGTATTTTACACCACGGCAGTAGCGCCCACCCACTTGATCATCTGATTGGCCCATAATGAATGTGATTGACCGAACAATCGTCCAATCATCTGCCAGATTTGCTTTTAAAAAGGCTCTGTCTATTCACAAACACTTTCTATGGGTTCTTTCCCAGATGGACTTGTGAAATATATTGAACAGTCCATCTGATGTGTCAGGTAATTGAAAGATGTCCTGGTAAGATTTTGAAGGTCACAGGTCAAAGGTTATCCGGCATCATGTTCCTCACCAATTTCTGTACTGTATATTGAAACTGCTTGTCACGGTTTTATTTAAATTCTAACAACACAGAAAATCCACAAACTCTGAAAAGGGAAAATCCAAATCCATGTCCTTGGAAAATCCAAAAAGAAAACCTAGAGTCATAGGTATCTGTAAAATATTGTCCATCCCCATTTGTTAGTTTGTCCAGAAAAACAAATTTCCCTCCAGATTTGCTGCATGTTTAGACATTTTGAAGAGTTTTACCTCGGGGTCTGCATCTCGATGTAGTTCTGTGGTACAAACCCCTCTTGTCCATTCATCTCTGCTTTATACCACTCATCCTGTGGACTTAAAATCTGTGAAACACACCATGACACGAAAACACTGATCAGCAGTCTTAACACAATTATGAGTAAAAATATGAAACGGTCCAGATCAACAGCACTGACCTTCAGTATGTCTCCTTTCCTGAAGCTGAGCTCATCGTCAGCTGTGGCATTGAAATCATATTTCCCTCTGGCCTCCATCGGGACGAATAAAAGTCAGAGAAGCAATGATGAAAAGCAGCAAATGAACGACCAGAGAGTCCACAAGAGGAGAGCCTGTGCAGGGAGGAGGAAGCACATGCAGAGTTTATTATCTCAGCTCTAAATAATAAAGTAAAAACTTGTAGTTTGTGAGAGCAAAACGCTTTTCTCACTGAGGTGTCGAAATACTGATAAGATGGTGATTATGATGTTTATAGGCTGTGGTTGTTCAAGTCTTACGATTATTTTCAGGAAGTCAAGATGATTTTAAGACATTTCAAGTCTTTTGATAAGAAAATGAGAAGTCACTGATGATAAAGTTCCTGTTTTGGCTTTTTATTCTCTAAAAATGAGTAGCAGCTTTAGGGATCATATCACTGTACTCATTTATTCCAGGTATACAGAAATGATTAATACATTTTATTCTTATTTATTCTTACTATTTTTATGTTTAATTTTTACTTCAAAACTTAACTACACTGTAGCTGATTTTTGTAAACGTAGCAGTATTTTACTGCAATATCTACAGCTACCTACTGTAAAAGGTCTTTATAGTAAATTGTTGTAAATGGCAATGGATTGTGGGAGAGCATACTAATTTATGTAAACTTAACAGTATTTTACCACAATATCTACAGTAACCTACTGTAAAATGTCTATACAGTAAATAACTGAAAAGGGCAATGGACCAACATGGCGTCCGCTGCTTTACTGTGACATGTTGAAACAAATAAAGATTAATTAAATAATTGACTGACTGATCAAGAGAAAAATTTAGTCCCTACGATAATTCCATTTTCCCCAGGAAAACTGACCAATAGCAGGCAAGAAATTTTTATGTAAATGTTTCACATTTTTGGGTGAGACCAATGCTTCAAAAAGTATTTTATTCAATAAGAAAAGATGTGGGGTTTTTTTTGTTTGTCTTCACAAAACTGTATATTGCTATGAATGATAATTTAAATGGTCAAAGATACAGAAAAATAAATAACACAGAAAATTCACTGTAATTTCAAATGTATTAAAGAAGTTGTAGAATAATATACTGCAATGATACTTTAAATGAAAATACAGTAAGGAGGCTTTTTTATTAACTATGCTGTAAAATTAAAATGGAGTAATGCTACTCTAAAGACATTTACAGTAATTTACGGGCATTTTGTTGCCAGTAAGTTACAGTAAGATGTACAGCCTTTTTAAAGAGTGATATGTTTAACTTTCAATTATTTCATCATTTTGGGGTGGGCAACCTCTGGACTGGGGACAACACGTGGCCCTCTGTCTCTGTTGAAGAAACAGTATTTCTGAAGTGGAGTGTGTGTGGTTCATGTCAATAGTAATATGCTCACTGGCCACTTTTCTAGATACACATATTTGGGATGTGTAGGAACAGAGGATTTGCCTCATGTATGTGCAGAGAATGAATCTGACACAACTGTGTGAGGCTGTCCTGTCAACACGGAGCAAAATCTCTTGTTGGCTGTAGCAAGCGGTCATCTGTTGTTTCTATTTCCAATCAACTTTGCCATCATCAGTCCAACTCATCTGGCACCAACAAGCATGTCAAAAGTCACTTTAATCATGTTTCTTCCTCATTCTGATGCTTGGTTTGAACTTCAGCGACATGTCTTTGCCATGTCTCCATGTCTAAATGCATTGAGCTTCTGCCATGTAACTGGCTGGTTAGTTCATGTTAATGAACAGTTAAATTGGTTTACTTTATAAAGCTGCCCAAGAGCATATGTTCAATTCTTTGCATGAAAATGAAGATATAATTGGCTACAATTGTTTCTTTAAACATCCTGTACATACATTTATTTGTAATAGTAACTGTTTATGTAATAGAAGAGAAATGTGAGTGAGGTATATGTTAATAACCAATTAATGATGACTTGCATTGAAAAGTAGGTGAAACTTGCTTGAATTCTTCCCTTACCTCATGATATTAGGCATTGTTTTTTGCATTATAGTCTAAACTTAACACTGTCAGAGTTAACATCAACACTTCTTAAGTGTGTGTATGGGTCCACACCACAAATTGTAGTTTTCTCTCTTTTTGGAGAGTTGGTGCTTTAACTCTTATCAAGTGTAATTGTTGACACTTTTTGGAGTTAAAATCTAAGACTTTCTCTCAAGAGTTTGACTTTTGATCAACACTTCTATGTAGTGGAGTGAACTCTCTCTGAGTACATGTTGATCACTTAAGGGTTAACTCTATATCAACACTACAAAGTGCAAACATTGCTGTATTTATTAACTGTCTATTAATGGGGATATTAGCTTAAATAAGGAACCCCAAATCAACAGGAAACAGCAGGAAAGGGTGGGAGCAACAAGCAAGACGATAGCAGGAAGTGACTATGCAGAGATTGTATTTGATCAGATTTTGACCGCATTTTTTTCTTTATTAGGTGAAAAACAAACACTACAAAGTTCTCTATAGAAAGTTTTCCCTCCACAACTGACTTGTTTTGGTGACAGTTTGTACTACAAAGTGGTTTACGTTCTGTCCTTTACGCAAAGGCAGTGGCACCAACCCACTAAGTTTTCTGATTGGCCCATGGCGAATGTGATTGACGAAAACAATCATCCAATCACCTGCTGGATGTGCTTTTTAAAAGTTGATTAACTCTACAGGTGTCTCTTAAAGGATAAGTTCGGTTTTTTGACACCTGGACCTTATTTTAGGATTAAATACGCTCGTAGACTCACCCAGACAATTTTGGCGGAGTTCGGAGCCGTTTTCGAGCAATTTAGATCCATCAGACGGCGTTTTTTTCTCATGCCATAGTTGCAGACGGGGCCAGAAATTGAAGCCCCTAAATTAGACATTATCTGCTGCAAAACTCACTCATTTCATCTTCATTTTATAAATGAATGGCCAGTGTTATCACCATGTCAGCTCAACTTCGTTGTTATGGTCATCCGGGGCTTTACAAGGATGGGTAACTTTTGGTGACGTCACAAACATGCACCACAATAGTGCAGCCGAGTAGAGCCGCTGTTGTTGCTAGGCTACACGGCTACACGGCTATTTTTGTGCAACATGGCAGAATATTTATCCAATGTAGAAGTGTCTGAAGATGTCTTTGAGTATAATGGATGCCCGTATTGTTTTGAGCCAGAATATACAGACGAGGAGCTATTTGAAAGGAGGATGCAGAGGGAAAGAGCCGAACAGCTGGCCAGAGAACAAGCAACCACTGCACGTCCACGAATGGGGGCTAACTGGTGGTGTTGTGGACATTGCACGGCAAACACAACAGAGGAGTGAGTTTCGCAGCAGATAATGTCTAATTTAGGGGCTTCGATTTCTGGCCCCGTCTGCTACTATGGCATGAGAAAAAAACGCCATCTGATGGATCTAAATTGCTCGA
Source organism: Cetoscarus ocellatus (assembly GCA_037902135.1). Classification (NCBI taxonomy): domain Eukaryota; kingdom Metazoa; phylum Chordata; class Actinopteri; order Labriformes; family Labridae; genus Cetoscarus; species Cetoscarus ocellatus. The sequence goes on from JBAMNC010001169.1 coordinate 198,258, forward strand.
AAACGGCTCTGAACTCCGCCAAAATTGTCTGGGTGAGTCTACGAGCGTATTTAATCCTAAAAATAAGGTCCAGGTGTCAAAAAACCAAACTTATCCTTTGAAGGTTCAGAGTTTAGAATTAAAAATAATACACTGACACTTATGGATTTGATTTATTGAAACGTAATTTTTGCACAATTTTCAGGGATTTGACTCCATCCAGAGTCAAAACCAAAATTTTAACTCTCCTGAATTTGCTGTGTGGGAACTATAATACATTGTTCTTCTTGTTATATTATGAGTTTTTATAGCGGTTAAATGAAGATCCAACAGTCTTGTCCATCCCTTTTGTAGTGGATGATGTGTGATGTAATTCTATAATTATAAACTTTGTTTGAGTTTCATGGGATGTTACTTTAGAGAACAAGATGCCACAGAATGGAAGTAAACATCAGCTGAGCTCATTATTCAATACGTCCGTTCAACACTTCAGTTCCTGTATTTTTACAGTATGTGTTCATGCGTGACGCGGCTCTCAGGTTAGAGGCTTTCGATATGAATAAAAATGATGGAAAGATTGAAGGGACTGGAAATATGCTTTTGTTATCTATTTTTGAATTAGGAAGAGTCACAGTTGTTCCTCATTTTCTTCAGAATGAGACAAGAGGTCAGCGTCAGTCATGCTGCCGAAAATATGATACTGTTCAGGTCAAGTTAGGATTTAATGACTTAACAGAGCAGCTCCAGCTCTACAGTTGATTATTTTCCCAACAACATGACGAATGCTCTCCTTCTGTTTGTGGTTTTAGAAGTGACGGCTGTGGTGAGATATCGCATAAGAAAGAAAAAAGGTCTACCTTTACTCCCACGGTTTGATCTTTTCGGATCTACACCTTACAGCTTTGATCTCTGATACAGCATGAGCGCAGTTACAGCACTAAGAATGATATTCATGCCATCTCTACGCCTCTTATTAGACAACTATTGCTTCAGCCTTCGTCTCTAAATCTTTGTATACAGAGAGAGCCACTTAGTTGTGTTCCATCCTGCCCGACCCTAATGGTTGTTATGAGATCCCCAGCAATTACAAATAAACACGTAACCCTTACCACTTCTATTTTATAGGATATATGAATGAAAATTTTGCTTAGCAAGGAAAATGCCAATATGTACAGAAATTGAGAACAAAAACTAAAGAAAAAAAAACCTTGTTTAGACCCCCAGTGGCTGGAAGTTTGGCAATAATTGCTCACAATAATTGCAGATTGAAGCTTAGCAAGATGGATCTGCCTGATTGCAGGCATTGAAACAGACAGATCCATCCGTACTGCAAGGTTATGCTTTTACAGCTTAAAGCTTAAATTATCCGTAAATAACTAAAAGACTAGAAGACTGAATTTATCTGCTTATAAATCATAAATCATCTGAACAAAATAACTGCTAAAATTTGCAAAAAGAATAGCCTAAAATCATTATTAAATGAAAAGTAGAGCAAAAGCAAAGGACAAACTGCTGATAGAGAGCTAAAAGTGCTGTAGTCAAACTTGGCTTTTCTTCTTTTTTTTCTGTGACTTTCGCTTGCGCAACAAATGCTTTATCTTGTTTTCTGTAAAAGTTTAGGGAGGGGTTTAACATAAGAAAATGATGCACTGTCCTCGAAATACTTTTAAAAGACACAGCCTCTGTCTTATTTCTGCCTAAGCTGCCGGCCACGTGATTAAACATAAATAAATAAAAGGGGAAATCAACAGTTTTAGAACACGAAACTGTTCCTGTAAGTTTTGGGGGATTTTTCTCGACTTGATATCTTTCTCATTGTTCTGAAGATATTTTTTTTGATTCATCAACTTCTTAATGATAACTAAGAGAGGAACTTGGTAAATGAAAATGTACATACATGGATTTACAGTAATTTGGAGCACATCACAAAGGAACAGAGGCAATGCTTAATAAGGGAATTATCAAGAATCTGAAAAGAAGAGATACAAGTTTAAAAGGAGGATATGAATATATCTGCTTTCTAGTTTCTGTCATTGGTCTTTCAATGATAATCAAACCACAACGCAGCTGACAGCGAGGTGGTCAGCATTTTGGCTCCATGATACTTGTTTGTGGTTTTCCTGCTCCTGTTGTCGTCCTTCGTGCAGGAACTGGACCACTTCATTTGAAAGACTGTGCATGTACACATAATATACTGTAGATAACACCACAAATATATCCATCCATCTTAATTTATTAATTACTGCAATGTAGTTCTTTTTCTATTTTCAGGATAAAATGTGTTTTTTTTAGTCTTATTTTAGATTTTAATTTCTTTTTTTTTTTTTCAGATCTGGCTCCAACAATAAAATCAGCACCTAAGGTTCATATTTTTGAAATCAAAGTTAAGATGTAACTCTTTAGTCTAGCTTTTAACATGGTTTTATTTCATATTTTATGTATTTTCTTCCTCTACTGTAGTTTCAGTTTTATTAACTAATTTAATTATTTCATAATATTTTGAATTCTGTTTTTCTGTGTGTATTTATATTTTGTTGACTTATTTTTTTTTAAGAATTTTAGCTTTATTCCCTATGTTCCCTTATTTAAAATTCAAGATAACATTTGCTTAGTACCCAGTGCCTGTTTATCACAATGTCCCCTCTTAATGGCCTGTTTATTCTTTCCTACTTGTATGGACACTTGTTTTAAGCACTACTGTATATTATTTTGTATGAAATTGCTAAACAAATCAAATCTGATTGATTGAAACATGTTTACATATTTCTGTGTAGTCAAAGTAAATACTAGAGCACAGCCCTGGAAAGCTGAAGCCACACCCACTTCTTGAACAGGGGTCAAACAGAGAAGTTTATAGGCATGTTGAATCCAGAATTTAGGTGATTTGTTCTGAGGCCATCTGGGACATGAGTAAAGTTCCTAAAAAGGAGTAAAATATGGAGCTTTTAAGGTTAAAGTGAGGGGAAGGGTTGGGATCAAAGTATTTATCTGCTACAAAGCATGAATAAGTCTGTATATGAATAAAATTTAGGTAATGATTTATGCTTAATTGATGTTTAGTTGAGTATTTCCTACTGCTTTGCTCATGCATCAATAAATTAATAGTTGTGATAAATAATGGTATATAATTATAGATGAGTTAAACATTTATAAATGCCACAGTAATGATTTGCAGCACTGGTCTCTGACCTCTTTCAATTAAAGATCTCCTATGACGCTAATAGTAAAAGCTTGATTTACCAGCCCAAACTCACTAAGAAACCTCAACTAATGGTTACCTTTTAATGACTATTACTTTGTTAAACCCAAATTTAAGCCAGGATACAATCTTCAACCCATGCATGTGATAAAAGGAAGGTACAAAAAGTTAGAATCAGTAACCTTCGTACTTCACAAACTTATGCAGCCTCATAACAAAACTCAACTCTTCAGAGCTGAAGACCGGAACAATGTGAGCGTTAACACATGTTAAGAGGTCGCCGTGTCTTGCTCATTCTGAAAATTAAGGGGCTGAAGGGAAATCAGTCAGACCCTGGCAAAGCTGCTAGATTTACCGTCTCTGTGTATATGCCATGGATAAGTAAACAGTCCGTTCTGTGTGTCAGATAAAGACGCATCTAGTCTTTTAGATCTACTAGAAATGTTTAAAAGATCTACAGGTTGGCGACCCCTCTTTTACAGTGTTCATTGGTTCTTATGAAGGTCCTATTTCCAGGTGTGTTTGACAATTTACCTCATGTCTTGGGTGTCTATTAAGCAAGAATTTGATTTAAATTGATTAAACAAAATGAAAAATTTAGTCTCTGTAGAGGATCAAATGTAGCTCATTTCCCTCCCCTTTGGAAACGCTCTGATCTGAGGGGGCGGACCGGCAATAGGATGCTATGATATGAGCTCTGCATTGATTGGCTGCCCAAATGACTTCTGATGGTAGGTATGTCGAGGAGAGGGAGAAGACTTTCAAAATCAGCCATGCCATCTGCCTATGACAAGCAGATAATACACATGTAGGTGGAGTCTGTACAGCTATTACATAATAAACCACAGAAAGCAAAAAATTGAGTGTTTTCAGGGGGATTTTTTAAAGAGTCATCAAAGAATTTCTCCAGGAATTGAGAGTTTAGTCATGTCCTTCTGCTCCCCAAGGCCCTTCTAACAACAGAAAAAGCAGCAAAGAAATTTGATTTTGCAGGAAACGGGACCTTTAAATTAGATTAGATTAGGCTAGATATAACTTTATAATCCTTTTGGAAAACTCCCTCAGGGAAATTAGGATTCCAGTAGCAGTTTGCATAGTAGATAAAAAGATATATAAAAAAGATAGATGTAAACAAAAAAATATAAATAAATATAAATAAAAATAAAAAACAAAAATATGGCTACTGGCTGGCTATCCATCATGTAGGTGCCAATTCAATATCATCTTGTGCTTTAGTAACAGCTGTATTTAATATAATAAGGTTACACAAAAGCTACATTCAAATCACAGAGGAACAGAGGCAATGCTTAATCAGAGAAATTATTAAGAATCTGAAAAGAAGAGATACAAGTTTAAAAGGAGGATATGAGTATATCTGCTTTCTAGTTTCTGTCATTGGTCTTTCAATGATAATCAAACCACAACACAGCTGACAGCAAGGTGGTCAGCATTTTGGCTCCATGATACTTGTTTGTGGTTTTCCTGCTCCTGTTGTCGTCTTGCGTGCAGGAACTGGACCACTTCATTTGAAAGACTGTGCATGTACACATAATATAATGTAGATAACACCACAAATATATCCATCCATCTTAATTTATTAATTACTGCAATATAGGTCTTTTTCTATTTTCAGGATAAAATATGTTTTTTTTAAGTCTAATTTTACATTTTAATTTTTTATTATTATTATTATTATTTATTTATTTTTTATTTATTTTTTTTTTCAGATGTGGCTCCAGCAATAAAATCAGCACCCAAGGTTCATATTTTTGAAATCAAAGTTAAGATGTAACTCTTTAGTCTAGCTTTTAACATGGTTTTATTTCATATTTTATGTATTTTCTTCCTCTACTTTAGTTTCAGTTTTAGTACCTAATTTGATTATTTTATATAACATTTTGAATTCTGTTTTTCTTTGTGTATTTTTATTTTGTCAATTATTTTATTGTTGACTTATTTTTTTTTAAGAATTTTAGCTTTATTCCCTATGTTCCCTTATTTAAAATTCAAGACAACATTTGCTTAGTACCCAGTGCCTGTTTATCACAATGTCCCCTCTTAATGGCCTGTTTATTCTTTCCTACTTGTACGGACACTTGTTTTAAGCACTATATTATTTTGTATGAAATTGCTAAACAAATCAAATCTGATTGATTGAAACTTGTTTACATATTTCTGTGTAGTCAAAGTAAATACTAGAGCACAGCCCTGGAAAGCTGAAGCCACACCCACTTCTTGAACAGGGGTCAAACAGAGAAGTTTATAGGCATGTTGAATCCAGAATTTAGGTGATTTGTTCTGAGGCCATCTGGGACATGAGTAAAGTTCCTAAAAAGGAGTAAAATATGGAGCTTTTAAGGTTAAAGTGAGGGGAAGGGTTGGGATCAAAGTATTTATCTGCTACAAAGCATGAATAAGTCTGTATATGAATAAAATTTAGGTAATGATTTATGCTTAATTGATGTTTAGTTGAGTATTTCCTACTGCTTTGCTCATGCATCAATAAATTAATAGTTGTGATGAATAATGGTATATAATTATAGATGAGTTAAACATTTATAAATGCCACAGTAATGATTTGCAGCACTGGTCTCTGACCTCTTTCAATTAAAGATCTCCTATGATGCTAATAGTAAAAGCTTGATCTACCAGCCCAAACTCACTAAGAAACCTCAACTAATGGTTACCTTTTAATGACTATTACTTTGTTAAACCCAAATTTAAGCCAGGATACAATCTTCAACCCATGCATGTGATAAAAGGAAGGTACAAAAAGTCAGAATCAGTAACCTTCATACTTCACAAACTTATGCAGCCTCATAACAAAACTCAACTCTTCAGAGCTGAAGACCGGAACAATGTGAGCGTTAACACATGTTAAGAGGTCGCCGTGTCTTTATAAAATAAAAATAAAATAAAAATAAAAAAACAAAAATTTGGCTACTGGCTGGCTATCCATCATGTAGGTGCCAATTCAATATCATCTTGTGCTTTAGTAACAGCTGTATTTAATATAAGAAGGTTACACAAAAGCTACATTCAAATTTACTTTTAAAATGTCCAAAAAATCAACGTTAAACAGATGTTACCAGGTTTATTCTTGCACATTTGAATCAAATGGTTTTTGCTCCAACTATCACTTTAGTTCTTTACAAATAACAATGCTTGATATTTTGTAAAGAAATTGTAAAGAATGAAGATAATTTGGAAACGAGCGCAAAGTGTTCCAAACCATACATTATATCCTCTTTTATCTATTGATTTGTATAAACTCTAAAGGATGCTGAGCCTTCAGTTATAGAGGACAAGGCTGGCAAACAACTTTGTGAAAGAGCTGAAGTCGTCAGATTTCATGTCTGTCATCAGGCAGATCCATCATGCAAAGCTCCAAGATGGTTCATTGAATTCCAGACAGAAAACGACCAGATCAATTATCAGCCTCTCAGGAGAAAGGGGCAGTAGCTGCAAGGTTGGTTTAGTTATGCCGAATGCAAGAAGTGACTGTAAGCTTCCAACCACTTACTGTAAAGAAAGAAAGAACTGGATGAAGCCATTTGATGTTGGCTGTTTGATTACCAAAGGAGGCTTTGGAATGGCTGGACTCTTACCCTAACTCTGACCAACAGCAATGCTGTATGGGATTGTAGCACTATCAACATGTCTCTAACTATCAAAAACTGTGAATCCTTGAAAAAAAAGAATAGGCGTGACCCTGAATTCCTGCAGCTTAGCTCTGATTGAGCATACTCTCACCCAATTATTCAAGCATGTTCAAAGTGCTGCGCAGTGTAGAGCAGGGTAAAAAACAAGATCGTGAGATCATATAAGAACCACAGCTTAACTTAACAGGAAGAGCAAGCAATGTGTGAACAAAAGGTTACTATATGGCCTGTCTGATGTGAATTTGCTGTCTGCTTTGAAATCACTTCAACTATTTCTTCTGTATTTTGAATTTAATGAAGCTGAGTGCTTGTTTTCCTTTTATTGATCAATCTGCTTGGGGGATTCAAAGTGGCTTTCAATGAAAATAGACTGGCTACCTATTTTCAGTGAGCCAACGCGGAGGGTTGCTGCTGGCACATGCTGAAAAGGATAGAGGACAGGAGTTCGTGTCATGTGTGGAGCACCTCAGATTATGTGGAAATTCGGGTGATATTAAAAAATCTCAACTCCTTTCAGCAAAGGGTATTAAATTTATTAAGAGCTGTTTGTTGAATACAAGCTGTACACAGCAAAATCTGCATAGACAAATGAACACAATCACTGTTACTGTCACTGTCTCAGTGTTTTTGGAGGGTTTAGAACAGTGATTCTCAACTGGTGGGTCGTGACACAAAAGTGGGTCCGGACCCTTTTCCAGTGGGACGTGAGCCTTTGCCTGGGCAAAAAAAAATGTTTGGAAAAAAAATCATGTTCTTTTATTTTGAAGCACCATCTAGTTTTACTAATACTCCTTTTTCATATATATTCAGTGAGTGGGTTCTCAGCTATAGTTAGATGTTTTTAATCATTTTTGGAACAACCTCTCAGGAGCTGGACATTTTTATTTCATATTTGTTAGGGCTTTTAAAAAAAGGCTGAAGTTACTGAAGTGTGTGAACAACAGCTTATTTAGCTAATGCAGGGTTATCACAGCTACATTTACATTTATAGTCTTAAAACCTTGTGTCCAAAGATGCACTTTTTGGTTGTAATTAAAATTGTAATTGTAATCAACATGTACATAACCATCTGTCAAACAACAAACATGTACATCAGGACTGTAAATATGCCACTGACTTTATAGTATATACTTTTTTTACACTTTTTAAAAAAATTTATTTCTATTTTTGCATTACTGTATTTGATCTGTAATTACCTTATCTTTCAGTACTTCTCTTGTATCCTGCAGCTGCTGTATATTTTGGAATTTCCCCCTGTGGGACTAATAAAGGATATCTTATCTTATCTTATCTTATCTTAAATTCAGCTAGTTAAGTGTAAAACAGAATACTTCCCTCTCTATCATTACCACTTGCTTGTCATTTTGGTTATCAATAAACTTTTTTGTGTTGGCATACTGTGATATTCTGCACGACATCAGGCTCAAATGGCTCAATCTTTTCATTCAATAAATTCAAGAAGATTAAAATTTTCCTCCATTTGGTTCGCAGTTTGTCAGTAAGGAGTTATGTTGGGTCCCGAAGCCAGACCAGTTGCGAAGCACTGGTTTAGAATTTAAAACTTTGTAAAACTCAACAGAGTGACTTTTGATCAATACCTCTAGGTAGTGTTATGGATGCACTCTCTCTGAGAATGTTTTAACTACTCATTTGTTAACTCTATATCAACACTGCAAAGTGTAAACATTACTGTATTTATTTAATGAGGTTAATGTGTTTACTTAAGTTCGAGAGCAGGACCACGCCACAAACTACACCTCGGATTAGCAGACAAGCCTACTTATACTCGGCCATCCCTCAGTACTCTGTTTGCCTGTGACTCTTCAACCCATCCTCCCATGCTTTACTTTCTATCACTAATTCTTCTCCATCTTTTATCCATTTAGCTCCATGCCCATCTCATTCTAGGTTAGTGGGGTTAAGATCAGCTTGGGCAGGACATGCCTGAGTCCATACCCCCATCCTTAGTCTCCCTCTGCCACGCTTCACGACGTCCTTTCAGACCACCTAACTCACAACACATCTTAAGTCACACATTTATCAGTCTCATCCAAAGATTCCTAAATCTTCATTAAATGCTCAAACGCATGCTATTTGTGGTGTGGTCCTTGCTAGTGAACTGTGTATTAATGTGCAAGATTAGCTGAAATAAAAAGGAACCGTGTTTGGGTAGAACACATACATGAAAAAAGGGCAGCTTGATAGACTCAACATGTGTCACCTGTGTTCAGAGTTCAGAGTTAAAGATCATACAGTGACACTTATGAATTTGATTTACTGAAATATTATTTTTACACTTGGTTTTTGAAAACTTTTTCTCAACTGAGAGTAAATTTTCAGGAATTGCCAACACCAAAATATGAACTTTTCTCAATTTGCTCTGTTCATTTATTTATTTCATCTTTAAAAATTGGCTTTATATAATCATGTGGCTGCTGGTTTTCCACAGCAGCCAAATGGACACACAAAGAACCAAACTTTTTGACACTTCTGCATTGGCTTCATTTTTAAGCCTCGAGCTCATTGCCTGTTTGCCACTGTCCCATTATGAATGTGGTATTTGTAAATACCTTCTATTTTGTTTGCTTGCTACTGGACAGTCTGTTGATATCCTTATCTTATTAAATGTCACTCTTTTGGTCTGTCTTATATTATGTGTAATTCTTTTGAACCCAATGCATGCTACTACCCTTGTACTTGCCTTGTACTGCTGCAATACCTGAATTTCCGCTCTGGTGATCAATAAAGGATTATCTTATCTTAATATGACAGGCAGAACTTTTGCTTAATTATCATGAAATTTTTGGACAGTGCTTCCTTTCCCAAACTGTTAGCAGAAAGTTGCTCTCATGGATGTGGAATATGTACCATGGAAACAGTCCATTTGTTGTATATAATAAGGTGGTAAATATTCATAAGTGAAAATCTGCTAGCGATTAATTTTGGGTCTATTTTGCTACAAGCCGAAAGTTGTTGACAGTTTCAGTTGTGCATTGAAGTGTTGCTTGCAGTCTTGCATTAAGTTTCATTGCCTAAAAACAACAGTTAGGGTTTTATCACACTGTGCACCTGCAGATGAGGTTTAAGTTTGGGCAGACAAATGTGAGGCAAATGTTTCTGCAAATCATTAAACTGGGAAGATATGAACAGAGGTAGTATACCAACATTTGGAATAATGACTCTGTATTTCTCCAGAGAATAGCACCCCACTCTCACTTCATTTCTAGTGTTAGTGTTTTCAGTATCATTAGGTATCAACAACTACAAAAACTTGATGATTTATGTCAAATTGTCCAAGGTTATCAGCATTTGGAAAAAGTGGATGGGACTTTGCCCACAATTTTATATTCATTGCTGTGGTATCAAAGTGGAGATGCAAAGTTTCATTTCTATGCTGATGACACAGTTATATACTGTATTTCTTCATCCTCATAAGAAAGTGCAAAAAAATAAATTACAGGAAGCATTTAACATTGTCCAAAGATTTTTTTACTGTATAACTCACACTAAATACCAACAAAACTAAAATGGTGTGCTTTTCAAGGTCTAAATCAGAAGTTCATAAAGGCATTCAGAGTTCAGATTTATATTGGCTGAAAAATGAGGGTGACTGGGTTTCATCCCTGTCAAGAAAAACTTTTTCATTTGTTGCAAGAAAAAAAGTCTTTAAGATACATTTATGTCTTTAATTGACTACAGTGATGTGTTTTGACTGCATGCTACTTCATCCTGACTGAAAATGTTGGACTCTGTGTATCATGTTGTGCTGCGTTTTGTCTCCAGTCTGAGTTTCCACAAATATCATCGTGTCAGTACACAGAAAAACAAAGAATTTAAATTTTGGTGTAGATAAAATTTCACCAAGTGCTGAGTTAAACTCTGGATGGAGTCAAATCACCGAAAATTTGTGTAAATTGCCAAGTGTAAAAATTATGCTTCACAAGTGTCATTGTATGATTTTAACTCTGAACTTTGAACCTGTACTAGACAGTCATTGTGACAATCATCCTGTTGTCCCCCATTATTGGAAAAGCACCAAGAGAGGCCGAAAGTCCCCATAGCTAAAAAAAAAAAAAATGCAGATCAAATTTTGTTTTTTAATATATGTTCTAACCAAACATGGTTTCTTTATATCAGCCACTTTTCCCCATTAATAGACAGTAAATAGCCTAAATACAGCAATGTTTACACTTTGCAGTGTTGATATAGAGTTAACCCTTGAGTAGTTAAAAAAAATGAGAAAGTGCACTAACACTACACAGAAGTGTTGATCAAAAGTTACACTTTTAGGTGCTACAAAGTTTTACTGTTTTTCTGAAAAGAGTCAGCAGTCACACTTGATGAGAGTTAAAGCACAAACCCTCCAAAAAGAGTGAAAAAAAAGTATAAGGTATATACACTTTAGTGTTAACAGTAACTCTAATAGTGTTATGTTTAGACTAGAAAGCAAAGAACAGTGCCTTATTTCATGAGGCAAAGGTGGAATTCAAGAAAACAACACTTTGTGGTATGGATTAACTCTGATAGTGTTAATTTGTCTCTGCAGATTTTGCTATGTATGAGAAAGTTGTCTTTAAAAAGAAGAATGAAACATTGGTATGTCTTTCTTTATGAGGGCCACGCTATATAAACTACCTTTCCAATCATGTTCTCTGCTGACTCCAAAATGGGTGAGAAACTTACATCATGAATCTGGATTTATTATGTTTAATCTCAAACTCACTCGTCTTTAGTGCTGCAGTTCAACCCGAGCATCAGAACGGGGAAGAAAGTTGATTTAAGTGAATTTGAACACAGCATGGTTGTTGGTGCCAGACTGCTGGTCTACAGGGATTTTCTCACACAACTACTTCTGGGTTTAAAGAGAATAGTCCAAAACAAGTGAAAATATCCAGTGAACTTTAGTTCTTTGGAAATGCCTTGCAGATGCAAGAGATCAGAGGAGATGATCTGAGATAATAGAAAGCCAACAGTAACTCCAATAACCACCTGTAACAACCTAAGGAATGCAGACGGCCATGTCTAAATGTATAACCCTTCTAATCTTGAAGAAGACGGGCCACATCCGTAGAGGACCTGACGCAAAAGCCGGAACTGGGCCCATAGCTCAAGCAAGCTCATCAAAACTGGACAGCAGAAGATTGGAAAAATGTTGCCAGGTCTGATGTGTCTGGATTTCTGCCACACTCAGATGGTAGGGTTAGAATTCAGCACAAAATACATAAAAGCATGAATCCATCCTGCCTTGTCTCAACGGTTCAGGCTGGTGGTGGTGGTGGTGTAAAGATGTGGGAGGTATTTTCTTGGCACATTTTGGGCCTCTTAGTACCAACTGAGCATCATTTAAATGCCACAATCTACAACAGTTTTGTTGCTGACCATGTCCACAGGGTGCTCACCCTATGAAGGCTACTTTCAGCAACACAGCATGCCTTGTCACAGAGCTCAGATAATTTCAAACTGGTTTCTTAAACATGATAATGAGTTTACATTTACTTCAGTGACCTCCACAGTCACCGGATCTCAATCCAACAGAGCAACTTTTGGATGTGATGGAACAGGAGTTTTGCATCATGGATGTGCAGCCAACAAATGTGCTGCATCTGTGTGATGCTGTCATGACAATATGGAACAAAATCTTTGATGAATGTTTCCGGCACCTTGTTGAATCTGTGCCATAAACAAAAGAGGCAGTTCTGGTGGTGGAAGGGGGTTCATCCCTGTACAAGCAGGTTGTACCTTATAAAGTGGCTGGTCAAAAACTCCTTCATAAATGTGACATCAGATCTTAAATTCAACATGTACACTGTTGGAGCATTTGTGCAGCCTGTTTTATTTAAACACCTCCAAGTTATAAGTACTGTTGTTAAACTGAATGTTATAAGGCTGAATTTATGGTTTGTTCTTAAAAAAATACAAACTTTTAGTCTGTTTCATAAAATGTGAACCATGCTGGCATAAAGGCAGAAATTCGTAGAAGAAAAAGAGGAAGAGAAGTCAGCTGAAACTAAAATGAAACTATTCAGCATGAGTTTTGTGTTAGTAGTTTTCTCAATGTACTCAAAAGTCATCTTACCTCTTCTCCTTCCTGAAGTAACTTTTTTCGACTTGTGCAGAATGTATTCTAAAGCAGACCTCCTCTTCCTCCACGGTGTGAACCCAGTAGCATGTTAGGTGCCTAAAATGCTGATTAAAAACACAGAAATAAGTCCTGTTTGTGCTGGGAAATAGTCCCCGTTCTGCTGTCAGCTTGAAATCCAGTAAAGACGGAAGACAAGTGGGCTGTGTGTGTTTGTGTGCTGCAGTTTGTAGCTCCGCTGCTGACTGATGCTGCAGACCTACACCCTCCCTCCACACAGTACCAGCCACCAACTGTAGAAAATGTCACTTCCTTTATCAGTTTCAAAATAAGAGTCCACAATGACAGAAGCTGTGCAAGTATGAGAAGGAGCTTGTAGAGCATAAAGGCCGCCTGGGATCCATGGTGTAGACTGCCTTGGTGTAGACTGCCTGCTCCTGTGGACTTATGAAGATTCAATAACTACAGTTTCAATTATTTGGCCATTCCTTTATCCCCATTTCATTATCATTACAGTCCCTGATATAAACTTTAGGGAGATCAACAAAATTAAATACATGGTAGTTCCTGCAAACAGCACACATATATTAACATGGCTGAGACAAACAATCATAGGTGACCTGCTGCCGTGGACCCATTCAACCCACTCTGTGCTTTATCCTGCATCAACCATCAACAGAAATGACATCATTTAACATAAAGTCACACTTTTAGACTAGTTAAATTTCCTCCAAGGCCTTTCCAAGATTATCAGGCAAGTTATCGTCAAAAATATGGAAAACTGTCCTATCTCACGTTGTTAAAAATCCTTTAAAAAAAATCTTGGATCCACATCTGGAGTCAGATCATCAATAGAATCTAATCACCACTTCATTGTGCCATGAACAACATCCCCTGAAACTGACATTAAAATTCACTGCAAACTCATTGAGTTATCAGTGAAAATGTGGAAAACTACCCTATTGCAATGTCAACAAATCCTTAAAAAAATCCTGGATCTGTATCCTGATTGGGATCACCACCAAAATCGAATTAATTCGTCCATGTGTTATGATCAACATTTCCTGAAAATGTCATAACTGACTAATCACATGTGTGTATTTGGTTGTTTGAGGTTATGTGTAAATATGTAAAGTTTCTCTTTATCCAGTCTGAGCTCAAAATCATATTTTCAAAAACTAATTACTAAAGACACACCATTGTAGAAGCATACTGTGTTCACAGGATAATTAACTCAAAATCAAAAGTTATGATTTTTTTTAATACTTTATCCAAAATTATCAAGGCAAGAATCTCAAAATTACCAGTAGGAAAAAAAAGGTTGTTTTCTTTTCTGCTGGATTTTTTTCTCTGAATTAACAACATAATTATCTCAGTAATAAAAAATGTGTGGTTTTTTTTCTTTTTTTTAACTGTTGTCATCTAATAATGGAGAAATAAAGCAACAATTAGCAAACCAGAAAGAGTAATTGTATTAACAGCTGTAAAGTGTTTTGCTTTGTTTATCCTATATTAATATTATTGATGTAAGACACAAGTATCCACCAATATTTCAGACCCGTGTTGGAGCAATTTATAGTCAGACCACATTTGCTTGAGTTGTTTTATTGAACATCCTGCCTTGGCATACAGACAGGAATTCAAGGCCTTTTTTAATTAAGCAAAACAGACGTTTTTTTAATTTTATTTTATTGCATATAAGAACAAAAGTCAGTTGTAAATCTGACAAATTCATCTCAAATTCAAATCTTTTTTTCATAAAAAACATTACCAATTATTTTGAGATAATTATCCCATTAATTTGGTGATTAACAAAGCAAAAGTGTTTTTGACATAAAAAATCATAACTTATAATTCCAAAATAATTATTTTTTAGAAAGGAAAAACTTAACTTGAAATTCTGTTAAATTTTTTTTTTCCATCGAAAACCAGCATTTGCTCTTGAAAAATCATCAGGGAATTCTGTGGTATTTATCTTCCTTATTCAGAAAGTCAAAGCAGCTTTTTATATTCTTATGTGAATGCAATATGCATTCATTGGTTTGTTATTCATGTTATGTCTTTTTTTTGGCCAAGAGTTTCTTTCTTTCCAAACAAGTAGGACAGGAGTGAATCATTATGTTTTCATTTAAACTTTATATAGTTTCAATTCAATTTTGCCAACTCCATTTTTCTTTTTTTTTTTATTTGTCCATGTGTTGCCAAAGACCCTCTATAGAGTTAGGTGGGTTTTATCACATTTGGTCAGTTTGTTCCAAGGTTATTTCCAACAAATGAATTATACAATTAAAACTTGTTTAAGGTTGTATTTTGTAGTATGTATGAGCCAAGGGTTTACTGTAATAATGTTTTTGTTTCTGAATTTAATGAATACAGTGCACACACAAACACAGTTGATGTTGTACCTCATTTCCAAAACTGCCTTTTATTTGTTAAAAAAAAAAATGAGCTTGCAGTTGTTGAGTGTCAGTCTGGTTCATTTGACGTAGCTTCCTCTTCCGTTTTTTTGTAATTTCACCTCTTATTCTTCCTCTTCTGTCAATACTTCATGAGTGGATGGTCAGGAACACCACTCAGCACTTCTCCAACTATGGCTCGGTCATCATTTACACAGAATAAGCCATACTTTCAAAAACAAACCAAAAAAAAACTACTTAACAACAAAGCGTCCTCATCAAAAACAGAAAATATGTAAGTGGAGAAAAATTTGCACTACATAGATGATTTAGGTTACAATCATATTTATATAAAGCATAAATAGTACTATAAAGAGCCATTGAAAAACAAGTAGCTACAGTTCTTCTTTAGACAGAAAAAAATCATTAATTAACTAAAGAAATGAATACTTGTCTTGCTTTTGTAAGAAAGAAATGGATTTAATGGAAGCCATGAGTATATCATTTAATTAGATAGTTCTATTAATAAAATCAAATACTCTCACAATTGTCAAAGTTTGATTAGCTTAGACAAAAACGTTAGCAACAAAGAAAATAATCAAATACATAAAACTGGTTAAATAAGGAATGCCAAGATGTGAGCCTCTCACATGTTTCATTGTCAAATTGATAGTCTGTTAAGACTATTACAATTAAGACAATGGTCTTTTGTAACTTAAAAATGCAAAGAAGACAAGCTGTAAAAATACATTGGACCTTATGTACATTTGTTAAAGACGAACAATTGATTTTTAAACCAGCACTAAGTAAGGGGCCCCTGTGGACGTTGAGTGTAACTGCACGGTCATAAAACAGAGCGCCTCACACCAACATGCATGGGGAGGAGGGGAGGGAGGAGAAGTCTAACAATAACAGGGCCAAAATAGCATTGGCCGGTCATACCTCCTCGTCTTTCAGCTCACGCCAGCGAGTGAACGCCAGGTCAATGTTTATCCCTGTCCGGGCATTTAGTTTGTTACTCTCCAGCTTTCTTTTTGTTGTCTCCTCCTATAAAACTTTTCTTTTCTTCGGGTTTTTCGTTGCTTCCGCCATAACAACTCTACGTTTAGCTTTTCTTCTTCTTCTTTTAATTTCCAGCAGACGAGATGCAGCTAAGGCTAATTGCTGCCCTCCACAGGACTTTAGCGCTGATTGGTCAGCACATACATTTAGCATTCACCTCGACTTCCATCTTTTAAATGAATCAGAAAGGAGGGGTAAGGGACGTATGCCGTAAAGCAGTCAAAGCAGTAAAAATTTGTAGTTTTTTAGTGTGGAAGTGTTCCTACCATCCACATCAAAGTTACATAGTGCCAGTGAAGGCAATACAGACCCCCTCAGACCATGACAGAGGTGTCATTCAACCTGTTGTAAGGTGATGTACCATCACAATGACTCTAGAAATATTATATTATATTAAGGTGGAAAAACTATGTAATGCTGCTTTAAATAACTGATTGCAAAAGTTTATACAAATAAATCTGTGTTTTCCAGAACAACGTCAAAAACCTCACAGGCCTTTTAAACTGTGGCTGAGGTTCTTTGTCTTACAAAGAAATATACTAAGGGAGATCTTGTCTGTCCCTGATCATGTGGGAGTTTAATTAGGTTTGTTAGAAGAACACGTGCTTGCAAACCACAGTACAATATTTACTGTACATAGAGGATGTTGTTACATCATTGAGAAGACGTATTTATGATATAAGCAGGACAATGGCATGTTCTTTGGTTTGATATTGTTAACAGTTAAGCATTCTTGCAAATATTTATTAAAGGTCATAAATTGTTTCCTACTATATAACAAAACTCATTGTTTAAGCGTTTGTAGAATCAAGTCATAAGAAATTTTTAAAAATCAAAAAAATAATTTGTGGAATACGGGCAGCTCATCATGGATTCAGAAATTATGTTTAAGACTTTTTCTTGCCAGGCCAAATGTTTTCTTTCTACAGAATGTGTTTAGTTTTTGTATGCTGTACCAATGAAACATTAATGAAAACAATATCAAATTGGCATTGGACTCAAATATTTTCCTTATTCATGTTTGTAAGAGGTTGTCTTAAATCAGTTTAAGGTTCATTTTCATACAAAAGAAACGGACTTTCACATCCGAAGCTCTTAAAAACAGCAGACAGACTGAAAACCAAATTGCTCTCAGTGAGGAGTCAAAGATCACACACAGGCAGTTTGCAGAAAAGTGTCTGTGTATGTGTGTCTGACCTGAATCTTTTCTCCAAACCACTTGATGTGCAGCTGCAGGCAGAGTTTTCACATCCGCCTCTCAGCATTTTACCCAATAACCACAAAGAAATTTGTGTGTGCATGTGCGTGTGTTTGCATGAGAGAGAGAGAGAGAGAGAGAGAGCGAGTATATGAAGGAGAAATGCTGATGTTTATAGCAGTCGAGAAAGTATGACTCAATGTACCACAAAATTAAAATTAAGTACAGAGCTTTATAATAAAAGTTATAATAGTAGTAATTTACAAGTAGCTTCTGATCAGGACAATGCTAATAAGATTACTTTAATCAGTAATGATAATGAAGACAAGCATACAATTACAAAACACTGCAATCTTTTATTTGGATTGTAGCGCAAATGTCCCCATGAAAACTTTTAAATTTCAGGCATGGGTCCTCATTATGCATGTAGGTGTGTATAAATGTGTTTGATTTCTCCCACCTTCTTGCTAAAATGATAGACACATCATACATTAGCCCCCCTTAATTATTCATAATCAGGGATGAATGGATACTTCTCTGGAGAGAGATAGAGATAGGGACTAAGTTAAAGAGGCCCAAAGGCCCAAGATGGATGAACTTAACCCTTGAGGCACCTTGGGAGTCAAATATGTACATTTTGCTTTTTTGAATCTCAATATCTCTGTCAGTTTAAATGTAAATTATATGATACTTGGCAAAGTTTTTTTTTTGTTTGTTTTTTTTTGTTTTTTTTTTAAATTCCATGATCCCACTATTGTGAGTTGTACAGAATAGGAGATATGCGTACACCCTTTGACTTCTCGTCCGACTTGGTTCCATTGACTCCCATACAAACACATATTTTTGATATACTGTAATCCTGACATATTAAGATATTTTCCCCACAAAAACCTAATAAATCTAAGCCTCTACCTTCAAAATAAAGGGAAAACAGGTTTTAGGTCTATTGAACCCCCTAAACCTACCCGGGGGGCATAACTGCATCATATAAGGTTTCAGTGGAGGTCTGGATCCCTTACCTGGCAAAATGCATAGCGTTAAAAAAGATAAACATCACAAAAATGGAATTGGAGTGTTGGGATGATGTGTGAGTTTGTGTGTGTTTTTCTGTGTGCGTGTGTGTGTTTCAAGTTCAAGGCATCAAAGGTCAAATTGGCTCTGTCTATGTGTTTTCTTGATCAACTGAGAGCTTCCTCTGTCCTTATGACAAAAAGGGCATAAAAACATATAAAATATTTTAAAAAAAATGTTAAAAAACTTAACATCTTTGGCTAGGTCAGAAGTTGTTAAAAAGATTTGATGCAGTGAAAGTAAAAAAATATATATTTAGATTTAACATTTTTATTACATTTTTATGAGAAGAATCGAATCGGTACACAAGGGATTTTTGTGTTAATTTCTTGAATAAACTCTAATTGCTCCAGAAACAAATAATGCATCAAAATCAATTTTGTTATCAATTATTGACCAAGTCAAGGCTGTAATAACCTCACCCTAAGTACTCCACTTTGCAGCTTATTTTACCATAACAAAATGCATATTTTAGGTTTTTCCCCATTGAAAAAACAGGGGTTTTTAGAACAAAAAGTGCATAAAAACATACATTACATAAACAATAATAAAGTATTTTATATCTATGGTTAGGTCAGGAGTTGTTGAAAAGATTTGAAGTGGTGAAAGTAAAACAAAATATTAAGATCTAATATTTTTATTTTACTTTTATAAGAGAAAACGTTTTGGTACATGAGGGACTTTAATGCTAATTTTTTGAATAAATTCTGATTGCTCCAAAAACAAATAATGCATCAAATCAATTTAGTTATTAGTGACCTTGTTAAGGCTGTGATAACCTCGCCCTAAGTACTCCACTTTGCAACTTATTTTCTAAAATAAATGCTTATTTTATGTTTTTCCCTATTGAATAAGTAAGGGGGTTTTAGAACAAAAGTGCATAAAACATATATTACATAAAAAATAATAAAATATTTTATATCGATGGTTAGGTCAGGAGTTGTTGAAAAGATTTGATACAGTGAAAGTTAAAAAAATGTATTACACTTTTATGAGAGGAACCGTTTTGATACATGAGGGACTTTAGTATTTATTCATTTTTTGGGTGTCTCAAGGGTTAATTTATGTTTTGTCATAAAAGGGCCGTTCCTCAGCTCTAGAGCCTTCTTGAGCATCAGCTGTCTTACGTCCGAGGGAGGTTGAGGGCAGCTTGTCAAGTAGATGCAGTCTGCAAGCTCACCACTAGAGAGCACCAAATCCGCACTGTTCCCTCAATGCAGGTTTGACATTTTTGTACTTTCCAACATGTTAAATATTTTATTAAAGCCAATATTTCCATTTGTACACCATTGTATGTCTTTAAAAGTTGACAAGATAAGCTATGGCTGCAAAAGTTAGATTATTTTGGAGAAAAGGAAAATGTTTAATTTGTAAATAAGTTGTCAGGAGTAGATAAATCAAATCAAATCATTACATAATAGATAGATAGATAGATAGATAGATAGATAGATACTTTAATAATCCTTCACAGGAAATTACAATTGTTACAGCATTAATATTAATCTTTTCATTGTAAGATTAATACACTTTTTTTTGTTGTAAGAGGTGCCAACATTGAATTTTGTTTCCACACTTTATTTAAAAATGACATGCACTCTTGCAGTTGTGACAGTTCAAGTTAATGCCACCAGATGAAGTCCTTGATGCAAACATACTGAAAGAGGCTTCTGACTTTGGATGAACTATCTAGCAGTAAAGAACAAGTAACCATTTAAATGTGAACCACTTTCAATTAAGTTAAAAAATAATTGTATCGCTTTTGCCAAGTGTGATTAACTGTTTGTGATCCTTGATGTCTCTGCAACTGTTTTGGACTTATTTTAATTTTTACCAAAGGTAAATAAGATTTTTTTTTTTTTTGCTTTAACCCTTAAACTTAAATAGCTGTACTTGCCAACAGCAGTGTAGCTTACAGGTACTCTAAGTGTGCTCCTTAAAGATACAGCTCTGCTGGGAGCCAAAACTTAAAAAATACTAAAATATCCCTTCAACTTGGTGTCAGCATTGAGTGAGAATTTTGGTTTTGTAACCAAAATTTTAACCTAAATTGGTTTAGTTTTTCAGCATTTTTTTGGCATGAAAAATTTAACTAAGTACAAAGCATGCTTAAACATACTCAAGTAAAAGAACTGGTTAAAAACAAAAAAAGTACAAGTACACAAAAAAGTCTCAAATAAAGTCACTTGAAATGTTATCCAGTTACTTTGCACCCCTGGCCAAATGTACAGATTTAACCCTTAAATGCCATATTACATGTTGCCACATGTTCTATAAAACAAATAAGTTATATTCCCCATATGATACATGTTATGTGAATAGTAAGGGATGTGTTTTTCAATTGTCTTTGAAATAGACAGATAAATGAACCTGAATGAAGACTTGACCCCCTGACCTTGGTTCACTCAAAGGTATTGTTGATAATATTTAGGAGATAAAAACAAGTGTTTGTATGTTTTGCACCTGGCTGTTTTCACAGCAGTTATAAACTTGCTTTTGTAACTCGGGCATTTGACATATCCAAGACTCTAATCACAAGCAATGCCAACACCACAAGCATTTTAAAATATGTATAATTTTATGTGCGTTTTCTTTTTAGAAAAGGAGTGATCACATGTATTCAAACTGTCATGTAAGGGGTTAATGTACAGTACAGTATATCCTGACAAAATGACGTGTGCATGAGTGATTTAAAAAAAACATATAAAAATGTAAAAATGGACAATTCCCGTAACACTTTTCATCCTTTGTCTTTATGTCCCCACAAAATCGCTAATAATCCCAACGAGGGTCCCCGTTGGCCCTGTGGGTGTGTATGGGTGTGAGTGTTTCTCCCGCCTCCTGACCGACCATGCGCGTGATGTTGCTGTGACGTCACTTGTAGTGGCTCGCATCTCCAGCAGCAGGTTGTCCCTCTTCATTCAGTCCTCTCCAGACTCCTGAGACCAGCAGGACTAACGGAATGTAACGGTACACTTCTGCCCGGGATGGAAAAACTTCATGTGGAATTTTTACTCCTTCTTTTTCCTGACTCAGGTTTGGATTTTATGTCCCAGAAAACGGATTTAGGACTTTAAATCAGCGGCGGTTTTTCGGTTTTCCTCTGATTGTTTGGGATTTAACGGTTCACCGTTTCATCCGTTAAGCTAACGTTCATGTCAGTTTTAAGTTTTAACTGAAATAGAGACCCTGTTGGACAGCTAGCAGTGATTTATGAGGGTTCAGTTTGCGAGTTGGGAGCGATAATTCTGCTTCTGGACTTACTTTTCTCCTCCTCAGCCATCTGGACGGCGGAAATGTAACTTGTATTCCTGTCTGAAGGGTTTTACCAGTTTTATCGTGTTCATGTGAGACTTAAATCCACCATGATTTCGGAGGAGAGAAGCAGTCACGTTAATAAACAGGCTCTGAACTTCCCTGTGGGTCTGCTGATCCGATCTCCAAAGAGACGCCTGGCTAAACTGGGGAGGAAACCCAGCAATGGATCCTTAAAGTAAGTCCACACTAGTCTAACTCACCCTCATGAATAATACAAGTTACATTATTTTTGTTTAACTGCCTTAACACCTGTAGGAAATCACTAAAGGGAGCTGATTACTCTTTCAGCTTTTGTGGTTAAAGCAAGACCATTAACATTTTATTTTAGCTTTTTAATTTAGCATTTCAGACTAATTTCAGCTCAGTAAAGCAATTAAAAAGCCCTGTGAACATCAGATGTAGGTAAAGCTGCTGAGCTGGTGTGAAGATAAGGTTTTAGGGATGTGTGATATTGGATTCTTGCTAGGGACGCATGATATTATTGGTTCAATATCAGTATCAGCTGATATCGACATTTTTGCAGATACTCACAGCCAGTATATCGGCCACACATATCAGCCATATATCGGCTGGAATATCAGTAAATTACACAAATGTGTAATATTGATGCACCTTCTCATCACTGCCTGGGTACATTTAAAAATCAAGGGTTTTATTTTTGCAAGAGTTAAATGCTGTTTTTCTTGTTTTACATCTGTTCCTCGCAAACATATATTGTAACTGTAACACTGAAAGTCCATTTTTGTGAAGTACAGAGCTTGTGCTCTTGACCAGAAATATTGGTAGAGGCGATAAAGACTAAAAAAATATCGGCATATCAGCTATTGGCAAAAATCCAATATAGTGCCACCCTAATTTTTGCTGATATGCTGATATTCTCAAACCAAATATTTTTTGTCAAGAGCACAAAACCTGTATTTGGCTTAAAACTTATCTCTTCGTTTCATGTTGACAGTCTATTCATGTTAAAATCAGATATGAAGCAATGAACACAACAAGTTTTGGAAACATCACTTAATATTTTGATTTTATATGAATTATTTAATGTCATCAATGGGTCTTACCATTATGTTTTTTGTGATGTCAGTCTGGATCTGATCCAGATGAAATTTACCTTGATAATAGAAATATGGACTCCATATTGTCTAGTAAAATTGGAAGCAAATCTTTTTAAATATAGCAGAGGTACAATTTTTTTAAAATTCCGACCAATGTTAACGTATGGGATTTTTAAAAATTTAATCCAGACAAATATACGTATCACCACCAAAATCTAATAATTTTTAAGTTTATCTATATAGCACCAGTTCATAACATTATATGTATACAGATATACATATATAAAATACACAGATATACATCCAAACCCAACATGAAGCCACCATGAGCACGGCACTAGGCCAACCTGCAATGAGACAAAAGGACTCAAAAAAAAATTTAGGATCACAACAGACATATGGACACCCAGACCATAAATCTGTCCTCATCATATTTGTCTCTAATGAATATAATATATGCAAGGTAAACCCCTTGAGATGTAGCATCTCATTTTCAAGAGGGTCCTCAAGTCTATGTGATTGTAAAGGTATTTGTTATGGAGGTATAATCAATAAAACAACATGGATAAAAAGATAATAATACAAAAAAATATAAAAAAATAAAATAGAACAGAGATCCAGGTCCAGTATACAACAGAGGGGATATTATTTCAGTATCAGTCCTCACATTAAGTGGCAGTAGAGCATCAATGAAAGCTCCAAATCAACCAGAACATTTTGGGTCTTTTCCTTACATTGTGGAGGATCTTCTCTGGAGTGCAGCATGGTGATAATTTATTGAGTCAATGTCTATGTAAAGGAAGACAGTTTTCCACTCTTTACCTGCTGCTGTAAATGATTTGCCTTGTTCGCATTTTTCTTTTGAGCAAAAATATGGTTAAAAAATCCCGTTAGACATTCAGACACTGTGATAAACTCCATATTAAAGACCCCGTTTTAAAACACTCCCTGTTATTCATGATCAAACTATCTTCTATGTCTGGACTTTCATGTCATCATGTCTTCTCCTCTGTCCCCCTTCAGGTCCAGTAACTCAGACAGCATCGTCCGCTCCTCAGACAGCGCAGGAGTCCGGCAGCCAGCCAAGAGCAAAATCCGCCGCCACAATAACAGGCTCTCTAACGTTTTCAACCAAAGTCCAAACCTGCGAGACAATGGACGCCGCGGCCCGGCACCTAGCGGGGACAGCCTGTCCAATCAGATGCAGGTTGCAGATGACCCAGCAGAGCTGTCCAGTCAGATGTCCGTCCCTGGTATCCTCAAGATCTTTGGCAGTGACATCTGTCAGGGGACAAACTACAAGAGTGTGCTGGCTACCACTCAGTCCAATGCCAAGGAGCTGGTGAAGGAGGCCTTGGAGAGGTGAGCAGGTTTTACTTTGTTTTTATCACCAGAAGAGAACCATTGTGTTAACAGAGACAACTTTTTCAAGGATTTTCTCCTTTAAAATTCTTTTTTCTGGATATGTTGGAGAAAGTGTTGCACTAAACTAATCTAGACCCAAGGCCGCCTAATAAGGCACCCTTAAAGTGTAAGGTTAGGTTTTTCTGAAACTTGGACAGATTTTCAGCATTGGCTTGAATCTTTGTTTGCCTACATGGCAGATAGAATCATAAAACAAGGAACATTTGGAAACTTAAACCCTTGACTTTTACCTTCAATCATTAAGTTTCTCTTAAGGAACACTTCAACATTTTTGTTGTTTACGTGTCTCTCTCCCGAATCCTAGACACCATTCTTTCGACTGTGCGTCCAGTAACAAGGAAGAGACAGACAGAGCTCGCCCACCGCTAATTAGCTTAGCTTAAACACTGGGAGTATATGGGTAGCATTAGCCTGCTCCTGCCTACAGTCGTCAGATAACTCTAAACGGTCTTGTGTGCTTGTTGTATTTTTTTTGTATTGACCACGTTATGCTACGTTATCTATTTTTAGACTAAGATTAGCACTTTTTGTAGTTTTTGAAAGAGATACTTATGAAACTAAACCACAGGGCGCATGCGCAAACCACCGCAGCAGTGCTTCTCAGCAGGTCAACAAACCAAAGCCTCTGTTTACGAGTAGAAGAAGATTGGCACTAAGGATTATGGCCGACTTTATGAGAGAGGACGAGGGTGATTTCTTTGGGACAGACGAAGATCCACAACCTTATCTATTTGAACAAAAATATACGGAGGAGGAACTACATGTTTTGGAAGCTGAGCGTGCTCGAAGAGAAGCTGAGGCGGAGCAGTTAGTTTTGTATGTATTTCTCTCAAAGATTACATAAAGTGCTAATCTTACTCTAAAAATAGATAACGTAGCATAACGCAGTCAATAAAAAATAAAAGTACACAGAACCATTTAGAGTTATCTGAGGACTGTAGGCAGAGGCAAACTAACACTACCCATTGACTCCCAGTGTTTGAGCTAAGCTAACTAGTGGTGGGCAAGTTTTGTTAGCTCTTCCTTGTTGCTGCACGCACAGTCAAAAGAATGGTGTCTACCTGCTTGTCATGGACTAAGGAGTGAGGTAAGACACGAAAACAACAAAAACGTTGGAGTGTTCTTTAAACTGGTTAAGATTTTCAAATGATTTAAGTATCTATCATTGCTCATTTGTGGTTGCAACATCAAATTTGTGAGTCAGCACAGTGAGCATATTTTGCCCTTTTTTGAAGTCTACCATCTTGTGAATTCAAGCAGTGAAAACATTTGTTGAAATTATGTTGTTGTGATAAAGCAGTGGAAATGGTTGTGTAAACCTAGAAAGAAATACCATAATTAATCATTTACAGCTTGTCATAAATCAGAATTTCCTACTTTTATTGTTTAATGTTTTTCTAGAGGGTAAATGCTGAAAAGAGGGTTTGATCAGTGTGACGCTTGAAGGTGTAATTTTTGCTCTTGAAAACTTTTTTTCAAGGCTTCTTCATGTTTTCTTGAATTTTCATAAATCTCTACAATGCTTGCTTAAGGCTTGCATGTTTTTTGCAGCCATTTCTTGTGTTGACAAATGAGACAGATTATGCAGAGCAAAGTACTGCAGTACCTCAAGTGTCCACTTGAGGCCTGCTCAAAAGCCTCAGGAAGCCCCATAAACATCCATGTTAAAATGACCACTTTTACAGCATGAAGAAACATGCTTCAACCTGGGAAAGAAAGCCATCCGTTCTTCACTTGCTCATTTATTTATTCGCACAGGCTGTGAAAGGGGTAAAAATTATGAAAAATTAGCATAATTAGAGACAAGGCTTATTTGACTGACATATGGGTGTCCGTTAGAGGGTTGCCTGGAGGTGCAAGGCCCACCTCAATTTCATCCCTTGAACCATGGGAAAAACCCTATAATCTCTTTGTTTCATTAACAATAAAACTAGCCTAAACAGTCTTTAAAGCAAGTTTTATCAAGTCTTTCTGGCTTTTCTGTTTAGATACTGCCTGGAAAAAGAAGACCCCTGCGACTACGTGTTGTGCGATGTGATCGGAAAGACAGGGACAGACAACCAATGGAAGAGGGAGTGTTTCCGGGTTGTGGGCGACCACGAGAAGCCCCTCATGTTGCAGTCACTGTGGAAACCAAAGGAAGGATTCTCCAGACGCTTTGAGATCCAGCTGAGAGCGAGCGTTGAGGAGCAGAGCCTAAAGGACAGAGACACCGTCACAGCAGGTAAACAACACCTTCACATTTCTGCCCCTGCTGCTTCAAGGACCAGGGATTGACCCTCACATCAAACCATCTTCACTGATGAACCTCAGTGACCCTTACATCCGAATGTGGGGCAGTAAATCAAAGTCGTCTGTGTTACATGGGGAGCCTTTCTCCTGGTCTCTTACAGCCTCTTTGTGGAGCTTATCAGCGGGTAGAGGGAGAGAGAGGGAGGTCAGGAGGAACAAAAGCAGCAAGGGGGGATCCAGGAGGTCACTGTGGCCCCCTCTCTTATCTTTGTTTTATTACAAGGGCCCCCCATTAGGGCCCTGTGAAACATGGAGGCAGCTGCTCACTCTGAATGCGTCCCCTTGCGCTGTTATTCTTTCAGTCAGAGCTCACTTCCTGCTCACGGCGCACCAAGCAGCCATGTTGACTCTGGCACATGTCTGTTGTGTTTCTCTCTGTGTGACGTTACTGATTTTTGTTATCGCTGTTTTTCTTAGGCCAACTGATGTGTTGGAAATTCCTCTTGATTGCTGCTTCCTATAAACAGGATCCAGCTTTAAAATTTTTCTCTGTTTGGTGAGACTCTTAAAAGTTTGGGTGGTACTTTTCAAAGCCACATTTTAGTGTGATACAGTTGAGGTGCTGGTAGCTGTACCCTTTGCCAAGCCCCCGCCCCCCTTTGTTACTGTTGCTACGCCAGTCAAACTTTCCCTCCTAGGATGAGAAATAAGGAGTTTTTAGCAATACCAGTGAGTCATATTCCTAAGGAAATATCTGCAAAGTTCTGGACAAATTCTTCAGAGATATCAGAAAGAAGCAGACAGAAAGGTCACCGGTATGCTTTTGAGGAATACATTCACCAAATCAAATGAAGAGGACCTTGAAATAGAGGGGAAAGCTCAAAGATCTTAATGCAAGCACCCCATGTGTTGACACCTCACGTTAGAAACAATCAAACACAACAGTGGTTCTCAACTGTTTTGGCTTCGGGACCCACAATCACCCCTTAATGACAAACTGTGAACCAAATTGAGGAAAATTTTAAATTTCTCAAATATATTTAATAAAAAGATCGAACAGTTTGAGCCTGAGATAGAACAGAATATCACAGTAGGCCGACACACACAAAAATAACTTAATGATAAATCAAAATGAGCTGAATGTGGCACTGCTAGAGAGGGAAATAACCTTTAACACTTAATTACCTGTCTATAAAACCAAAAAGTGCATCTCAGGTTTCAAGACTGTAAATCTAACTGTAGCTGTGATATCCCAGCATCAGTGGATACATACTGAACAGCTTTGTATTAATTATATTTAACCAGCAGCAGTAAATAAGCCAATAAGCCTTTTTTTGACAGACTCAGCAGAGCTTTCATGCACAAACATGACAGGAAAAAGTCCAGCTACTGAGAAGTGGTTTCAAAAACCTTTGAAATATGTTGCTTTACCCGAGTATCCACTCACTGAATATATAAAAAACACTTTTCTATTGTGTTAATCAGCATTACAGGGTATTATCACCATCTGTTGTTAAGGACTGTAAAAAGACAACACTCCATTGCATCATGAATCTCCTTCAAAACAAAAGCACAGGATATTTTTCCTAACATTTGTTTTTGCCCAGGCAAAGGCTTGCGACCCACTGTAAAAGGGTCCCACCAGTTGAGAATCACATACAAGAACAACAATGTAGACAGCAGGGTAATTTGATATATATTGTTCAAATTGAAATTAATGTTAAGTTAGCTTTCATTATCGTTGTGTTTGCCTGTTTCTAGGGCGTCCGTTCACAAAATGCTAAAAGCTATCAGTATGTCAGAACTTGTCTCTATCTCTTAATATTTCTTTTGCTCCAATATTACCCCATGGGTCAAGGTTTAACAGAAGTAACCTACTATTGAGACATCTTTGTTTGGTAACGTTATCTTACCTTACACACAGAGCTATGGTTAGCTAACATTAGTTAGCACCTTACTTTAGAACAAATGTAGGTGTTCTTGTGCTTTATCCACACCCGGCATCTTTCTTCTTGTGTCCTGGGCTTGGGGAAGGCAAACAAATCAACACCACCCTCCAAACTTCTCCGATACCAACTATCGGACTTTCTAATCCCGTATGCACACCGCTTAGGCATGTTGTTTTCTGTCAAAAGCTTGACAGGCCTCTTGTGCGTAGTTACAGTTGCTCATATAGGACTGGACAGTAGCCATTTGTGGGAGGTGCTTAGCGAAGGGTCAGTTATGTCCATGCACCCCAAGTACAGAGGCTTTTGTCCTCAAACCTGAATTTTAGTCCAGCCTGGAGCTCAGGCAATCGTTCTCTCCCACCATAATGTCAAGCTGGATCTATTGTCCTATCAAGAAAGGCATAGAAGCCCAGGCCCTAACATAAATCCTAAATCTTGTCAGAGATAATGTTAAGTACAGAAGCCTAAAGGCTGTTAGTGTTAATCTGTTTATTGCAATGCAATTAATAATGCATTCAGTAAGTTAAATTGCATTAATCAGTGCCATTTACATACTGCTCCCCTATTCTACCTAAAGTGTCAGATGTGGCACAGCATGCACATCACATGCCTGCTGTCCACACTGCATGCATATCAAATGTACTTTTACGCCCTATATTTCCCCTTGAAAACAGCACATCAGTTGTTTTAATTGTACAGGTGAAGAAAGGGGGGTGTGGTGCTTCTTAATGATGAGTGGTTAACTGAAAGGCTCGTCACTACACATTTCTCTGTGTTTGAAGTCAAAGTAAGTATTTTCACTCTCAGAAATAAATGAATGTTCAGTTAGGGGAAAAGGGAAGCAACATAATTAACCATATTTAAATGGCTTAAATTAAAGTTATTTTTTTACTTAAAGAAAAGGAAGTAGATTCACAAAATGATGCCGAGAAAGGGCGAACTAAAAAACACAAGAAAACTAAAATTCAGAAACTAACAAAAAAAAATGAAATATCCATAAACACGAAGATAAATCACTCTAAATATAAACAAGGACAGTATAACTTAACAACAGAACTAAAGAACACAGGCAGTATGCATTTAAGAATGGCTCGCTTCAAATCAGTTCTCATCGTTCTCTTAAAAGAGCTGTTCAAAAGACTCAACTCGTTCCTGAACGTCACATCTCTAGCACAAACCACTGCAGAAGAAGGTCAACAAAACAAAGCCTCTGTTTATGAGTAGTAGAAGGTAATACCATTATAGTAGAAGATAACGTAACATACGTCACAACAAGCACGTAGGACTGTTTTGAGTCTATCTGATGACTGTTTTAAGCGGCAGGCTAACGCTACCCGTTGACTCCCAGTGTTTGAGCTAAGCTAATTAGTGGTGAGTGAGCTCTGCCTGTCTCTTCCTTGTTGCTGCATGTACAGTCGAAAGAATAGAGTCTGTCTGCTTGTCATGGACTCGGGAGTGAGGCAAGACACGAAAAGGAAAAAAAAAAGTTGGCAAATCCCTTTAAGTGTGTGATGCTATCATGTCAGTAGAAACCAAAACCTCTCAGGAGTGTTTCAAACATCCTGTTGAATCTATGCCAAGGAGATGGCAGTTCTGAGGGCAAAAGGGGGTCCAGTATTAGTCCACAGCGTAATCCAAACAGGGTCTGTCCATCTTCTGGATAAAAAATCCTGCACAATGTTTGAATTCTATCTTTTTAGCAAGTGTTCTCATCCACTCAGCAGCATGCTTCAGTTGACCAGCAGGAGTAAACATGTCGGGATGCTGCTTTTAGAAACCAACATCGTAGGACAAACTTAACAGCAGACAGTGGTTTACCAAGGGACGCACAGACCAACCAAACCACATCCTGAGCCAGTGCCTCTCACTGCCAGCAGCCACTTAGCCTTTCTTAGCATAGAGAGTGGCTATCCTCGCTCTCTTCAAAGTTAATACTAGCCACCCTCCATCACCTTTAAAGCCTTGGGATTAACACCTTATCTTGTTTTCTCAGCCCACACATAAAATGAACTGTGTCAACAACAGCACAAGGGGGTTTCTTGCTCTGAGCAGCCAAACACCAGGAAAGGGTCTGGTGCATGACCCCCATATAATGGCAAAATGTTGTTTTTACTCATTGGCTGGCATGTGGATTAGAACCAACAAGATTAAATAGGTTGATTAATTCAATTAAAGTACTCACAGGAGGGCTTTGTTACCGTTGGAAAGAGACACAAACACTGTTTCCCTTTGTTTCCAGACTCAACAGCTTCTGGCCACTGCTGCATAAACATACAAGTGTGAGTTTAAATGTGCTGTAAAGTGCTTTATAGCATTGCAGCATCACAAGAATGTCCATTTCTGCAGCCAGAAAGCAGTTTAGACTCTCCCAGCTGTGGTCCACCTTCCTGTCCTCCCACAGATCGGGGGCACAAACTTTCCCTGCACAGAGTGTGCCAGTGTTTCAGCCTCTGCTGAACAATGTGGAGCTCACTGGTTTTCACAGCTGATAAGGGGAGCAGAGCTGTGGGTGTGGAGTCGGCTTAGCGGCTCCAAAAGAGCTAAATGGTGTTTGTGTTACGTCAGGCGGACCCAGCACCACTATCACCTCCCTCTCCTACATATTTTCTCTTCTGCTTCTGCTTCATGTTTCATCTGAACTGAGGCCAGAGCACAGAGGGGACATTTTAATCGTGTTTGTAATTTTTCAGACCACATGTTTGACTCTAGGGATGTAATGGTGTGATAATTTCATATCATATCATATTGTGACCAAAATTATCATAGTTATTATTACTGCAGTATTGTTGCAACATGCTCAAAATGTTTAGTACTTTACACACACTGAAATCATTTAACAAAGTTTTATTAAGTTAAAAAATAATGTGAATATAAGAACGATCTGCAGTGGTCAGACCTGGCCCTCTTCAGCTCTCTGGTTCCTCACTGAGGTCTTTCTCAACAGTCCAGCCAGGCCTCTCCCCTCTGATGCTGCTGTGGGGAGGGGGGTTGTGGTTCTTCCCTGCCTCCCCAACTTTTTTCTGCATTTTCTGCAGAATGGGTGACCGCCCTCAATTAGTTTCCTCTCCGCATCCTTTTAAACCCAAAATACGACCAGACTTCACTTTGTCCGTTTCGAGGGGGAAAAAAAATCTTTGGTACAGTGTCTGAGTGGGCACCTACCGCCATACTTTTACTTTCAGAGGCCAAACATTGCAAACTGTGCATCCATGCCTGCGTCTGAGGGACCACTGCTGCTCTGTCGAGGAGCAGACACATAGTTTTTCCTTTTCCAGGCACTGAGCAGCATCACCGTGAGTTATTGACAAAGTGAAGTCACCAAACATGGTTTCAAAGGTAGTTAAAGTAGGAAACAGTAATACTAACCATCAGAAATTTTACCACGGTTTATCATTTTATCGGTAACTGTTCCATCCCTATTTGACTCTAAAGATGCATTCACACCAAACAAAAACTCGGTGACCACTCTCCACGAAAAGTCAATGTACAGCCGCAATCAGGCACGACCAGATCTCACGTGATGCGACAAGCACGCTCAGGCGACTTGGTCGTGTCGTGGGAGACATATGGTGCCGCCCCTGTCCCTGCAGACAGGTACCCTTGGGGTTGCTTTGGACGCAACCAGATATTGAGATATACATATTTAATATCACCTTACAGCTACCTAATATTGAGATAAGAAGTTTTGTCCATGTCGCCCAGCCCTAGGTAGGTGTCTGATAAAGTGATGAACTTTTTGCTGACTCAGCCCAAGAAGGGTGGTAAAGTCAACACACAACAAACTGGAACATTAGGGATTGCTAGTTTTTTTGCACATAAAAAGGAGCGCATTACATTAAGATGCACAGAGATGTGCATCTTAACTATTCTCACAATTCGGTTATGATAGCTAAGTGAACAGTTTGATTCAATATCACAAAGCTATCCTTGATTTTCAATATTACTGCCCCAGGCTACTTTTTAGGTAAAAAAAAATCAAGCAGTCAGATAAATATGAACTCCTTTTGTTAATTAGAAACAGCTCTTGAGATCAACTGCAGCAAAATGTCAAAAATAAGTTTATATCATAGGCATTGTCGTCCTTTACTTGTCTTTTCTTCCTCAGAAACAAAATTGATACTGCAGTTTGGCAGCAGCCTCTGCAACATTATTGACTGTGTCTGCATTGATGCATCTTCATCTACGTTTGCATCACAATGCATCAATGAAAATATTATGTTTGACGCCCCTAATATTCAGATGTATTCTCAGTATTAAAGTGTGCCCATGTCTTTTGTCAGGCATCAACGCTCAGGCCCGAAAGCTGCAGAGAAGCCGCTGCAGGGTGACGTCTCTGTTCGTGGACGGCAGCGGGGATGATGTGGACGGACTCGGCATGTGGAGGAGTCTCAGTGAGATGGACCTGCCCGCCATGGGGAAGGAGGCGGAGCAAGCCCGGCAGAGCTCCGCCCTCAGAGAAGACGGAGAGGCGGAGGCCGACAAGGAGGAGCTGAGACTGGGTTTGGAGAAGGAGGAGACAGAGAGCAGCGACGATAACACCACCCAGTACTCCATCCACCCGCCCTTTGACTTCCCGTACTTCCTGCTGCTGCAAGGCTACAATCACAGACAGGTGAGGGGGTCGGGCAGGCCTGGTTGAACATCATGACGATTTGACACTGATCATTTTTATTTGAGTACTTCATCAAAATCACTCAGGTAAATGCTCAGTATGATTTAGTTGGATCATTTTGTTGTCATTAATCTGCTGCAGAATACACAAAA
Organism: Cetoscarus ocellatus; assembly: GCA_037902135.1. Taxonomy (NCBI): domain Eukaryota; kingdom Metazoa; phylum Chordata; class Actinopteri; order Labriformes; family Labridae; genus Cetoscarus; species Cetoscarus ocellatus. Next base: position 231,647 of record JBAMNC010001169.1, read on the forward strand.
ATGAATTTAGAAACAAAAGTAACTTCAAATGTCTTTCTTGTTGACTTGTGAATTGAATTGAATTAAATCATATATATTCAAAAGAAAGATAAAAACAGAAATTGAAGAAAGAACATAGTGTTGTCGTTACAAACAATATATATTCAAAAAGGAGTGGGAGGAAGTAAAGCTTATCAAGTCCCACCCTGACTCCATTGATTAATTAAACATTAATGCTTCCATATTTTACAAAAGAAAAACAGTTTCTACACAGTAATTGCAAAAAAACAAAACAATAACAAATGACCAACAAAACAAAGTAGTCATGTGGTGTGTTTGACCAATACTAAAATACTCTGACAGAATTAATACATTTGAACTAATTTTTACTGAAAAGCTTGATCCAATATTGTGCATAATTAATGAAAACATAAAGATTTACTAAGATCTATCTGTTTTCATATGCAAAAAAATGACTTCACAGGCTCGTGAATGGGAGCAGGGTTAGCACTTGAAACGGTAATCAGTGCATGATCTATTATAATACTGTAATACCACTTTAAAGTAATGTTTACTAACCTGACATCTTTAAAACTAGTCCATTTGGGTCCATGAAAACCACAAGCAAAAATATCCTTACTACAGAGAAGTTTGTATTTTACTTAATAAAGAAATACAACCCAGATCTGATAAAACTGTTACTGGAGCTGCTAGCTTGGCAAGATGGATCTGTTTGATTACAGACATTGCATCAGGTGGATCCAGCTGCACTGCAAAGTTATAATGTTACCACAAGGATAACAAAAGAAACAATGCAGTGATGTGATACTTTGTTCATATTTAGGGATGCAAAATACTGTTGTATATCTTTATCGGCAGATATAAACATTTATTTACCGCCAGTATCATTGCCTTATATGTTAACATCAAGTTTGTTTATCTGAAAAAAATACAACATAACGCATCCTATGCCAAATTGACCAGCAATTAACCCTTTCAGGTGTTTGCTATACATCTTTTGACTTTGCTAACAAGTTAATAAGCAGGTATGTGGATGTATGTGGAAAAGGTGAACACATTTGCCACCCTATGCTTTACTTGTGGTGCAAATGCCATGACCGCTACCCGCCCAGCCTATTATTATATCTGAGAGCAGACATGAATGAACCTCTCAGCATTTTATCATTAGCATGTAGTCTGGCGTCAGGGTAAATGTTGTTTATGTTACAGGTTCAAGTCGAGCACAGAAAATGCACAAACATTAGTAATGGGGTAATTTCAGTCGCACTTAATGTGTGCATGTGTTCTGTAAGCCAGTTTAATCTCACACAAGAGTTTGTTGAACTGCGTGTAAAGAATTAGCATGAAAGACATCTAAAACAAACAAAAAGGTGATGTTGAGATTAGTTTAAAGGGTGTTTGTACATCATCAGAGGGATTAAAAGCTGCTATCAACTCTGCACATTTCCTCTCCTTCCTCTGCTTTGTGTTTCATCTGAACGGAGGCCAGAGCACACAGAGGTTTCAACAGCAACTGTGGTCTCCTGTGGGTCTGTTGGTTCAACCGAAACTCCATAACTTCATACTTCAATACTTCACCTTATAAATAAAGCATTATGGGTTATTAATACATTCTTCCAGCGCATACAGCTTCTATATTAGCAGTGAATATCAGCAGAAATGTTCATATTATTTTCATGTGCTCATAATGTTGAGGCATTGAAAACCTTTATCTTCAAGAGAACATTTAGTGATAAATGAGTCTTTTTATTGCGTAATTTGGACGTCCTTACTGTGGGAACCTCCCTAATTGCTCCTTGACATCTTTTTGTTTTGCTTTGCTGAGCAAACTTTTGACCAGCTGTTAAAAAACACATTAAACTTGATCGGTTTTGGACGTTCTCACAAACAGGTGATTGGTATCAGCCAAGAAAGGCCTGATCAGGGCATCCCTAGATTAAATGAGTTTTATTCCAATATTTAGCTTTTTTTTTTAAGATTAAAACCCTCAAATATTGATATAAAGTGTCCTAAAAAGCTTTAGTCTTGTTGACTGTTTCCTTCAATTCTAACAACTTGGCTCTCGTACAAAGTGAATAGTATTTGTGTGGCCTGCTTTGTCACCAAAATGGCCCATCCCTGATCTATGGCTGTTCATCATGAGACTGGGATCCACAATCAAGATTTCCTACAGCTAAACAGATGTTTTTTCTTGCCGCCATGATGCATATATGTTGGGTTTTGAATGTGTTTTTTTCTTATATATATATGTGTATCTATGTGTATATGTAGATCCATAAATTAAAGAGTATGGCTTCAGTCTGCTCTATTGTAAAGTGTCTTGAGATTACACTTTTTATGAATTGGCTCTATATCAATAAAGATTGATTGATTCATTGATTGATTGATTGAACAAATGCAGGTGCACCAAGGCCAAATTCAAGGGGTTGATAATTTCCTCTGCATTCTTAGTTCCCCTGAAGAAATGTCTTAAGCTGCAGAAATAACTTGTTACCCTCAGATAAAACACAGAACAGTCCAGCTTTGGTTGTTGTGAGCTATCTGTAGATTAAACTGTTGTTTTGAACAGACCGTCCTGGTAGAAACATCTCCTCCTCTGCACTGTCTCTCTGCATGTCCACAGGTGAACACAAACAAGAGCTTAACAGACCCACCAGGGTGTTAACACCTTCAATCCAAACACCGTCCTGTTCTTAAAGCCTGCAGGAGAAAATCCAGAGTCAGAGAGCAGAGATTTAACAGGAAGGAAGCGCTGCCCTCTGCACTGTGGGGCTCTCAGTAAATTCCCTGAAACAGGCTGAATCCTGGAGAGACTCACAGGATGAGCTGTCTGTCAACACATGACAGGACAGACTGTTCAGAGAGAAAAAGGCTGGAGATAAACCTGAATACAGACAAAGCAGCACAGCAGCTTCTCCTAGTGCACAAAAACCAATAACATTTAACCTGTTTTAATCAATAACCACATAAATTATAATCATATCTTCCATATTGAAGCTGAAGCTGCAGTTTGAGTCACCCAGCTCAGGTATTACAGTAAGGCACTGTGACGGGCAGCAGCTCAACTCTCTCCTAAGAACTCTGATCTCACTCTGAGTTTATCCCTGTGCCGACAGATTGCTGACTGTGCAGGAAACTGTACCAGCAACAGGATGAACTAACGCTGCATATTCAGACAGCCCCGAGCAAAACAAAGACAAAAACACAAACGCCCATAGAAACTAGACATGAAGACATGATCTGCAGTCAACAGCTGGTTCAAAATGATGTTAAAACCAAAAAAATACATTTACTTTCATTCATTTGATAGTTGTTATTTTAAATTTCTTCTTGTCTGATTGGATGAGCTTTTTTGATACTTTGAGATAATGATAAACCTAAAAAAAAAAAAAAGAGCTTATTATTAGAAAAAAATACGACAAGATGAAGTCCATAACCAAATTTACAACAAACCAAGCTGAAGTTGCATTGAAAGAATTCACACAAGTATTTTAAAAGCCATGAAAAGTAACTGATAAATAACTTTTATTTTATAAAATTGTTGATTGTCACTCCAACAGGATAGATCTGGTTTTGGTGCTTCTAGGTTTTTTGAACCCTTTACAACTTAATTTTTCTTTTGATAGTTTCTCATTTGTGGTAGTTTGTCGTTGCATCTATTAACACATTAACAACATTTTGATTTCTATTTTGGATATGACCTTTCTGTTGATTAAAATGTAATCATTTATATTTGAGGATGTTAACATGCTGTTGTACAGGGTGGCTTGCTTGGCCGTGAACTGTTAGACTTTGAGAATTTTGCTTTCAAAATAGTTTTCAAAATTTTCAACTTACCAATATGAAATTGAAACAAAACAGTGTTTTCAACACGATTTCTTTTTTACAGGTCAAACCAACATAGATAATAATTCAAAACTAAAAATTTTTAATCAGTCAATCATCAATCAGTCTTTGATTTATTCACTTCACTACAAGGTAGGCTGAAGCCATACTCTTCATTTTATTGATACACATATATGCATGTATACAAATATACTTAATAGATACATTTGTGTATACACATACATACATCCAGAGATGTATTCATCAAGGCCGAGACAAAGGGACTAAAAATAAGAATTTATGATAGAGACAAACCCATGGACACCCAGATCATAAATCTGTCCTCATCACATTTGTCTCTGCTGATTATAGATTCAATCAGTCAATCCTTATTTGTATAGCACCATATTTTAGGATGAAACAGTACTTAATCTTGCAAAGCAGCAAAATTTACCAGACCCATCCATTTGCAAAGAATAAAGCTGACTTGTGCCTGGTCAGAAATTCTTTTGTTTTTGCATTATTCAATTCAACATAGGCTTTAAATAACAAAAAAAACAGACAGCATTTTAAGGAAAAATAAGGCAACTCATATTTTGCATTTTTAGTGTGTGAGAGTTTAAGTCAAAGAATGATAATAATCCATCTACAAACTTCAGTCTTGTGGCTTTATAAACTTAGCTCATTGTTGTTACCTCTGCAAAGGAGTTTATGCTTTTTTTTAATGCTAGCTGACAGCTTTGAGATATTGGTAAAATCAGTGTTTTTCTGTTTCACTGGCATCATCATTCCAGTTTTCATTCCTCTTTACTGTAAAGCTGCAACTGCAAATTATTTTTATGTTTGCTTATTTTTTTTTGTTCGGTCTCCAAAATTCAAGAAATGTAGAGTGACACGACCTGCCACTGCCCATGAATGACTTTTACGCTCAGCATCTCACAGGTCATGAGTTCACTGTCACAGATGAGGACAGAAACCAGAAAATATTGATGTGTATGAAGCTGGAAGCCGAGCAGTGTAGACAGCAGGAGTTGGCTCCTGTTGATACCGTATCATGTCCTCGCTAATGCTCTTAATGTGTTGACCCTGAGGTCGCTGACATCACGGCGTCTCTCTCTTAAGCGTTTCCATTCCTGTGCGTCCTCACGCCACGTCTGCAGGTGGCCCTCCTTTCACCAGCTGATCCCGCTGCTGTTCACACGCACACGGCTGGATCAGCCCCAAAATGTTACACAACAAAGATCAAATCCCATCAGATCACACACACGTCTTCAACAGGAAGTGTCTTTTCTTTGAGAGAATGGGATTAAATCGGAGACAAGCTTGGGGTTAAGTGTCCCTGTCAGTGGCAGCTATTTCTGTTTTTGTTTTACTATTAAATTTTGGTTGGTTTGCTGTATGTCACAAAAGGTAAGATACCTCTGGCTCAGACTAAAAACAAGTGAAAAGCAAATGAACATGAATACATCGTCATTGTTTTTAGAATGTTCTCACTAGTAGATGATCAGTCTTATATGCTGGTTAATCGTATCTTAAAGTTTGAACTGTTGACCTGTCAGAAGAAAGTATTTACAGACTTTTAAATTCCAATATTGAAGAATTTGAACTTTTCCTCTCATTACATTCAATGAAGCTTTGTTAAGACTATTACAATCAAGCAGCGCTTTTACCAGTATTTAAACAAAGCTGCTAACTGGCTAACAATAAGACAAAAATCACTGCAACTAAAGCTATTAGTGAAGCTGTCATGCATTGTCAAATTCTATTTAGCATGAGATCAAGCTGTTGTCAAAGTTGTTTTAAGTTTAGTCAACATGATCAAAACCAATCAGCTCATTGAAATATGAGTTAAATTGTTGTGAAGGCTGGACGATATGGCCTAAAAATAAAATCCCCGATTTTTTTTCAACAGCACTCAATTTATTTATTATTTTATTTTGCCTCTAGACACAGAGATACTGTAGGCTAAAGATACTGTCTGACTCATGAAGCAGCTCAGATGAAAGTCATATTTCACTGAAGCGTTCCCACAACATCAGGTACAATTAATAAGCTGCACTCAACTTTCACATAATACTTTAACCTAAATAAATAATTAATATCTTAAACTAAAACCAACAAGATGACACAGTTGTATGTATATGAATGACCTGTTTACCAAACATCAAATAAAAAGGCTGTAAACAATTATTTGATAAAGCATAAAATACGTTGACGCAGGACCTGTGGTCAAAATAGCTATCATGTTAACGTTTTAATAACAAATGGCTAATCCTAAGCAAGGCTGCGTCAGTTGACAGCCAGCTGATCTGCCTCTAAGCTACTGGCTAAATGCACTCAGGCTGCCTTATTTAAGGTGCTTCAGACTGCCTACTCCTCCCTGCTCCATTTGCAAGTCTCATCTGCAACCCTCCTCCACCCCAGCTCCTTCTTTTTACTATCTCTGACTTGTCAGTCTGTCATTGATGCTTGCTTTGCTCTGATTTTGCTGCTTCTTTCTCTGCCGCATGCCTTCCTTACATGCGTAGGTAAGACAGAAATGTTTACTGTTTGTGATTTATGCTTTCTATGAAGGAAAGGACAGGGAGACCCCATGACAGAGCCATGCCTACAAATTCAATCTATTTAATGTTTGTGCTTCTTTTTCCTGTGCAGGATTTTGTGATCTACCTGATGAGTGGGACCTCCACCATCTTCGGCTGCTGCAGGGAGCACAGCACGGGTGAGGATGAGGAGAGGCTGAAGGTAGACATCCTGCTCTTCGCTCCTGACGTGTTGCCTCAACACTGCTGCGTGCGGCGCCTGGACTCTACAATCCCCACGCCGACAGGGGGGCACAGAAAGACTTTGACCCTGCTGAAGCCCCTCCACGGTGCCCCTGTCACCAGAAATGGCTTCCTCTTGAAAGAGGAGGAGGAGTTGAATCCCGGGGACTTGGTGGGTCTAGGGGAGCACTACCTGTTCCTGTTTAAGGATCCGACCAGCACCTCAGGGCCCCTTCAGACCCCTCCCTGGATGAGCAGACTGTGCCTGAACTCTGACTCGAAGTCTTCCTGTTTATCGTGCGGCTCCTCTGTGGGCATCAGGAGGTTACAGAGGAAATCTGCTCCGCTCCGATGGAGGGACTTGGAGGGGACCGAGGCTTTGCTGGTGTATGAGCTGGATCAGGAGGAGCGAGTTCTTCAGGAGATTTTGGACTTGTTGGACCCCAGTGGGAATGAACCAAAGCTGACTCCTGCCTTCCTGCTGAGCTTATGCATCCAGCACTCTGCATCCACCTTCCCTCTGACTCACCTCAGACAGCTGCTGCTCCAGGTCGCCAACCAGATCCAGCTGGTGATGTGGGTAAGGATCAGAAGCTGCAGCAGGTAGTACTCGTGCTTCATAGTAAGAAGGTTGCTGGTTCAAGTCCTGTGTCGGTCAGGGTGTGGTGTTTGCATGTTCTCCCCATCCAGGCACTCAGTCTTCCTCCCACAGACCAAAAACATGCTTATTAGGTTGATTGGTGACTCCAAATTGCCCTCAGGTATGAATGTGAAAGTAACTGGTTGTCGGTCTCTCTATGTGGCCCTGTGATTGGCTGGGGCCCAGTCCAAGGTGTAGTTAATGGAATTAATTCTGTTTTTAAACAGTTTTTAGTTCTGAATCCACATTATTTGTACAGTAATGAGTATTTCAAGAATAAAAAACTGCCTGCCATCATTTTTGGCCTTAGTTAAGGTCTCAAAAGAGAGCTTTCAGCAGTGAGAGATATTTATTTTCCCACCTATGAACAAAGACATAATGAATTTAACAAATAATTTTTATCCCAAATTTTGATTAAATAACAAAAAGTATTACACACAAAAATCTTTATGTTCAAATGTGTTGGAGGGATTATTATATAAATATTTGTTTTTCTCTAAGCAACTTCAGATTTAACATTTTAATAAAACAACAATATGAAACCAGTTTATAGCTGTACATGACAATGGATATCAGGAAATAAGTGATGTTTTTTACACACTCAGACGCTGCCGACAGTATTAAAGAGGTTCAACCCCTTCATCACAGATCATATCCCTCTAACATCCCTCCTCTCTCCACATTCATACAAAACTTTTCATGTCTTGTTCCACTCCAAAGACCATGACATTCTTTCGATTGTGGGTGCAGTAACAAGGAACAGACGGGCAAAGCTCGCCCAAAGATAGTTAGCTTAGCTCAAACACTGGAAGTCAATGGGTAGTGCTACCCTGCCTCTGCCTACAGTCATCAGATAAACTCTCTGATGACTGCTTGTTGCCACTTGTTTTTTGTGTGACATTGTCGTCTTCTATCATTATATTATCTTTTTCTGCTCCTAAAAGAGGCTTTGTTGTGTTGACCTACTGATAAGCAGGTCCGTCGTGGTTTGTGCAAGCTTGAAAAAAGGATAAATATGTGTGGACAGGGTTATTTAAGACCTCTGTTTCATAAACATCTGCCTATGAGTGGTCTAGACTTTAATCAGTGTTTCTTAATCAGTGTGATCACCTCTGCATAACAGAGAGTCTACTGTAATCAAATGTACCTTTAGGGTGGCATGTAATGCACATCAGATACTTGATAAAAACTGGAAGTGATTGTATGTAATGGATATTGTTTTCTTTTCTTCCAGGAAAAGACAAAAGGCCTCGCAGAGATCCAGCCAGAAACGTGAGTACAAGGAGCATCAAGTGTTTTTAGAATGACCCAGAAATATTTGACAATGACCCAGAGACCCAGAGAGCAGCTGCTGCACACGATGATATACGACAACAGACACCTTTAGTTTTAGTGTCTGAATGACGGACAAGTCAAACTCGGACTTTACAACTTAGAGGACAAAGAGGTTTAGATACAGAACAAGCAAAGAGAGAATTTCCCACAGTGTGTCTGTAAAAGGAAGAACAGCTGAGCGTTTCCCAGGAGCTCAGAGTGTACACGCTTCACCACAAACCGTCCGTGTTACCCTTGTGCAGTGTTGCAGTGGAGGGGAGGCCTCAGGGTTTGATTCACTCTGAGTCACAGTCTGTGTGAGGGCTGCAGGACAAGAGTGAATAATCAAAAGACTGCAGCTGGATAACCCCACAGTTAGTGACGCTTCTTTATTCAGAAGTTTACTCACAGGTTGGAGACCAAAGTAAATAAAGTTGAAGTAAAATAATTGAATGTAATTGAGTTATTTTTAATTTGATAGGGATGAAAAAGTTCAACACAGTTTCAGTATCCATATTTACCAAAATCAAATCACTTCTCCCTTTTACCATGACCAGCATTCCCTGAAAATTTCATCAAAGTCTGTCAAGAATATTTTGAGATATCTTGCTCAAAGTCAGACTGACAGACAAAGAAAGGGACAATTTTTTTCTTGGTTTAATGACAAACTGCTGGACATTATGGACGATGCCAGTCAGCCCAAAACTGCTCCTTCACAAGTTCAGGACCAACAGACTGAGAAACTCTTTTGTCCCTCAGGCCATCAGACTGTGCAACTCCTTACTTGGGGGGAGGAGGAGTAACAGGAAGACTGAAGATGGGAAGGAGCAGTAGCCAGCCAGTATATTTATATTTTTATTTATATTTTTTGGGGTTTTTTTATCTCTTTTTTTATATATCTTTTTATCTGCTATAAATGGTGCTCATGGAATCTGAGCGAGTCTTCCAAAGGGATAAATAACGTTCTATCTAATCTAATCTACTCTACTCTAATCATTCCATGATAATTTCCTCAAAATCTGTCAATAACTTTTTGAGTTTTACATGAAAATGAGGGAAACTGCCCTGTCTTGCAAAGTTACCAATTCTTAAAAAAACAAAATCCTTAATCTGAATTCAGATCACACCAAAATCTTATCACATCTTCCTTGTGCCATGACCAATATTCCCTGAAAATTCCATCAAAATCTGTCAAGAACTTTTTAAGCTATCTTGCTAACGGACAAATAAACAAACGCTGGTTAAGTCGTGAACCTCACTGGTGGAGGAAACAAAAGGGAAAAGTAGCAAAGATTCATAATCAGAAACTAAATGTTTCCTACAAAATAGCTCTTTAAACTTTGTATTTGTGTCACCAATGTGCGTGACAAGCTCGTCAGGTTTGCATTTTTCAGTGGAAATAAACAGACTCGTCTTTATGAAGATCACTGATTCATACATCAGGAATAAGAAAATGTATTTACTGCGTAGGACGTAAGTCTGCACTTTAAATGTTGCTGACTGGCAGAATTTCAGAGGAAGTTAATTGAAAAATGTTACACTAAATCTACTTTGACACAGTTTTTTTATATAAACTTGAACTTTAAACTTGAACTTTGAGTTATGTTAATGAAGTTGGATTTAACTTGTTGCCACAGCAAACATGTTGGAAATCAAACATGAACAAGGAACTGAGAGAACGCTATCTTGAATTGAAAATGAGGAAACACAAAATGAGGAAAGATTCTTTTGAGACCACACTGTAGATAATTTTGTTTAGTGGTTCCTCAAGTGGGAAATATATTTTAGAGAATAAAAATCCTTATAAAAGCAGTAGTGAAGGCATCTGGTGTCTACTTATTTCTGCAGTCTTTGCCCAGAGATTACTGGTACTCCCGTTTCTCACAAGTCAACACCTTATGCTAAGCTCTGTTTTTAGCTCTGTTGTGTTCTCTTGTGTTGCCATTACGTCCGTGTCAGGGTGTTTACAACATTATTTTCTGCAACTTCCTCCTTTGACAGTGGGAATCTCAATCTTGTTTCGCAAGATGGATCTGTCTGAATACAGATATTGAATCATTTAGGTCCAACTGCTGCGCAAGGTTAAATGATCAGAGGTCAACTCGTGATGAGCTGTCACTTTGAGGAGCGGTCTCACCCATGCGTGTGAGCAAGCGTGTCATGCTGAAGCGCACCTCCTCCAAGCGTGAAGTGAACTGCACTTAAGCACGGCTCCATACAAATGATCTGGATTTAGGGGGGGTGCTGTGCTTTGGCACGGCTAGTGTGTGTCTGCGCCTTAAGTAGGTTCAAGCTATGGTCTTGAGCCAGATAGTAGTCACAATGAACAGCCAGTGGCAAATTCAGTTGAAGATATGAGTTGTCACACAGCTAAGCTATACCTCAGGAACAGACTAGAAAGCAGATAGCTGTTACATCTATAAGCAATTGTTCCATGATAAAGTTACCATCATAATATGATTCATGACCCTGAAAACCCACACCTAGCACTCAAAATCATGTTGATATCATTATTATTTAGACAGTTATTGAGCAAAAATGATTGTTTGCTTATGGTGGTTATCTGGATCACAACCAAAGTCTAACAACATTGAGGTTGAACCATTACCAACATCTCCTGAAAATTTCAGCAAAATCCGTCCAGTAGTTTTTTTTCTTAATCTTGCTAAAAAAACAAACAAACTCCACATTCTGTATAACGCACTAATGCTTCCTTATTTAGATAACTGTACAGAGGCATAGAGAAACGTTTACAAAGCTTCACTTCAACCACTTCAATCAGAATCTTCCATAATGTTGAATCTCAAGTACACACAATCGATTTCTTTTTTAAATCCAAAACCCTAAACTGTTTTTGACTTGGTGGAGCATAAAACAGCTCAACTACTATACAAAGTGAGGAATAATATGCGTCCGAAAAACATTCAGAAAATTAGCGGAAAGAGAGGAGGTATAATTTCAGAGGAAGTTTAAATCTAAAGGTTCGAATTGTGCGCACAACATTGAAACGTTTCTGTATCTCTGTTAGTGGAGTTAAATTGTGGAAGAGATTGAGCACAGGACTAAAGCAAACTTCAAGCATAGTTCTGTTTAAAAAGAAGCATAAAGAAATGATTTTCCAGAGGTACATTTATGAATAAATACCACAAGGTGCTTGTTGGTTATTTGGAGGAAAATTTTGCAGGGTATGGTAAATACATTTGTAAAGACGGTATAGGTATGATTGTATTTTTTTGGTAAATTTAAGACAGTGTTATGATTTCAGTTTGGAATTATAGTAGAATTAAAGGGGGTAGGATTAGATAAGTTTATAGTTCTTCCTATTCCTTTTTTTGCTCATGTAACCTTCAGATTCAGCTGCTGTCTTGTTTTTTTTGGATTATCACTTAGTTGTATTTTTAACTGTTTTCAAGTTATAATTACATGATCGAATATATATCAATTAATAGATATCAATCAATCAAACTAACATAGGCCAGCATAAACAACGTCCTTGGTGGAGGTAATAACAGAGTGATGGTATTTTCTAGGCCTGTGCTTACATATCGATACGGCAATATATCGTCACATACTCCTTGTAGATATGTGTATTGATACGGATTCTCCAGAATCGATACAGCCTCAGATGCTGTGATGGCTGTTGTCAGTACACTCTGAGTGATGTTAACAATGGCACAGTTCAAAGTAGAAGCCAAGCTACATGATGAAGTACATGTTCCACATTTAAACTTTAGGTCTACCATCTTTGAGGACCTAAATTTAAGTTTCTTAAGTTGTAGAACCATTTGAAACTCTTCCTTGTTCGTTTCCATCTTGTAATAAAAAGCAAAACTTGCGGGGAATTCTGTTAAAAGCGTGGTCAGTGTTTACAATTTACGTGCATCAGGATACATATCGTATCGTGGCCTCAGTGTCGGGATACGTATCATATCGTGAGGTTGCTGGAAAAACCCAGCCCTAGTATTTTCACATTTAGCCGGACATTGAAGTGATGGCATTGGGTGTGTTTACCTTCAGACTGAGCAGACGACATGCTCACCTGCTTCTCTTCTTTTCTCCATCAGAAGTTCTGCGGATGTTCAGTCTGATCCTCTTCAGCTCAGTATGTCAGAGCTGATTCCAGGTCTGCAGCCTCTCATGCTGTGGATGTCAAACTCCATCGAACTGCTGCACTTCATCCAGCATGAGGTGCCTCAACTGATCTGCAGGACAGAAGATGAAGGTCAGAAGCTGTACTGACTCAGCACTTTATATACAGTGCCATGAAAAAGTATTTACCCCCTTCTTGATTTCTTACTTTTTTGCATATTTTTCACATTTAAATATTTCAGATCATCACACAAATTTTAACATTAGACAAAGATAACCTGAGTAAATACAAAATGCAGTTTTTAAATGATGATTTTATTTATTAAGGGAAAAAAGCTCTCCAAACCTACATGACCCTATGTGAAAAAGTAATTGCCCCATGAACCTAATAACTGGTTGTGCCACCCTTGGCAGCAATAACTGCAATCGAGCATTTGCGATAACTGGTGATGAGTCTTTCACATCACTGTGGAGGAAGTTTGGCCCACTCTTCTGCGCAGAATTGTTTTAACTCAGCCACATTGGAGGGTTTTCGAGCATGAACTGCCCGTTTAAGGTCACACCACAGCATCTCAATTGGATTCAAGTCCGGACTTTTGCCACTCCAAAACTTTGATTTTATTTATTAAGCCATTCAGAGGTGGACTTGCTAGTGTGTTTTGGGTCGATGTTCTGTTGCATAGCCCAAGTGAGCTTGAGCTTGAGGTCACGAACTGATGGCCAAACGTTCTCCTTCAGGATTTTCTGGTAGACAGCATAATTCATGGTTTCATCAATCACAGCAAGTCGTCCCAGGTCCTGAAGCAGCAAAGCAGCCCCAGACCATCACACTACCACCACCATGTCTGACTGTTGCTATGATGTTCTTTTTTATCAAATGCTGTGTTGTTTTTACATCAGACGCACACCTTCCAGAGAGTTCAACTTTTGTCTCGTCAGTCCACAGAATATTTTTCCAAAAGTCTTAGGGATCATCAAGATGTTTCTTGGCAAATGTGAGATGAGCCTTTTTGGTCTTTTTGGTCAGTAGTGGTTTTGGCCTTGGAGCTCTCCCATGATGCCATTTTTGCTCAGTCTCTTTCTAATTGTTGAGTCATGAACTCTGACTTTAACTGAGGCAGGTGAGGCCTGCAGTTCTTTAGATGTTGTTCTGGGTTCATTTTGACCTCCTGGATGAGTCGTCATTGTGCTCTTGGTGTAATTTTGGCACTCCTGGGAAGGTTTGCCACTGTTCCCAGTTTTCTCCGTTTGTGGATAATGGCTCTGACTGTGGTTCACTGGAGTCCTTAAGCCTTAGAAATGGCTTTATAATAGACAGATAGATTTCAATCACTTTGTTTCTCATTTGTTCTTGAATTTCTTTGGATCGTGGCATGATGTGTTTCTTTTCCAGATCTTGCAGCCTACTTCACTTTGACAGACAGGTTCTATGTCAGTGATTTCTTAATTCAGCAGGTCTGGCAGTAATCAGGTCTGCGTGTGGTCAGTGAAATTGAACTCAGCTTTAGAAAAATGTGGTTAATCACAGTTAACTCATGATTTAACAAGGGGGGGCAATTACTTTTTCACACAGGGTCATGTAGGTTTGGAGAGCTTTTTCCCTTAATAAATAAAATCATCTTTAAAAACTGCATTTTGTATTTAGTCAGGTTATCTTTGTCTAATGTTAAAATTTGTGTGATGATCTGAAACATTTAAGTGTGACAAATATGCAAAAAAGTAAGAAATCAGGAAGGGGGCAAATACTTTTTTTTGTGGCACTGTATAGTTTTATCATGTGTGTTTTATTTGTGTTTGTAATATGTGTGTATCTCATGTGTTTGCGGGTACAGCAGCTGTATTGGACTCTGAGATGTCCTCCACTCGAACAGCCTGTGAAGAAGCCATGACAGTCCTGGAGGAGGTCATCATGTTCACCTTCCAGCAGTCCGTCTACTATCTGACAAAGGTCAGCTGACACTCACATTGCAGTACCACACCCTCACACGGTGACATCATGTTGTTTCACTTCCTGCTGACCTGTCAAATCAGAGCACAGGTCACAAGTGAAGCAGGAAATCTGACTGCATAAACACGGTGTTCTGTTTTCATTGAGCCTTTTCCAGACAGAAACACAATCAGAGGGGAAACACTGATTTGTCCGTCAGGCTCGATCAGGAAGCTGCCTGTGAGACACTGAGCAGGGTTAATTTTCCACCGATGGGAATGTAAACAAAAGGACAATCTTGTCTCTAAAAGGTTTTACTGATTTGTTAGAAAGCAAAACTAGAACATGTGATAAGATTACAGCCTCTAATGTCACATTTTCACAGAAAGAAACAGGAACTTCTAGCCTCAGGAACCACTCTTTTATGCGGTGAAAGATTCCTTCAGTCTGCTGATTTCTGTACTCAAACCACAAACCACTAATGCTGAAAATATGTCAGCCACCATCTGAATTTTTCTTGGGAATTTTTTGAGAAGTTTTTACAAGGTTAAGTCTGAGTCTTAGGCTTAAGTCGGGCTTTTTGAAGACAGAAGCAGAGATGAAGAGGCTGAACCTTTTAGAGATGTTTTTGAGTCAATGATAAGAACTTATCTGTCATTCAGCTGCAGCTATCTGCAACAGACAGTTGGTGTTTGACATCCTGAAGATAAAAGCAGCAAAGGGTATGAGTTCCTCCACAATTTAAAGGGACAATGTGTGGCCTTTTAAGTAATTTATGAGCTAAAAAACAATGTGTACATTCATAAACATGTCCTCATTTGTGTCAAATTGCCTCAGCCTCTGACTTGTACTCCTGAGCGAAGAATTTCTTATCTGTATTTACATAAAACGGGTAAGTCCTATAAAGCAGTGATTCTGTCATGGACCCTTTTTCAATGGGTCACAAGCCTTTGCTGGGTAAAAAAAGATGTTTGGAAAAAAGTCCTGTGCCTTTATTTTGAGGGGCATTTTTCATGCAGTGGAGTGATACTTTTCCCACTCCTTAACAATAGTTGGTGTTAATACCCTGTAATGCTAACTGACACACATTTCAGTGAAAGGGTTTTTGTTATGTATTCAATAAGGAGGTACTCAGCTTGTGTATTTTTAATATTTTTTTTGAAACAACTTCTCAGTAGTTGGACTTTTTAATTTCATTTTTGTCCATTAAAGCTCTTTGGAGTCTGTTAAAAAAAAGGCCGAAGTTACTGAAGTGCTTTGTGTGTTGTAACAGCCCCTTGATCAATGGCTAATGTAGTAATAATTGAATGTTATTAATACAGAGCAGTTCAGTATGTTACCACTGATGCAGGCATATCACATCTACAGCTGGATTTACAGTCTTGAGACCTTGTGTCCTTAAAATGCACTATTTTGTTCCAATTTAAATGCAGCTACCATAATTTCCGGACTACATGCCGCTACTTTTTTCCCACGCTTTGAACCCTGCTGCATAAACAATGATGCGGCTAATTTAAAGGTTTTTTTACATTACATTTAGCCTCGTCACATCAGATTTAATTTAGAGTTAAAAAATCTTTCTGTGTAACATATATGTGTGTAAACATCTCGTGTTACAACGTGGACAGTGCCAGAGCCTGTGAGCGGGGTGGAGCGATGAAATGTCCCACTCGCGCACAGAGCTGTTCTTGCGCCCGCTCGTCCACTCAGAGGGGATGAACGCCGCTCCGCTAATTATCGCTCCACCTCAAATTGGAGCGGGAAGGAGCAAAGGATAAGGTGACGCTCCAGCTTTATAGAAAAAAAAACACTCAGCGCTCTGGCCAAAGTCCTTCCCCCTCGCTCCCGATCAACTCCGCTCACTGGACCCCTGCGGCTTATAGGCAAGTGTGACCTAGATGTACACTTTTTATTTTTTAGATTTAGTGGGTGTGGCTAATATTCAGGTGCGCTCAATAGCCCGAAATTTACGGTGATTAAGTGTAAAACGGAATATTTCCCTCTCTGGCATCGCCACATGAAGGTCATTTTGATTTGTCACTAAACTTTTTTGTGTTGGCATACTTTAATTTCCTGTTGTTGAAAATTTCCCTCGATTTGGGTCGTAGCTTGAAATTAAAGGTGATGGTGGGTCCCGAAGCCAGGCCAGTTGAGAACCATCGCTATAGAGGCTTCCATGTCCTTCCGGTCTATAAAAACTATGTAGGCAAGAAAGCGAAAAAGAGAAGACATAGCTTCAAAATACAGTTTAAAGGGAATGCTGCTGTGTTATCAGCTAAGCAACGATAGGGAAGTTGTACTTGGATGTTCAAGTATCTGAGCAGAAGCATGTATAAGGACAACAGTAACAGGCCTAAAAGCCTCAGGGAACAGCATATGAGACAACAAGAGAGGACAACTTGATCACTTTAAACCACTTTATTGCCTTAATAACTCAACCTAAATCCAGACAAACAGTTTTCAGAGACATTAAAAGTCTGAGCACGCATTTTAGTTGCATCTGGATTTGTAACAGTAAAGCCAGGCTTCCTGTTTTATAGCCTGACAGGACCCTCCCAGGCTGATTTATGTGACTTTCCCATGTTGAAGCTGCTTATTAAAGTCTGTCTGCAGAATCCAGAGAACACACCGCCCCGCACAGAGACTGTTCCAGCTTCCTTCCCTCGCTTCCTCAAACCCTGCTGCTGTTTTCAATACTCAGACCAATACTCAAAATAGAACTTTTACTGTCTAGTTTGTGTATTATTATTGCAGTAAATCTTTGGAGCTGCTGCCTTGTTTATCAAGCAGCACCAGGTTAGTTCAGAGCTGTAACAATCATTGCTGTTCCCTTCTTGATAAGACAGTGAATCACACTAGGTTACTGTAATTTCATCTCTGATTGAGTGAAAAGCCAGGCGATGAGCTGCGGTCTGTTTCGTGCAGAGGAAGTTAACTGTCACCAGAGAAACACTCATCAGGATGAGGAAATAAGGCACAAAAAAACTTTTCTATGTAAATCTAAAAGAACTCTATGATCAAATCAGATCATACTCTAAAATAGAATCAGAATAATTAGTCAAAAGGCTTAAATAGTGTAGTTAGTGATATTTATTAAAGCTCTTTTCTCAAGAAAGTGGAACCGGTGAAGGCAGCTGTTCTTTACTGGGTTAGTTGCTAACTACAGAACAGACAACAATTTGTTGTTACAGGGGCATAAACAAAGGGGCAACTGTGGATCAGTGGCAGAGTTGGTTGACCTCTAACCCAAAGGTCAGGGCCTTGATCCAAAGCTTTTACAGTCCTTAACTCAAAATTGCCCTCACTGCTGTGAATCAGCCATCATCATAACAAGTGTTACCTCAAGACACTTAACAAAAGAGCAGGTCAATGCCATACCCTTCTTTTATTCATTAATTATTTTATTTTTATTATTTTATTAATCCAGACCCAACATGAATCCACCACGAGGACAGTATTTTGTAATATTTAGCAGCATGTACAGTGGTAAGAAAAAATAATCTTCTGATCTTTGGCAGAACCAGACTTAAGTGGATAGTAGGGCTGGGCAATACGTTGATAAAATCGATTAATTTGAATTATTTTTTGCAGAAGATTTAAAGATAAAAATTGAGATTCTTCTCTTGACTTACACTTACTCTTACTGTATGTTGTTGCATGATGGCCTTATCTGGTTTAGCACAGGCACATGTTTAGGCTTGTATTTTTTTTAATGAGATTAAATATTGATCAGAGAGTTTCATGTTAATGTACTGTGAAAACAGCTCAGAATTTAGTGGTCATGCAGACAAATCTATCTATGCACAAACTACATAATCAACATTTTATGAAAAAATACCAGTATGAAACTTAACTATTAGAGGGAAATTCAGTTAAGTTTCAGAATATATTTTATAAAATAAAAGCAAAACTTGCTTCTCGTATTTTTGTGTCACTTGGAGGTTTTTTTCTTGAGAGGGAAAAAAGTCGATTAAAGTTGTAAATCGAGTTTCGTGAAAAAAAATCAGGATTTTATTTTTAGGCCATATTTCCCAACCCCAGTGGATAGAGAGATGCAGAAAGATAGAGACAAAGTGATGAAAGTGAGGATTCAGATAGTGATAAATTTATGGATGCCCAGACCATGAATTTGTCCTTGTCAGACTTCTTTCTGTTTATTTAAAATTCAGTAGAGGGTAGTATTGTAAAAGGGGAAAAAAAGCTATTTAAAATGTGCTAAGAGTGGTCAGATAACAAGAAAATTGCCATATACTGTAAGCTGAGGTACTGTAAAGGTACTGTAAACACAGATATGGTGTTCCTCAGGGATCAGTTGTGGGCCCCATGTAGTTTATACTGAACATAGTTGCAGTGTATCAAAAATTGTGAAATTATTTGTAGTCGCAAATGATCCCTATTTTATTGGTTATATGTAAATGTTTTAGTAGCTTTAGAGATGATCACAATAGAATGGAAGAAATGTAAATAACTGTTTAGCCTGGAAAAATGTTATTAAAGAAACAAAACAAGTAAACTGAATAAACAAGAATAATTAACAGTATATTAAAAGAGAGCTCACCGAAATTAGGGATTTATGATACTATCAGTATGGTATTGGTTTAGGCAGATAATCACCTACAAACCCTAAATATCAGCACTGGCACTTATAAAATCTTCCTTTCATATTTACAGCTGATATTCAGGCATCAAAGTTGTAGAGTTTTTGCATATTGATTTTGATTCTGATAAGTTATACATAACATATATAATACATACATGTACAGACATTTAGTTCAATCTTTCTCGCTCCCTGTATATATATGTTATGATAGCAAAATAGATCTTCTACAAGTTGAGTAGGTAGTTGAAACAAATTAAACACAGACGATGAACAGAACAGAACAAAATTGATTTACAAGAAAGTATTAAGCATTAAATGTGGATGTAATTCAAAAATCTTTCTTCAGTAATTCCCATATATCAGAATAGATATAATCAGCTAAAATAAGTTTGGGAATGTCAGTATGTTGGATATCAGGAAAAATCCAGTATGGTGCATCCCTAATAGAAATAAATCTCATTGTGTGATGTTAAAACACAAAATCTGTAGAAAAACATGACACAACAAGGGAGAAAAATGAGGGTGGAACTGTATTTTTATGAGTTTTTTGGTGTGGAGGAAACAGAAGAAGATCCTTCAAAGGGCCGTCCTCCTGAATGTACATAATCCTGAACCACTGCCTGCCAGTCTGCCTCCATTATAAACAATTAGCACCTTCAGATCCAGTAACCTCACTGTAAATCATCTGCTGATGTTCTGCTTCAGGCATGCAGTTTATTGTTAGTTTTATGACCCTTCAGTCTGAGGTCATTATCTTAGTCACGGTATGTGTTTCTAAGTGTCTGTGTGGTCAGCAGGTGATGTCATGGTTTTGAAACAATGGTAGATCTGTGTTAAAGAAGAAGAGATAAGAGGGCTGACAAAGAGCTGTTGGTTCAATAAAACAGAATGTTAATGATTCTGCAGCGCTCGCACAAACTTCTTCTCTTTCTATTTTTACTTTTATGTGTCACCGAGACTGCAGCACACCAATGTGGCTTAAGTAAAACCAGGTAGGAGTCTTTTAAGCTTGAGCCACTCCACAGATGGAGGTCAGTGCTCTCAGAACAGAACCAAAGTCTACTGAAAAACCCTCACAATAATAAATAAAGAAGAAAGAACTGAAGCACACAGGTCACTTTAGACATTTTATTCAGGTGCAAAGGACTAACATTTCAACCCACCCAAAAACATGAATGAAGTAAAAGAAGCAATAAAATCTAGGAGATGAAGGATAAAAATAGTAAGAATCAAGATTAAAGACAAAACAATCAAAGGTTAAAATGCCTTAAAAAGTGTTAAAAGACTGAAGAGAGAAAATCTGAATGTATTAAGGGTAAAAAAGAAACTAGTTGATCATGATAAGAAATACAAATAAATACTAAGAGTTATAACTAAAAAATCAAACAATAAAATGTGAATTGTTAAAAATTGATACCTGTATATAAAAGCCATACAACTTTTAATGCACTACAAAAAAGCCAGACGGAATTAATGCTTCATCTCCACTTTTTTTGGAGTGTAATATATTATTATTTCTGATATTGATACTCTTCAAATGTGTACTTTTTTTTTATAAAGTCAAATACCTGAGTACAGAATTACCAGAAAGCTTTAAAATGTTCTTTATTCCAAACTCTCAAGTTAACTTTTATTCAACAAGACAGAGCAATAATCTGTACCTACCGCTGTATCATACGTCGCAAGGTCAGAGTTCAATAAAATACCACGGCATTCATGGAACAAGTATTTTTTATTTACTGACAGAGTCTCTGTCCCTGTCCAGATACAGATTAAGCTAAAAATGGTGTACCACTTTCTTTTGTTACATTCTGCTTCTGTGTTGGTGTAGTCTCTCATTTTGGTAAAATGTATATTATTTGACTTTTGTTTGCTTACTTTTCTTTGATTACTAGGATTTAATGTCCTCTTTTGGCTAATTTTATCTGTATTTAGGTGAGGTTTGTAAATAAGCCTACATTGGGTTTCTCACCTGCACATGTGACTTAATCTTATTCACTTATTCTCTTCAAACTATGTGCAAAAAAAAAATAAAATTAATGACTTGGGAAAATTGTAAGGGGCTATTATAGAATATTAATCTGGAATATAAGGCGAGAAAGGACAATCCTGATCAACTGTCCGATTGATTATGAAAAGAACAGGACCCAGTACAGAACCTTGTGGAACCCCATTTGATAACACTAGGCATACAGAGAAACTACTGTTAATGCATTTGCAATCAAACATATGTATAGAACAAAGTTGAAGCCTAACAAGAAGATCAACATTTCTATTATTTTGCTAATATGGTTAAATATAATGAAGAAACACTGAGGCTTAATTATTATTAAACTGTTTTAAAAACCCCACTCAAACTTTGGACCCATTGTTACTGAATTCTAAGAAATAATAAATAAAGATTTCATAAAAATCTGAAGTTCTCAGACGTTATTCTCAGAACTGTTTATAAATTGGCTGTTGATGTGATTGTGAGATTGTGAGTTACTCAGCATTTGTTAGGTCCCAGTCTTTATTGGGACAACAGGTCGCAGTAAATGCTCCCTTGTGTGATTTAGTATACTCATGTTAGCCTTTATGGCTTATTGGTTACTCCAGCTGATTTTGTTGTACATTCAAAACCATGAAAACTCCTTAAAATGTACCGCTCTATTTTGGCCTAGTATACAAAGTGATTTGTGTTACAGTCTTCAATTTGTTTATCATTTATTCAATTTTTTTGTCTTTTTTTGTGGAGCTAAGTAAAAAGTTGCCACCTAAGTTTTGTTCAAGGTTATCAGGGATGAATATTTTGAACTTACATGGAGGAATCATTCTGTCCTTATCTGTAACTTGTGATATGAAACACGATTTCTCCATTAAGATTTACTGGTATTCTCAAACTTAAACTTCCTTTACTTAGTCATCCTGTCATTATGTTTTGTGCCTGGCAGCACTAAAAACATAAATCACTTTATTACCCAGAATCACATAAAGCTAAAAGAAAGTTGGTTATGTTGCTCTTAAATCTTTGATCTAAGCTTATCACTGCTTGATTCTCATGTTTTCTAAACACTGTTAAAGGGTTATTTCACTGTTTTTTTTTAAGTGAAGTTGCTCAAGGCCCATGGCACTTGTAAGTTTGAGTTCAAATAAAGGAACTTGTGAGCTTTGTGAAGCCCTCATAATTAACCCACTTAAACTACTCAAAAAACTACACTGGCTTGACAATACGATACAAAGCCCCTGTGTTTGGAACTATTTTGTGATGCAACAAACCAACTCCCCTCATCAGATCAGGTCAGAAAACTTACTTTATTCATAATAGTATATTTATTTTATGTCCCGTCTCTCCACAGAGCATGTACTCAGCACTACCCGGCCTCCTCGAGGGAAATCCCTTCTCAGAGAGTGGTCAGCTGCGGGTCCCTGATGGACTCAGCAGCATTTTGGAGGTCTTGAAGGAAACCTTGAAGCTCCTGACAGCCTTCCAGGTCCACCCTGACATCTCATTACAGCTGTTCGCCTACCTGTTCTTCTTCATCAATGCCTCATTGTTCAACACCCTCATGGAGAAAGGTAACACTTTAGCTTTAACTTCACAGTGGTAAAGCTGTAGTTCTTTAACATGCCATGTGCTCCTTCAAGTCCAGACTGAAGCATATAGACAATTTTAAGATTTATTACTGAATGAAATCAGCATTCATGTTATCCTGTGAATGAACTTTGATAACTTATGAACAACCTTCAGCCTGACACCACCAACAGGCCAAAAGCTTTTATTTTATCTACTATAGGTTTACTGGCAAAACTGTTGTTAATAAATGTGCAGAAATGAGTTTAACAGACTGTGAACATGGAGAACATCAGCCCTGGTTGTCAGCATATTGATGTACAAATGTTATAATGAAGCTGTTTTAGTGAGCCGCCCCTTTATATTTGATTATGTTCTGCTTTAATGATAATAATAATAACTTTGTGTATAAAGCAACGTTAAAAACAGAAGTTTATAGTGTGCTTAACAGAGAAAACAAAGACAGAAACTCAGGGAACAATAAAATGAGCGTAAACTGTTATGTCAAACAGAAATCCCCCCAAAAAAGCCAAACAAAAGGGCAGGAACAAAATGCAAACTCGGAGGTTAAAGGATGTTAAAGCAGATAAAAGAAATTAAAACGGTAAACTGGAAATATTTGAAGTCCTATATGAATATACTTCATTGGTATGAAAATGTAAGCATAAGACTCTTATTAATAAAGTAGGTTTTGAAAAATGATGATATTAATTATAATAAGTAGACAATTACACAAAAAATCGATCAATAGATTATGACTTCACATCAGAGAGACTGGAAGAATAGAGTTAATACAGAAAAACAGGAGTAAATTGAGACATGAAAAGATGGTAAAAACTGGACCAAGAAAGATGAGCAACCAAAATAAATGACTAAATAACTGAAATAATAAACAGATAAAATTGCATGAAACAAATAACGACCAAAATGAATAAATAAGTAAAATAAATAAATAAGATTTATTTATGCCATTAATATTTTACAAGTGCTAAAATAAACCAAACAATTCGACCTTTTTTAAAAAAAAAAAGAGATTTTACACAAATGATCATATTGTACTTTATTCTTTTAAAGGTGATTTTTGCGTATGTACCAAGATATTTTCATCTCTGAATATTCCAATTAAAATTAAGCTCATACAAAGTGGTTTGTTCATTAACTGGTAACTCCTTTTGTATCATGAGTCAAAACTGAATCACTAAACTACTGAATTTGTTGTTTATATAGTCATTTAGGTATCTATGATGATAGCTTTCCCAGAGCTTTCAACATATAATTTGGCTTAGTGTTTTGGGGCAATACTACAAACTTAAGAGTCAAATAAAGATGCAAAAAACTGTCATGCAGAAGTTCTCGTACCATAAAGGAACTGAAATATGATAGAAGAAAACATGCAGTCGATTTAAGATGAAATGCAAAAGCTCACATTTACAGAAGGTTCAAAGATTAACGTTTCTTAACATAAATAGCCAAACTCCATCTTGAGGCCCTCCTTTTCACTCAGTACAGCCAACAAGTTGTTTTTGAATAATAATAGATTGTAAACAAAAAGATAAAAATCTGCCATGAAAAATATGAAATGTTAAGATGTTGCCAGAATAGCCTTTCTTTATATTTATATATTATATACTCATTTTCCAAAATTAAAAAAAGAAGTTAATTATACTAAAAATAGTTTTAACTGGTTTGAACTCTATTTTTAGATCATTAATGAAGTTTTTCTGTTTGTATTGTAACTTAAAAATTAAATGTTGGTATAGGATTTTAATAAAGAAGCCATAAGTGTTCCTTTAGTTTAATGAAGTAAGCATATGTGTTAAATAATGCATATTCTGTAGTTTTTAGTGTTGTCCTCAAACTGTGCGGATAACATTTATGTGGCCTTCTAGGGGGCCGATGTGCCAATCCCGTCTCATCCTTATCTGACTAATTTGTGCTCCAGGATCAGTGTCAAGGTTCTACCAGTGGTCTCGTGGGGTTCAGATCCGTGCCAACCTGGACCTGCTGATGGACTGGATCCAGAGTATCGGACTTGGAGAACTGGCCACAGAGTTCTTCCAGAAGCTTTCTGCTGCTGTCAACCTGCTGGCCACGCCCAGAGAAACACTCCTACAGGTCAGAGATCTTGCATTTCTCCTTCCTGTTTGTCTCACAGTCGGCGGGTGTGACCCTCCAGTCGGGTCACATCTGCGTCAGCTGCAACGTCTTCATTGTTTTGAAGGTGTTAGAGCAACATTAATAATCCCTGTTTATGTGTGAAGTTCAAAACGTAAAACATCCAAACTTCACTGAACCCTCGTGACTGCTTGTTGTTTTATTATGCTCCATGCAGCTGCCAAACACACAGAAGACTCATAATCCCATAAAAACTCACCAGCCTTATCGGTTTATGGTTATAGTAGCACAACAAACAGCAATCTTGATGAGTGTTAACACTTACAGGAAGAGAGTGAGGGTAAATATTGTTTTTGTATGACGTTATGGTGCCGCTGAGTTCAAAATTATACAAACTTGACTCTACCCAGTACCCTGCTTGGGTACACAATAAAGCCTTGAACTTTCTTCAGACTTTGACCAAACGTTCGCCCTCACTCCAGGATGAAGTCTTTAAATCTTGGAGATCAGAGGTCAGGGTCATTGGATCTCATTTTCATCACTCAGTTGTGATATCTGACAGAGTTTTCAAGGGCTTTTCTGTTGAACTTTCCACGAACACACAACTTGACTCAAGGATAAACTTTAAGATTTTTTTCTCCTTTCTTTGTGCAAGACTCAAGGAAAATCTGGTAAGGTTTTTGAGGTCATGGGTCAGAGGGTTAAGGTCATTGGAGCTTTTGCACATGTAGCTTTTTCTGCTCTGGAGAGACAAATCATTCATCACTCAAACAATCTGTTCTCCGCAAGCAGACCACTTTAATCTTTGTTTCCCTCTGTGTTTGGTGTGCACTAAGCAGAGGTACCTAGCCAACCAAACATTTAATCTCTTTAATCACAGTGTTCTCTTAGTTACCCATTCAGATCCTGTTTACAGTGTGAACCACAGAGGGAAGCTGAGCTCTTTCTTTCAGTCAGAGAGAAACTGATACATTAGAGTGCACAGGTGTGACAGGTACAAAGGTTCAACAGGTAATGAAAAAGGTCATGCCGAAGGTCAGACTTACAAGATTACAGATCTCCTCCTGACTCATAGGTCTTTTGAATGATGATGTTAAAACTCCTGGATGTTTCTGTGTTGAAGCAGCTCAGTTTTTACAGCTTGAACTGCATATTTGAGACTAAATAATGCTTGTAATTATAATAATTTTGTGCTTAGCTTGCTAACTCCCCTCCCATAATTCAAAGCAATTTTAACTTTGACAGCACTTTTTAATTTAGTTTTAGGTATATTCTTTTGCCTAAAATTTCTTTTAGTTTTAGTCATAATTTAGTCATCTAAATTGTTTTAATTTTACTCTAGTTTTAGTTGATGAAATTTCACAACATTTTAGTCGATGAAATCTACTGTAAATTTAGTCGACTAAAATATGAAGTGTAAAGTGTAAGGCATTTTTTATGTTTCCTTGAATTTCTGAAGTCATGTTTTACACTTGGATAAAATGAAACATCTAATAACCCTTTATTGAATGCTAGTAAAGTCTGAATGTATAAATGAACAGAAACAAATTGAACTTTTGTGTGAAATGCAGTCACCTTTATTTAGGCTACCTGGCAGAGCATCTCAGTTACAATACCAGAACTGACAACAAACAGTGAACCTGCTCTACATGAATATATCAATTCATAAAGAGAGGAGCTCTGATTGGATCACTCCACAACTTATCCCACCTCCTTGTAGCTAAGGCAGCTGTGATTGGATGTCCCTCTTAACTCATCCAACCTTTCCACACAACCAAAGTAGCTGTGATTGGATATATTCCTAACTTGTCTCTGCTTTCTACATGACCAAATTAGGTCTGATTGGATTAAGTCTCTGTCAAACATTTTAGTCTAGTTTTTATGTGTCGATGAAAATGTCAGTTAATTTAGTTTTTGTTTTTAGTCAGTAAGGTTTTTGATGAAAACTATGGCAAAAATAATTAGACAACAAACGTAACACCGATTCAAAGCTTGAACCATAGGCCTTCATTTTTGATTAGGCCCATTCAACAAATACTGTACTGTGAACATGAAACAGTCCAATGGAAATATGCATTTGTAGCATTTTCCATCTCTGTATCCCAGATTCTGCATTTGTCGAATCAGTGTTTGATTTGAGCCCGATCTTGAATCTGATGTGACACCTGTTTTCATATTTGATTCCCGTCGTCTCCACACAGCTGTCTGGGCTGCAGCTCATCTGTTTGTGGCTTTGGCTGGTTGTTAGTAGACTGCTTCTTCAAAACCTCTCCGCCCTGCATGAGGTCACGCTGTGGCTGCACACACCCTGCTCCCAGTCTTATTTCCATCTGGATTTTTTTGGCATTTAAGACCTGAAGACTCTTTGGCACTGATCTAAATGTCAGCACAGGGATGTGGCAAAGCTTGTTTGGTGAAGAAAACAACTTTTGAGATATTTTAGAAGAATAAACTGCTGAGCATGACATTTCAGACATAACAGACAGACATTTTATATATTTTGGTTGTTTATTGGCAGCGTTTAAACCTGTTCTGCTGAGCTCAGCGTGTCTAGATACTGTTATATAAAAACTATGGTGGCTCAGACATGTCAGGGCCAAATCCAAATTCAGAAGAAATCTGAGCTGTTTCTGCTCTGTCTTTAATTAGCATTTGTGGGATCTCCTGCATGTGACTCAACTGTGACATATCCTACAGCTGCTTTTTGGCATCAAGACATAAAATATCATCTTTCTCAGCACTCTGCAGCTACCAGGAGTAGGATTTTCTTGATAAGTGAATTTAGGATTTTTTCACACCTACAGCTGGGTTCTTTGTTCTAATTCAGTTAATAAAATGCTACAAATTTGCATATTTCCTTTGAATCATTTCATGTTCATACAGCAGTATTTTGAAGCAGGCCGATACCCACAAATGACCTGAGCTGGTCTTACATTATTACATCACAGTCAGCACTGCCACGACTATGAGCTGCACTCTGCATTAAGGAAAGGAAGCTAGCAGGCTGATCTATTCACAAAAGGACTCACTGATTAATAGCGAAGGTTAAACGGATACGCCAACTTTCTTAACAAGCAGACAGACACCATTCTATCGACTGTGCCTGGAGTAACAAGGAAGAGACAGCCAAAGATCACCCACGGGTAATTAGCTTAGCTCAAACACTGGGAGTCAATGGGAAGTGTTAGCCAGTCATCAGATAAACTCTTCAGCAGCTCTTAATGGTCCTGTATGCTTGTTGTGTCTCGTTTTTTTTACCACGTTATGTTACGTTGTCCTCTACTATCATCGTATTGTCTTCTACTCCTAAACAGAGGCTTTGTTTTGTTGACCTACTTTTGCGGTGGTTTGAGATCTGATGCTCGCAAGCGAGTCGAGCCTTTGTAGAGGACACCAGATAGCATGGTAACTGTTAGCACCATACAACTGTGGAAGTGTCCGCAGAGAAGCTGTGAGAAATGCGGAAAAGGCAAAGAGCTGCTTTGAAAATGATAAATGCTCCTGCTTATATGCGCTGGACAAAGTGAATCAGTTGATGTTGTCTTGACAATCTGCTGTAGAGATGGTGAGTGATGTTAACCTGTTAATTTCATGCTAATTTCATGGTATGTTGTGCCTGAGCACACAAAGTGACTATGGGTTCAAAATTATCATTAAGTTGTGTTTTGTCACCAGCCTGGTTGCCTGGTAACTGTTAAAACTACTGACACATGTTCTACCACACCGATGTGATGAGTTAACTCGTCACCCTGTCTGTGTTGGTTGCTGGGTCCTCACAGCAAACGAACTGTTCCAGGTTGATTGGGAGCATGTGGGAGCTCGGTCAGTTGATGGCACTTAAAAAGGGATGATGGCAGTGTGAATATCAGAATCAGACTCACAAATACTTCATTAATCCCTAAGGGTAAATTCAGTTGTTTCATTTGCTCTTACACGCAGTATAGCAGTAAGAATATCAAACAACGGCATTAAAATAAATAAGAGCCAAAAAAAAAGTAAGCAAGTAAAAAATTAAGTAAGCAGGTTGCGACATGCAGAGTCTTTAAGCTATATCAGCTTCTTTATGAAGGAAAAAATACATTAAATAAGTAAGAGTGAGACTATAAACAAGGCCAATGAATTTACGCTGTTAACATTAACAACTTTTACAACATGAATATAAACATGACATCCCTGTGTGACAGTAAACCACATTTGACCAAAAGGCAAAGTTTGGCAGGAAGGATATTGCACTAGGTATTATATATTTAAAGTAACTGTGCCACGTATGAAACACCCACTTGTACCTGAACACCTCTCCTAAACAATCTAGTTATGAAAAAAACAACCTAAAATTCAACATAATGCTGATAAAGTTTATTGATACTGATTGGAAATTCCTCTTTTTTGCCAATTCTCATTTTAAGACAATAATTAGAAGATTGAGATAATTTCTCTATTTCCCAGCACACCTGAGGTTGACTTTGTGATCCTTGGCAATTAAAATTGACTTAAAACACCTTTTACTGTTGGCTTGAAACCTCTCAACTCGTCCTGCTGCTTCAGCTCAGTAATTCCCTTGAAGAATCTGATGTTGGATAATTACCATGAGTCAAGAACCCATGGTAATTATCCAACAGTTGAATGTTTTTCACAACTTTTCACATGAAATGGTCACTTTTCCTGACTCTAAATCAGACTGAGACAAGTAAAAACAGTTCTCACACTGCAAACAATAATAATGACATCAATTAAAAAGTTATTTTACCTTTAATCCAGAATTATCTAAGGAATGAAGCTTCAAAGGAAAGCTGCAAACATGAGAAACATGAAGCATAACAGTCAGACTAAGAAATATTTTCCCAGGAGGCTTTGCTGCCTCATTTGGTCCTGTGGTTACAAAACAAAACTATGTACCAGATCATGTAGCTGCTTCACTGCAACTGCACATGTAAATGAGAGAGCAGCAGTGACAGTGTTTATGGGGAAATACTCTTTTGTCCTAGTCTGTCATTCCCAGCACTACAGAGAGCTTTTTGAGGTTTCTTTGGATCATGAAACAATAAAAAGATTTTACAACCCTGTATTTTTAGATGTTTTTAACTGTGACTTTGCCCCATGTGTCTGAGTTTCTCTTTGTTTTCTGTCTTTTTAGGCGTCCTGGGCGTCCCTCAGGGCAGAATTTTCCGCTCTGAACGCGGCTCAGCTTCACCACATGCTGAGAGAGTACAGCTCGGGTAAATCCTGCCCCCCAGGCTGGACGCCATCGCAGGAGGAAGTGAAGGACGCCGTCAGGACAGGTGAGAGACGAAGATGTGAACTAAAGATAAAGCCAGATTAGTTCACTTACACCCACTTAGTCTGCAGATACTTTATTTTAGAGCCATTTATTCTCGTCCTCTTAAATCTCCTGATTCGCTGCTTTTTTAAGTAAAACATGATTCATGGCTGGACAGGTAAGAGTTTGGGAAACACAACTAACTTTGATATATTTAATAAATCATTTTTTATGAAAGAATGTAAACGTTTCATTTTTCTCACGTTAATTCATCAAGTGTCAGTTTTATTTTTCATTTTGATACACAGCTTTGTGTATCAAATAATATTATAATTTATGTTTCAAGTTGAATGATAAAAAAATATTGTCTTGGCTCAGTTTTTACACACATTAAAAAAAATCTGTTCATTTATTTATTGGTTTATTATTTTAAATTCAGTGCATTAATACAGACCAGACAACTGCGATGAGACATTTTGAGAGAACATTGTCTAATATTGGAATGATGATCAGGCTAAATCAGGCTGATTACTTGGAGCAATGCAGCACAATGATGTTCAGTGCGGTGCAATGTTATTTCCTTAACAACCCCGTTTCTATTTTGCCCTGTGTTGCATGGGCCAACACGGGGCGAGGAAAAGAGGAGATTGATGAGTCTCTAAAGGGATTTTCTAGATTTTCGTAGACTTTCCTCACTCAGAAGAGATTATTAATCTATCAGTCATAGCAGAAACAGAGGATTGCTCCATTCTGTGAGTGAGGTATTTTACTTTCACTTTCTACACCAAGGGAGAAACTTCAGGGTTCCCACATGTCCTGGAAAACCTGGCAAACCTGGAAAATGATTGACCAATTTTCCAGTCAAGGAAAACATATGAAAAAAGAAGAAAAAAAATATAAATGTCCTGGAAAAGCTTGAATTGTCCTGAAAAATTATTTAGCTTCCTTCTACCTTGTTGAGTGAACAAAAATCTACAAAGGAAATAGTAAAAATGTAGATAAAATAATGCAAGTTAAGGAATCAAATAAAAAAACTCAGAACAAGGGTGAAAAAAATAAATAATAAAAAATGGCAAAATAAAATGAAGGCTACTTGAACAGCAAATCAACAAAATGTATTTATAAAGAAAGTAGCGTATAAAAAAAAAGGTTTAAACCATAAATTTACAATAGTAAGACACGACATAAAAGCCAGATTAAGAGGAATAGTTTTAAGTTCAATATGATACGGGGAGCTAGCTAGAGATATTGCTCATCAACATTTAATCTTGTTTTTTAAAAGGCTACATTAACCTGAGAATTGCCCACACCAAAATTGTAACTTCAGTTGGTCATGTGACACCGGAATCTGTAGGTGTCATTGCATTATTCTATGATAAATTTGTCCTGGAAAAGTCCTGGAAAATGATTTCTAGAAAAGAGTGGGAACCCTAAACTTAACCTAAAAATAACAGAACTGACAACTTGCTAAGTTGAGTATCGGCACTGGCCCTGTTTTGACAGTCAGCACATCTTTAGAAATACAATTATAGTCCCCCTTCACTACAACACAGACATATTTAAGCGTTTTCCCTCCTCTCAGTCTGTAATCTCATTAGTCTGTTTCCACCAATCAGCTTCTGCCCCCAGTTCACCTTCAAATCCGCCCTCTGCGGCCACTATTTAACCTCGTTCACCTCTGAGAGTGATGATAAACCCCATCACCTGATCTTTATTTACTAATGTTAATTAACTGGTGACATGATTTGATCAGTTTAATGCAAGCTTATTTAATTTGATTATTGCTTCCTTATTCGCCAGCTTATATTGGCTGCTAACCAAAAGACAAAGACTCTGCTTAACTGACCTGGTAAAGACTCATATGAAGAAGTCATGGTAGTCAGGTCATGATGGTTTTCAGGTTGGGGTAGTGGTCTCGGTGTAGTAGTTGGACCACATGACGGATGATCTCTCTCTCCGTAGCCGACATCCTGCAGAGCTTCGACAGTCACCCTCCTCTGGTCCTGCCCGCCTCCTCCTTCCACCTGGAGCTCGGGAAACCCCTCTCTGACCCTGCCCTCTTCCAGCAGCTCGCTCACCTGCAAGAGATCATACGCCAGCTTCCCCACCCTAAAACCAAACCAGAACCCATCAAGGAGAACCAGGTATGAGCTGACAAACAGGATGTGAGACTCCTTTAGGTTTCTATGTCTGTCTCTGATCCTCTTTATGTTTTTTAGACTCTCAGCAGGATTACAGACATCCAGACCGTGACCTCTCCATCCGTCAGGGTCGTCCATGATGCAGCGCATCGTACAGGCCCTGACCTGGCTACCCTCTCCACTCCTGAACCGGACGATAACCACCCCTCAACAGCAGAGCCGAGCCAGACTGTGGGATCTCACAGTGACCTGAGCAGCTGTGAGGCGGTCCTTACCCAGAAACTGAAGAGTCTGGAGCTGCAGAACTCACTCCCCGGACAGGCTGACCTGGTCCAGCACAAGAGCCTGGCTCTGGACCCTTCCTGCCTGCTGACCCCACCAAACACCCCTCAGGGGATGGAGCTGGCTGAGCTGGAGGCTGACCTGCAGGAAGGAGCACGACAGCTAAGGAGAGGTAACTCAGCAGAAACACAACCTGCACCCTGTGGAGAGATAAACACGTGCACTGAAAGGAGTTGAAGTATTGTGGGAGCAGTATTTTTGATATTTTGCTTTAAAGAGTGAAACTTTCATCAGGGTTCCTCCAAAGCTTTGACCTGGCACACTACATGGACCGTTTGACATATTTCACTTGTCCATCTGGGAAAGAGCCCATAGAAAGTGTTTGGGGAGGGCAGAACCCTTCAGAAGTATGTCCGGCAGGTGACTGGACGATTGTTCTGTCAGTCACATTTATTACAGGCCAATCAGATATTGTAGTAGGCCGGCGCTACTGCGTTAAAAAACAAACTCCTCAAAACATGTCAGAACTGGAGCGAAAATATCCTTAGTATTGAGAATTTGAAGTGTTGATATTTGTTTTTCATTTAACAAAGAGATGTGGTCCAGATCTGATAAAACTGCAAATGAAGCTGTTAGCATCTATGCTAAAATGAGCTTTCACTTCCTGCTGCCGTCTTGCTCGTAGCGTCCACCTCTTCCTGCTCTAAAGGACTCTGATTGGGACGTCCCACTTTGGGCCACTCACAGTCGTTGTACATTGACTCTTGGCAAGATGGACAATAGGGCTGGAAGAGTTATCGTGTTCAGATCGAAATCGCAATATCAGACAACACAATCATGTGATCGCCACAGCCGGGATTTGTTGTGTCAATTAATTTACACATACTATTTTACAACTTTGTCTCACAAATGAACGGTTTACTCACAACTGTTCACTTGAAATAGCAGTTCAAAAGAGTCGACTCGTTCTCCACCGCGGAAGTGCTGGTAAGCAGGTCAACAACACACAGCTTCTGTTTAGGAGTAGAAGTTGGAGTATCCCTTAAATAATGATAACAGATTATTTATCATTAATATTAGATGATGAATGATTTGTTATGTGTTTTTGATCATTGATTTACTTACTGTTGTCTATGCTGTAAACATAGTGAATATTGCACTGAAGCTTGATTTGAAGAAAATCATGAATCGAATTGAAATCTCAACATCTGCCAGAAAATTAGATCTTTTCCTAAAATCATTCAGCTCTAATGGACATGCCTGATCGCAGACATTGCATCAGGCAGATCCAGCTCCTGTGCAAGGTCACTAAAGCTTTAAAAAGTCCTAAATCTGAGTTTTGAAATATAAGGCCATAAAGGCCTAAAAATAGAAATAGGAATGATAAGCCACTCAGTGAATAGGGATAAGCTGTATGGATAATGGATGGATGATGGAGTCTAAGCTGAAGTCTTTAAGCTTCACAGGATATAAAAGATTCAACAAAATTTTAACACAACCACTCAGTTTAACAACAATTGTCTGTAAACTTCAGAATCATAAAATCAGCCTCTTAGATAACTGGAATTAACTTCCATGGACTAGATTACATCTTCAAAAAACAAGTGCTGGAGAAGTCAAAGTCCATCCGCACAGATGCTTCCCATCCTCTGTTCCCCGAGTACAAGCTGTTCCCCTCTGGTCCCCTTTATGACTCCTTTAGGAACAAAAACAGATATATATTCTCTTTTGTGCTCGTCTCTATCCAGGCCCTAAGTCTTGAGGAAAAGAAGGAGTGACTGCACATGTACTCGCATGTCTTTTTTATAAATATTACCTATTTGTGATTTGTAATTTCTCACTTTTCCCCAACAATATCTTTATTGTTTTATAACATTTAACACTCCAAACATGTTAACATATGTACAGAAAATCTTCAAACACACAAAACAGTACTTATCCAACTGTAAGCCATGGATCGTACATACGAACTTATAATACACAACACTTGACACAATGTAAATGACAAAACCAATAAATAAGTAGATATATTAAAAAAAAGAGAAAAAACCCCACAAACGTGAATAATTTAAAAAAAATCAGGATTAGTAATTTGGTTTAACTGGGATATCAGCACCAATATTTTTGTCAACTGTTTTCCTGATGAACTTCAGAGGGCCGTTTATATCTCATCTCCAGTTATTTCCATTATATCAGTTATCAGTTTTTTCAAGAAATTAGATAAAGGGGCCCCAGATATTACTAAAGGTTGCTTGTTTACCTCTGATAGTATATGTGATCTTTTTTAAGGGTAGAGTTGTAGATAATTCAAATATCCAAGTACTCTTCGAGGCCTAGCTTCTCTTTTCACCCTGTGGACTTTTTAACTTGAATCAGACTGAAGTGGGTCTGTGTAGGTCTGCTGTAGTGTTTATGCCACTTTGTATGGCTGTGCACTGTGTTTTAATCTCGCAGCAAACCAAACTGCCCCTCTGGGACACCAAATAAAACTGAACTAAAACTTTAGGTGGGCACAGAATAAACTGACATTAGCATCTACTGAGCTACGACAGCGAAGAAGTGTCTCACTGTGAGCTCATTCTGACTATTGAAGGTACACGGTCCAAAATAATAGAGAGCTGTTTTAAAGCCACAAACAGCTGCAGAATATTAACTGAAACCTGAACACAGAGTCAGAGGAACATGAAACAGCTCAAACCTCAAAACCCTCAAACAAGACGACACACACAGCTTCACAAAGGCTCTTTCATGACTTCTAACACACACATACACAGCAGGTTGTGATCAGAGCGACACACCGCCCCTAGACTGAAACCTTTCTCCTCAGAGTGAGGTCAGATCTTAAAGCACCTCTCTCTCTTTCTCTCTGACGTCTTTTCAGGAAACTTTTAGTGACTTGACCTTTTGGACCCGCTGCATATTTGCTCCTGGCGGGTCCAGGTCCGTCTTTAAGGTTCCCCCTCCGACATGAAAGAGCATTTTTACTGAGTCTGAGCTCAGGAATTTAAAGAGGAAAGTCTGAACAGGGAGGGCTCACTGTGCAGGAAAGAGTGCTTCCTCTCCACCCTCATTGTTCCATTTCTCCTCCATCATGAGCTCATCTGGAGGAGAGGGAGTCATGACTTCAGTTTTGGACCATTAATACAGTTTTCACTCTTTTTCTGGAGGTTACTCTGCAGTGATGCTTGATTTTCCATTTGTAATGTATGTTAAAATGTAACAGGAATCTTCTGTGGAAGTATCTTACCAATAGTGACCACATTTAACTTTCACTCTTGAAGATAGAGGATAAAGTCAATCTATCAGAAACGGTAGCTTCAAGCAAGGTGAATGCCTTACATCCCATTTCCACAGAGAGCCTCCGTCATCTGCTTTCAGCACTGTAACTTAAGCAGCATTTCACAGTCCCCTAACCAGGAGGGTGTGCAGCATTACCTCTTACTTTATAAAGACCAGTCAACCCTTCTCTGTGCTGTTTGATTCAAGGACTAAAAATAAGGGTGAAAGTCAACAATGATGAGTGAGACTGAGGTGTGACAAAAAAGGGCGAGCTAGCGCGAAGCTTGACAGAAAGCAACAATCCCACAAGAGAAAGGTCTTTTCACCTTTGTTATGCCTTACATAAAAATATAGATTTTACATAAAACAGTCATAGTATGTCAAAAAGCAGTTTCTTACAGCTAATTTTCAGGCTAGCTTTATTAGTTTGGGACCTTAGCAATCCTATCATCTCTGGAACATGTAATTAAATTTGGTTACCCTTGGGAGCTGAACACAATTACAAACAAAAAAAAAAAAATGATTGCGTAAAGAGACAACCATCCGCACTCACACACACTGAAGGGGAACTTGTAGTCACCAATAAATTGATTGAATCTCTCACTATGAGGCACGCACACTACCTGCTGCACCACCACCCTTATAAATAAAACAAAGCAAAACAAAGGACAGAGTTCCCACACATCCTGGAAAACCTGGATGATTGACCAATTTTCCAGTCATGGAAAACATATGGAAAATGAGAAAACAAGTCAAATGTCTTGGAAAAGCTTGAATTGTCCTGGAAAATTGTTTATCCTCCCTCTGCTTCTTCCTACCTTGTTAGTGGATGCATATGGGCTAAAAAAATGCATATAGCCTATGTACGTATGTAATATATGTAATAAATAGAAGATAAAAGATATGAAAAAGCTAAGGTATGAAGTTGGTTATGTGGAAAATAATTTCTAGAAAAGAGGGAACCCTGAAAGGACCACAACAAATCAAAAAATAACTACTCACAAAATATACACACACAAAAAATGCAACAATAAATTAAACAACAACAGCGAGTGAAAAAAATGGTCTTGATTTTTGAGGCCTTGAGTCTTTGCACATGAAGTGAGTGATAGATTGAGATATTTTTTCGGATCGCTCAAAACTGAGAGGGAGTTTTGACGTAAGAGCATGTCAAGTGGTTTATCATTAGCTTTAGCTTAGCACCATCCTTAGCACTGTCCATGGTTTGTGAGCCTTATGTCCACTGTTTTTGCCTCATTCGAGACGGCCAAAGCTCGCCCACGGCTAGTTAGCTTAGCTCAAACACTGGGAGTATTTTGGTAGCACATTAGCCTGCCTCTACTTCTGCGGTGGTTTTTGCGAGAGATGTGATGTACGCAAGCGAGTTGAGTCTTTTAAACAGCTCTTTTAAGTTAACGATGAGAACCGATTCTCAGTTGTGAGTGAGGCGTTCATTGCTTAAATTTGCAGGCAATTTGCATTTAATAATTGCTGGCAATGGCTCGGTTCTTATCATTCACTTAAAAGAGCTGTTCAAAAGACTCGACTCGTTCGCGAACGTCACATCTCCCACGAAAACCACAGCGGAAGTAGGTCAACAAAACAAAGCCTCTCTTTAGGAGTAGAAAGAGAAAATATGAAGATAATAAAAGACAAGCACACAGGACTGTTTAGACTTGCTGAAGAGTTTATCTGATGACTGTAGGCAGAGGCAGGCTAACGCTACCCATATACTCCCAGTGTTTGAGCTAAGCTAACTAGTGGTGGGTGAGCTTTGGCCATCTCTTCCTTGTTACTTCACACACAGTCAAACTGTGAGTCTATCTGCTTGTCATGGACTTGGGAATGAGGTAAGACAAGAAAACAACAAAAATGTTGGAGTGTTCCTTTAGCATCAGCCCGCAATGCAAATGGTGACAAGTGCACTTTGCATTTGGACATGGGACACATTAACTTGGACGTGGGTAATAACGGTAATTAAATCCAACTGAACAGTAGCACAGCTGCAGTTTTCTGGCATAGAGGCTGTTGGGAAAACTCATGTGCTTTTGTAAGTCTGCAGAACAAAAACTCAGAATTATGTGAGTTTTAGTCAACTAAGTTCCTGAAACAAACGGGAAAGTTTGGACCACAAGTTTGTTTCCCTTTTAAGTTCATTTTCTTTCAACATCATGTTTGTACCATGAACCAAACATGTCAATGCTGCCTTATGCTGCAGTGTTTTCAAGGCGTAAAGGTCGATGCAGACGACCCCCTCCCGAACACTTTCTGTCACATGTGATTGTGTTTGACTGTAAGAGGTTCAACCTGTGTCAAAGCTCCTAACAGACCCCCCATTGTGAGTGCGTGTGCGTGTTTCAGAGGTCTTTAGTCTGAGGGATTTATTCGATCTAAATCAGAGCGCTGTACTCTCTGTGGTCACGTAAATCTGTAGGTTTTCTCTTTGATGATAAAAGTCATTTATTTAAAGAGTTTAAGGATTACATGTAAAACGTCTGTCACCAGGACGACAAGTTAATCTAAACTAATAGGTTTTACATTCAACACTCTAGTTCCTGCTGTTATCAACAAAGTGACGATAATTGAATTGACTTTCCTGATTAAGAGATACAGAAAAAAAACGTAAAGTTAATTTATGCAATTCTTTTCACAGACATGAGGCACAAAGTGTGTTACAATAAAACTATATACAGTCATTGAAAATAACAGCTTCAATGCAACAATCATGGCAGTAAGAACTGCAACAGCAATATGGACAAGAATAAATTTATAATATTGATACTTAACTTATAATCTTCATTAATCCTTAATACAGTACTCGGTGCAATATCTCTTCTGTCAAAATTGTGCATTTATATTCTTATTGCATATATTGTTAATAGTGTTGATGCTTTGTGCAAGTTTTTAATAATTATTTAAATAAAAAAGTATGCATTTGGTTATTTCTCTATTTCTATGTATACTTCTCTCTTATTTAAATGTCTGTATCTCCATATTCCTACTGTTGCACAGTGTATAAGAGGAAAATAAATCCACAGAGAAATTAAGAAATGCCTCGGCTAGGGTTTGTTCTCTCTGAGCACTTCTAGTTTCTGTTATTGTCATAAATAAGTGTTTGAAAAGCTGTATATTGTGCTGCATTTCAAGTATCATTTTAATTTACCTTTTTTTGTTAATATTTGGGAAATCAATGTTTTCAGAGCTAAAATAAATTTTGAGAAAATTATTTGAGAAAATTCAAAAGAAAATTTTTTGTGCAGCAAAAATAAAGCTAGGGATGCATGATTAAGAATTCTGCCAATATCTTCAATACTTATTAATGACAATACGGATATCAATACAGAAATTTTGTGTCAAGAGTAAAGACTCTCTACTTTTAGAAATGACACTTTGATTTATTAAAGTGGACATTGAGCAATGATGAGGAAAGCATCACACCAAAATTTACCATTCTGCCAATATTACAGTCAATATATGATATAATTATGGTCAATTTTAAGAGTTAAAATATCAGCAAAGTTTTTCCTATCTGCCAATACGATTATTCAGCTTTTTAGGCAAATATCTGTAGATACCAATATTAAAAGTTAAACTATAATAAATAATTAGTTTTGCCAGATTACAGTCAGGAGCATTAAAAGCTGTTTTTTAAAACATGACAATTAAGAGAAACAGTTGAAAGCATACAGGATGGGGATCAAAACACAATGCTGAGAACTGATAACAGATAACTCAAGGAATCAATGTCATTTACCTTTATGCTTTACAATTTCCTCGGCATTCATTTCTTTTTGTTCAGCCTGCCTTGTTAATCAAGAACATCCCACTCATCAGATGCAGTTAGCAGAAAAATGAAGATGTGATCATGGCAGACGAGGCAGAAGTGGTCCCAATTATGGCTTGAGGCTAGAACTTGATTTAAGGAAAGGTGAAAAGACCAGTAACTCAGATTAGATTAGATTAGATAGAACTCACTCGTAGCATTTGTTTTTGCCGCACAGCATTAAATATAAAAGGAGTTTGACATTGTTGAAACTTAAAAACCTTGTAGGCCGACTTTCTTAAATCGAAAATCCACAGGAATGGATAAGGGAATTAGTAGAGAATCAGTTTGATCAGAATAATCAATAATGGCATTAGTATCTAAAAATCCTCATTAATTCTCATCCCTATAAATCATTTTTTCTTTTATTTAAATTGTTTAATATGTCCTCAATTATTTTTTTTAACACTAGATTGTTTTATAAATTAGTCAAACAATTAACCCGTCAAATTTCAGGTGTAAAGATAAATAATATTGATAATAATTTGTCAAAATAGCCTATGTAATATGATGAAAGTCACATCCTGGATTGACCTCCAGTAGCCGTTCTCTGTTTTTTGGCTAACAGCTAACGTTATTTTGAAAGTTTGCTAATCCTTTAATCTGGCCCCAAGAATCACAGCGAGGTGGTGATGTCAGGAGAGAAAAGAGCCGGCCGGCCCGTCATGGGAATTTACAGTCGGGTTGGTGCGTGGAATCTTAATCGGGGGCGGCATTGTCCGGGCCTGGTCCTGCGTGGGGGGCAGACGGGCTGCGTGAGGGGGGTCTGCAGGGTGGGAAACAGGTTTTATTGGGAAGCCAGTGTTGCTGTTGTTGTTGTAGTGGCAGGACGACTCACATGAGACAGACAGGAAGTCTCTGTGAAGTGTTAACTGCGTGCTAACTTCACTTCTGATGGATGAGCGAGGCCAACGAGACAACAGTCTGCTCCATCAATCAAAGCTAATTATTAGTTCACAGTTAAAATGCCAAATTGATGATCAGGTGTGATGTTAGAGGTGAGGACTAATTTACTTTGTTATGTTAGCATCTCACTCATGTCAGCAACCTTTAGCTGTTAAAGCAGGAATGGATGCATGTTGACAGTCTGTCTGTTGTTTATGATCCGAATCTTGGGACTAAGTCTGGTATAATACCTGTCCTTTTGTATTTTACAACCTCAGGCTAATAAATAATAATATTTAATACAGCAAGCAGTCACTGAAGACACAGCACAGTTTCGTCTAATGCTAACAGCAGCTTCTAAATGTTCTTAATAAAAAAAGAGATAAAACAACAAGCTTAAAAGTTTTCTATAAAAAGATTAAGTGTATATTGTAAGGTGAAGCAAAAATAAAACAATCTGAATTAAAAGTAAATAAAGACACCAGTCTGTTAACATAGCATAGAAGAAGTCAACAGAGACAAAGGCGCTAGAATGATAAGAGCAATACTAACAAGTAAAAGGCTAAAAAAGACTAAAACACAGAGAAAGAAAGAAGATAAAAGAGGACATCACATAAAAGCAATTCTGTAAAAGTGATCAGTCTAAAAAGTTAAGTATCGGTATCGGCCGATCTTGAAATTTTTGCAGATATACAGCCAATATATCGACCACACATATCGGCCATATATCGGCTGGAATATTGGCAAATTACACAAATGTACAATACTGATGCACCTTCTCATCACTGCATGGGTACATTTAAAAATCAAGGGTTTCATTTTTGTCAGAGTTAAATGCTGTTTTTCTTGTTTTACATCTACTCCTTGCAAAAATATACTGTAACACTGAAAGAAACGAGTCCATTTTTGTTAAGTACAGAGCTTGTGCTCTTGACCAGAGATATCGGTATCGACGGTAATAAAGAAAAAGTATCAGCATATCATCAAAAATCCGATATCGTGCATCCCTACTCATTTCCATACCTACATTGGGAGTTTTTGTCTGTTTTTCCCATAACTAATAAACATGACAAGCGTGAATTATATTAAATGCTCACAATAAATTGGGCATTTAATTCCTTTTATTTCAATTTTTTGCTTTATACTGTTTATCATGTGTTCTGCTTTAGCTCAATGCTACCCTATAAGAAGTCCTTCCATATATAGTATCTGCAGATGTGAATTCATCAGATAGTTCAGATAGAAATGTATTTATTCCTTTGGAAGACTCCCTCAGTGAAATAAAGATTCCAGTAGTACCATTTATAGCAGATAAAAAGATATATAAAAAATACGGATCTAAACCGAAATATGAATAAATATACATAAAAATAAAGATAAAAATATGGCTGCTGGCTGGCTACTGCTCCTTCCTGTCCTCTGTCTTCCTGTTACTCCTGCTCCCCCCCAGTGAGGAGTTTCTCAGTCTGTTGGTCCTGATCTTGTGAAGGAGCAGTCTTGGGCTGAACAGGCTCCTCTGGTTGCTGATGACGGTGTGCAGAGGGTGACTGGCTTCGTCCAAAATGTCCAGCAGTTTGAAACGAACAAGTCCTTCAAATATTGCACTTAATTTGTTTGTGGTCTTTCTTGACAAATGTGTTTCTTTTATAACCAAAGAAATTACTGCCAAACACAGATTTGGGTGGAGCAGTCTGACAGTGCATCTGGTCAGTAATCGGGAGGTTGCAGGTTTGAGCCCAGCTCTACGTGTCACATGACAATGTGTCCTTGGGCAAGACACTTAACACCGAGTGAGTGGTGTGTAAATGAATATGAAAGGGTGTGAATGTGTTAGTTTATGCAGATGGACAACAGACATACAAACTCCAAGCATCAGTGAGTGAATGTGGGTGTGAATGTGTAGATGTGACCTGTGACAAGACTAGAAAAGTGCTATATAAGCTCAAGTCCATTTAGCATTTACAAATTCAATAGTGGCAACGAGCACAGATAGACAACAGTAATCAGAGGAAAGTAAAGCGTCAAACACTCAGATTAAACTGAAAAGTTTCAGGTTTTTTTGCTGTTAGTGTTTAACCCTGCTCACCACAGGCGGTGCAGATCCTCAGCTTTTCTTGCTCTCCTATCAAATGCATCCACAGTCAAGATTTCCTACTGCTAAACAGAGGCTTTTTTCTTGCTACCATGTTGGATTCATGTTGGGTTTTGGATACTTGTACGTGTATGTATATAGTATATACAGTGCCCAGCATAAATGAGTACACCCCCTATTAAAAGTAATTTATTAATCAATATCTAAATGAACAAAAGAACAATTCCCAAATTTTTGATAAAGCCGAGTTTAACATAACATTTTTTTTAACATAAGATGAAAATAAGGGTAATATGATAACTAAAATTTAGCTTTGCTCCCACCCCTTTGATTGGGGTGTACTCATTTTTGCATCCTGAGCTTAAATTGAGAAAAATACTTTTTCGTGTGCAACTTAAAAAATCACGTTTGCAATCAATGACCCACATTTGGTGGAGTATTTTGTGGTATAGTATGCCCTAGAAAATGTTGATTTTGAAAGGGAACTAAAGGTTTTCTGACAAATCTGGAGGGGTGTGCTCATTAATGCTGAGCACTGTATATATACATGTAAATATGCATATATGTGTATCCATAAATTGAGGAGTTTGTCTTCAGTCTGCTCTATTGTGAAGTGTCTTGAGATAACACTTGTTAGACAAACTGTTTTTAAAAGGGTTGACACGTTGCCTTTATTTGAAGGTTTTCAGGTAACAGGTCATAAACAAAGCTGGAGCACAAGTTCTCAACAATCATCCTTGTTTTGGTGATGGATATAGAAACTAAAAATAGACTCTACTTCCCTGGTTAAAAAACAAACTCTTGTTCTTGTTCTGAAAGTCCTAAATAAGGATTTAGAGTTTTGATGGGAATTGGGTCGCTATATCAGTGCAATCCACTTCATGTCCTGGTTTTTCTTGGACCACTTTTGTTGACCTGAACTTTTTTCTGTTTGTGTAGCAAGTGGGCGTACGGAGAAGAGGACAGAGAATAAAGCAGACGAAGAAGAAGAGGAGGAGAGTGAGGAGGTGTTCACAGTGGAGCTGCAGAGAGGTCCTCATGGTCTGGGTCTGGCCCTCGTTGATGGAATGGTACAACAACTTTCCTCCATCCCTCCTCTGTTCTATGTTTAATGCAGTGAGAAGTTTCTGGAACTTAACAGTTGTGTGAAGAGAACTTGAAAGGCCGGCTCTTATGGTGATTTTCTTAATCAGCTTCTGTTTTCTCACAGTGTAATCCTGACACAGAAAAACCTTTTGTGGCCGCGTAAATCTGATGTAGAAACTAATCAGATAAGACTTAAAAATTCAGCTAAACCACCTGAAGGAACACATCTAATCACACTGAAGGCTGACAGGCTGCTGCTTTAAATAGAGGAAACACTATATATATCATTTATCTGTTTTTAGTTTTTATACTTTCTGTAGAAGTTAAATGAAAACTCCAACATTTTTGTCGTTTTCCTGTCTTGCCTCACTCCTGAG
The DNA here is from genome assembly GCA_037902135.1 of Cetoscarus ocellatus. Taxonomy (NCBI): domain Eukaryota; kingdom Metazoa; phylum Chordata; class Actinopteri; order Labriformes; family Labridae; genus Cetoscarus; species Cetoscarus ocellatus. Next base: position 275,697 of record JBAMNC010001169.1, read on the forward strand.
TCCATGACAAGCTGACAGACATCATTCTTTTGACTGTGTGTGCAGTAACAAGGAAGAGACGGCTAAAGCTCACCCATAGTTAGCTTAGCTCAAATACTGGGGGTCAATGGGTAGTGTTAGCCTGCCTCTTCCTTTCTCATTTTTTACCCCTCTATGTTACATTATCTTTCATTATCTTCATATTATGTTCTTCTACTCCTAAACAGAGGCTTTGTTTTGTTGACCTACTTCCACAGTGGTTCTGCAGATTGCAGTTCTGCGTGAGCCGTTTGTTTCTTAAATTTGCACGCAATTTGCATTTAATAATGGCTCGCAAACAAACAGCTTTCACTTAAAAGAGCTGTTCGAAAGACTGGACTCGTTCACGAATGTCACGTCTTGTGAAAACCACCGCGGAAATAGGTCAACAAAACAAAGCCTCTGCTTAGGAGTATAAGATAATACGAAGATAATGAAAGATAATGTAACATAAAGGAGTAAAAAAACAAGTCACAACAAGCACACAGGACCGTTTCGAGTTGCTGAAGGTTTTATCTGAAGACTGTAGGCAGAGGCAGGCTAACACCTCCCATTGACTCCCAGTGTTTGAGCTAAGCTAATTAGCGGTGGGCAAGCTCTGCCAGTCTCTTTCTTGTTACTGCACGCACAGTCGAAAGAATGAAATCTATCTGCTTGTCATGGACTCTGGAGTGAGGCAAGACACAAAAACAACAAAAATGTTGACGTGTTCCTTTAAATGACCAGTGTTACAAGAAAGTAGAAAAACAAAATCCCAATTGATTTTTATTTTGGGTCCGCACTGTGGCACAGCAAGAAGTGCACGTTCCTCACAGCAAGAAAGTTGACGCCTTGATTCCCGGGTCAGGCAGGGCCTTTCTGTTCTTCTTGTGCATACATAGGTTCTCTCTGGGCACTACGGCTTCCTCCCACAGACCAAAAGCGTGCTCATAAGGTTGATTGGTGACTCTATTGCCCTTAGATATGAGCGTGAGAGTGAATGGTTGTCCGTCTCTCTATGTGGCCCTGTGATTGGCTGGTGACCACTTCAGGGTGTACCCCGCCTCTTGCCCAATGTCAACTGGGATAGGCTCCAGCTCCCCCACAACCTTGAAAGGGATAAGAAGATGTAGAAAATGAATGAATGATGTTCATTTTCCTGTTTAATCTTTGCACAGAAAACTCCCCTAAAGATGGCCGGTATCTATGTTAAGTCTGTGGTTCCCGACTCTCCGGCCGCTCAGTGTCAAAAACTGAGAACAGGAGACCGGGTTCTGGCTGTGAACGGCATCAGTCTGGTCGGCATGGAGTACAACACGTGAGTATTTAAGCACATGACACATCGTACTCAAAGCATGGAGTAGATGTTAACGTTAAACGATAGACAAAACTCTTCACATAGGCTCTTTATGCTAATGTGTGCTTTGTGTTGTTCTGTGTTTATTTGTCCCTTTTCACCTCTGCAGGTTCACAGCTGTTTGTGTCTTTACGTTGATGTGTGCGCTTGCGTCTGTGTTAACAAGCTCTGTTTGTGTTTCTGTCTTAGAGGTCGAGAGCTGATCCGGTCCTCGGGAGACTCGCTCAGGCTGCTCGTGGCAAAGATCGACTCCAAGACCAACAGCAAGGGCTGGGTCACGACTAAATGCTGAAACACGAGTGCAAAGACCGAGAGCAAGGGCTCAGCTACAACTATGTCCTGAAACACAAGTGCTGTGTTATGACAAGATGCCCAAAGAAAAACAAAAGCTTGCTTGGCTACAACTACATGCTGAAAGACTAACAAGAGCTCAGCCAGAGCTTATTGCGGAAAGACCAGCCTCAAGGGCTTGGCTACAACTAAATGCTGAAACACAAATACCAGTAAATGTTCAGCCATGATAAACTGCTGAAGTGCTCGGCTACGAATACCTGCTGAAATAAGGTTGTAGCTGTGACTAAATGCTGTAATACAAGCTCAAAAGCTAACAAGAGCTTAGCTACAGCTGGACTTAGAAACTGAGACTTAATGCTGAGACACGAGGTCGAAGACCAACAGCAAGAACTGGGATAAGACTAAATGGTGAAACATGGCCTTGGCTCGGATATTGTGCCGAAACACTAACCCAGTGACCAACAACAAGAGCTTTGATATAAATAAATGCTGAAACAGGGTTTTGGCTGGAATGTAATGCTGAAACATCAGCGAAAAGACCAATGACAAGAGCCAGATTAAGACAAAATGCTGAAGCACTGCCTCAAAGGCCAAAAACAAGAGTTTCGCTAGAACTGAACGCTGAAACATAGTTTGCTTTGGAAGATATGCTGAAACACAAGTTGGAAGACCGATGACAAGAGCCAGATTGAGACTTAAAGCTGACACAAGGTCTTGGAGAGGACTAAACACTGAAACACAAGTTAAAAGGCCCACCACAAGGGCTCAGCTACAACTGACTGCTAAATCAGAAGCTGACAATATCTTGGATGCAACTCCATGTCGAAGAAAAGTACTTGGTCATGACTAAACACTGAAACACAAACTCTAAGACCAACAACAAGAACTTGTGACTACTTGCTGGGACTTAAGCGCAGAGATAAACAGAAAGAGATGCTCTACAGCTTATCTGATTGGCTGCATCTAAGTGCTGGAGTGCTAGCCTTAAAAGCCAAGAACACAACTACAACTCAATGCTGAAACACATCCAAGCAGCACACAAAAACAAACAATGGCTCCCCATTTTAAGACCAACAACAAGGTCCTCGGCTGTGACTAAATGCTGAAACACAAGCTGATGTGGATCGAAGTTCTTCAGTTGCCTTTTCTGACGAATCCAGAGTCAGAGTCGCTCCTCATGACGAGGAAACACACTTCCTGATTTCAGATTATTCAGACAATCAGCTCATTGCAGCAGGAACGACTCTGTGTTCACGGTCACTGTCTGGGTGTAAATACAGGTATAAACATAAAACCTTCTGCTGTCCAGCTTCTCTCAGGCTTGTTACCAACTCTGCAGAAACCACGAGGAAGGCAGAGTGGGCAGAAAATGTATCTTCAGCAAAGCGTCTGTTTGAATATCTGCATCGATAGTTTTCTGTCTGAAAAACTGCCAAGCTGCTCCTGAACCAGCATCTATTCAAGAATGGCGATAACTGGAATAAAGCAACAAGCATATTTGATATTCTGTCTGTTAAATCACAATTCAAGAAAATTCTCCAACATTTAAAAATAATAAACATCCAAGCCTTGTAGCTTTTAATTTTTTGATGTTGGATCTAATAATTTATTTTATTATTTTAGCAGTTGTCATTTTCTTTCAGAGCTTTCAGAGGAGCTTTCTGTCTCTTTGTAAAAGCTCATCCTGCGTTGCACCAGCTATGAGTAAGTTCTGTCTTGAGTTATGGCATTTATGCATCGTTCCAGTTGTACTGGGTCAGGAAATTTCAACTAGAACACCCCCTGAAGTCAGAATTCTGAGTTCGAAAGTCAAAGAATCCTCACTGGCACTGTAAAAATGGATAGAGGAAGAATTCTGAGACTTTGGGTTTTTTGTCTTGCTCACAGAAGGACTTTAATTCGAGCATGAGACATGTAAACACACCAAAGGGCAAATAAAACTCAAAAAAGCATCAGAGCTATCTCAGCTGGTGCAATACCTCAATCAGTAGAGTGTAATTCTCAAAGTGCAGCCCGTACCTGGACCACATTCTGAAACACTGAACTTCCCTAAAGCAAACTTCCTTTCATGACTGTTTGTGGCAGAAACATGCTGTTCTGGGAGCAGCTGATGGTTTAACTGCAGAAATGTTGAATGTCGGATTAAAACTGCTGCGGCGTGTCCGTGTTTTCAGCACAAATGTACACAGTGTTAGTATAAATACACAAAGTATACTTTTTTCTAATATTTATATTCACAGTATTTTTGAAACTATGGAATAAATAATATTTTGGCTCGAAAACCTGCTGGATGTCATTTTCCCTTTTTATGTGTAAATATTGCTGTAGTGTGTGTGTGTGTGTGTTGGGGTGGTACTGCTGGGCGTGCCGTCAGCTGTTTTTAGTCTCTGTGGTTTCCAGCCGAGCTCTTTCCGCTGACTCTGGCTGCACACTTCAGTTTGTGTGTTTTATATCAGTGTGAACATTAAAACGTGCTGCTCTGTGAGCAATAAAAGAAAATAATGTGAACCCGTCTTACGGTGTAATTAAACTGTAAACATCCAAAGATGCTGAGTGTGAAGCCTCCTGCTGCTCCCTAACACAAAGCATGAACATTCTCCTGAGTCTGGATGCTTTAGTAGGGTATATAAGTATCTAAATTTGCTTTACATATCATTGCTACTGGGCACAAACCTCCCTTCTCCAAAATGCTACCTATTAGGAAATAAAAAAATGCTCTGCTGCTGAATGAACCTGATTATGAATAATTCTTTTGTTCTTTACTTTGGTTTTAAAGTCTGAAACACCCACAAACGAACATGGAAGGTGACTAATAGCACTGTTTTTTGAAAAATGGAAATAGGAGGTTTTAACCTGACATGTCCGAGATGGACCTCTCAATTTGTGTCACTAGTCCATCTGGGAAAGAGCCCATAGAAAGTGTTTGGGGAGGGCAGAACCTTTCCAAAGGCATATCCGGCAGGTGATTGGACAATCGCTCTGTCAATCACATTACGGGCCAATCAGATAATGAATCACACAAGCGCTACTACCGCGGTGTAAGGGACAAAATGTGAGCCACGTCGTAGAACAAACTGTTACCAAAACATGTCAGAGGTGGAGCAAAAATATCCTTTTCTTAGAGGAAATTGTAGTGTTGGTATTTGTTTTTTGTTTAATAATGAAATCTGGTCAAGATTTGATTAGACTGCAACTGAAGCTGTGAGCATTTATGCTAACATATGTGTTTGTACTGGAAGTCACTGATTGGTGCATGCCATTCATGAGATGGATAGATTGATAGATAGATAGATAGATAGACGTTTTGTGGTATTACAGCAGCTGGTTTCAGGGAAAGGAACTAAAAAACATGTACACACTAAATGGAGACTAAGGATCGTAACAAAATATAACACACCTATACACAATAAATCATCATGATTAATTTGATTAAAAATTTGAATGCAGTTAACCCATCTGCAGCGCAGAATGACTCAAAATCCCTGAAACGTCTCTGCTACCACTCCTCCATGTGAGAGACTGTTTTTGGTTGCAGGCAACATTGTTAATAAGAAGTGGTCAGCTCTCCTCTTGGACAATGTCAACGAGTTGGTTTGTATCTTTAGCTGGCTGAAAAAAAGAGTAACAGGGCCACAGTAATGTGGATAAATGTTTGTTTGGAAAAAGAAAGTTTTTTGTTAACATGGACCTTTAAAGGTGTTTAATAAACACGATAGTTGCATATATATTCCCTTCTTTCTTGAGTCTGTTTGCTTATGCAAAATGAAACGTAATTAATAAAGATTAAACATGATTATTTAATCATGATTAATCATGATTAATCCACAGCAACCCTGTGATTAATCTGATTAATAATTTTAATTGTTTGACAGCACTGGTATATTATATTCTGCCTGTTTTTCTTTCATTGGGGTATTCTGCTTTTGAAAATGTGACGTTGCTGTAAGTCAGACGGTCTTAAGTCCTGCATCAACACGGCCTTTCTGCCTGAGGGTAGATGGAGCTAAAGTTCAGGTTGAGTTAGCATGTGCAGTATGTACCTATGACATGGCTTCATCCGATTCTGCTTTCAGGTTTGGCTCAAAAACTTCAAACATGTTTGACTGGATGCCCTGAGGTTGAGTCAGATCTGTTTCCCTTACGCCCCTGCAGATTTTTGTGCCAACTAGCCGTGCTGACGGCCCCCAACCAGGGCAGACTCTGCCCAGCTGGGACTCGTGGGTAAAAGTGGGTGAGTAACTGTGCTGCGAGGGGCAGATAACACAACACAGACACACACAGTGACACAGTAATTAGATCAGTGATGGCGTGATGTTCATCCTTCCTCTTCATCTGGAACAAAGAGAACAGGAAACAGAAGAGTGGCCACGTTAACACAGAGGCACTCCTTTCTGATGCCTCCTTCTGCACTCCCCAGGATCAGCATGTGAGTGTCATGGTGGGGTCCCTGTGACCCCGCCCCTCCCTCAGACGGACAGGAAACCCCGTCTGGAGACGAAGGTGTGTGAGGAAGACTGAGCTGGAGCAGAGTCACCGTGATACAGATCAGTTAAATATGAATAATGACTCAAATGACTGAGGTGATAGAGAGGTATCAGGTATTCCTGACATTACAGAGCCAGCAATTGCATTTTTATGGAGCAGGAAACTAACAATTCATTTTACTCACCCTGAGATGTTATTATTTTTTATTTTTCTCAAAACAGTATCCTTCACATCCTTTTAAATTGTGTTAAAATTAAAATATTCTGGTTTATGATTTAAGCACTGTTATAAAGTTCACTGTTCAGTATGTTATGACTTTGATTTTAATTTCAGATTTAAGCTCTACTGAAATTATATTAAAGGTGTAATTTTACTTCTTAATTTAGATTTAGTTTGGCAAATAAAATCACAGCAGCCATGTATGTTGGTTATGTTAATGTGAAGTTTTTCTTGTCTTTATAAAACACAAATACTGGAAGTAAAATGACACTTTGCATCCCAACACAGCTGCACTTTGGCAGTAACTTTAGTTTAATTTAGTTTAATATAGCTTAATTTAGTTTAATATAGTTTAACATAGTTTAATGTAGTTTAATATGGTTTTATGTTGTTTAATGTACTTAAATATAGTTTAATGTAGTTTAACATAGTTTAACATGGACACATTTAACTGAGTTTGACTTCTTCAGCCTCAGTCAGACCAGTGTTCAGGTGTTTGAAGCCTCAGTATTGTGCTGCAGCTCAGGGGGAAATGTTTGACTGTAGCGCCCTCTGCTGGACTCAAACATATGACAATCCTTTACGAAACAAATGAGAAAAAGGAAACTGGCTGTGAACAGCTTGTGGTATTTTCATTGCTGATATTTAATTGTATTTATATGAAAATATTATATCATAATACATTAACAACTCTTATTTTTTGGAGAGAGAAGAGGAAGAAGAAGGTAAAACATCTAGTCTATGTTCCTGAGTCGAGTCTTGTGAGTGCTATAACAAAAAGTCCAAACTTAAACTTTATTTATCAAATGACCTAAAGCAGGGAGTAGCCACCCTGATTACTGACAGGACCACAGTGATTTGTCCTCACCAAGAGACAAATGGTTTATTTAAAAAAAGTCATGCTCCACTTTACAAGCACAGTAACTTTAGTATTGAACAGAAGAACAAAATAAAAACTTCAAATGAAGTTATTTTTTCAGTATCTTTATATTTTCACTCAAATGCAAAAAAAATGACTTGGAGGTTGTCTTGAGCTCATGGAAAATCTTCACATGGCCACAGCCATTCATTTTTTATTTGGACCATTGTCAATTTTTGAGTCAGGCTGCTGTCATAGTTTTTTGGTCAAATATTCAGTTGTGACTGCATATACATAATCTGCAGACAAATGTAATTAAATGCTTTAATTCCAGTTTAGTTATTTTCCTTTTCGAGGATTAGTGATGCATACAGAATGACTTCATTTTTTACCGTCCATCCAGATTAATCTCCAGTAAAATCATAATCATTTAATCCTGTCAGAACATCTTTGGTTTTTGGTCCAGTCATGTAAATGGATGTAAATGTCTCTCTGTGTGGTGTCTCAGCTCGGGGCTCATCCTGCCTTTCATCAGCTCATTATGTTTCTGCATGAATTACGTCCTGCAGCTGCAGAGACAAAAGGCCAAATCCATCCTGACTCACTCAGTAATGACGGGGTTTGTTATCTGACAAATCCGTCTCCTCAAGAGCAACACAGAGATGTGTGAAGAAACAAATTCATATCGACCTACTTATTATCCATTATGCCTTCATTACCAACTACAGAACATTAAAGTGGGCAACACAACAGATCCAAGATGTGAAGCCAAAATATTTAGGGCTCCCCCTGCTGGCTGATTGTAGTATAGGTCGTACACCCTCCATGTTACCAGATGAGATTTATACAAACCTCAAAATCATGGAGTCAAACTCGTTCATAGAAGGTGGACTAATCCTTTCACACGGTGGTTTTATACCTCTGCAAGGTGCACGATACTATAGACTAATACCCCCCAATTTAACAAGTTCATCATATTCAGAATGTGCAAAGACCTTTGACCTATGACCTCCAACATCTTATCAGTTCATCCCTGCGTTGTAGTGAACATTTGAGGAAATTTTGAAGAAACTCTCCCCAAGTGTTTTTTTTGTAATTTTGCATTAACAATATTCCCTCTACATGCCAAAGGCAAACATGAGGCTCTGTGACTCTGACCTCTGACCTCAGAAACATAATCAGTTCATCCTTGAGTCAAATGTACATCCATGCAAAGTTTCATCAAATACTCCTTTCAGTGTTCTTGAGATATCAGGTTCACAAGCTAAAGAAGACCACAAGACACCATGACCATGACCTTTGACCTCTGACCTCAGAAATCTAATCAGTTCATCCTTGAGTCAGAGTGGACATCCACACAACATTAGATGAAAATTCCTTCAAGCGATCTTGAGATATAGGGTTCACAACCAAAGGTTTACCCAAACACATCATGACCTTGACCTTTGACTTTTGTCCTCCAACATCTATCACTTCATCTTTGCATTGCGGAGAAAATTTGAGGAAATTTTGAAGAATGTCCCTCCAAGTGATCTTTTAATTTTGCATTCCCAAGGTTGCTTCTACAAACAAAAGCCAGACATGGGACTCTGTGACCTCGACCTTTGACATCCAAAATCTAATCAGTTCATCCTTGAGTTAAAATGTACATCCATGCAAAATTTGATTTAAAAAAAGTCTTTTGAGAATTTTTGAGATATCAGATTTACAAACTATAGATTACCACAAGACACCATGACCTTGACCTTTGACCTCTGAACTGATAATTTTAATCAGCTCATCCTTGATTTGAAATGGACATCCACAAGTTTACTCGTAATCTCTTTTAGCATTCTTGAGATATTCAGCTAACAACCTAAGGTTGACCTTTACATACCATGACCTTGAAGTTTGACCTATGACCATTAGAATTGAATACATTTATCCCCGCTTTGTGGTGAACATTTGGGCCTATTTTGATGAAAGTCCCTGCAAGCTTAAGTTCTTGAGATATCAGGTTCACAAGCTGAAGATGACCACAAGACACCATGACCTTGACCTTTGACCTCTGACCTCAAAAATCTAATCAGTTCATCCTTGAGTCAGAGTGGACATTCATGAAACATTTGATGAAAATTCCTTCAAGCATTCTTGAGATATGGGGTTCACAACCGAAGGTTTACCTAAAAACATCATGACCTTGACCTTTGACCTTAGTCCTCCAACATCTTATCACCTCATCTTTGCATTATGGTGAACATTTGAAGAATTTTTGAAGAAAGTCCCTGCAAGCTTTCTTTTAATTTTGCATTCACAAAATTTCTTCTACAAGCAATAAGCAAACATGAGGTGACTCTGACCTTTGACCTCCAAAATTGAATTACCTCACCCTTGAGTCATCAGTCTCTATCAAGCAAAATTATTTTGTGTGCCACTAAACTAATTCCCGCCCCTACATCGAACATTCACCCAAATCTGTTTTAATATCGAGAGACTTTCCTGCTGTTTAATGCGACTCACTGTTTACAGCAGAGGATTGTGGGTAGTTTAGCTGCCTGTCCTTGTGATTCAGCTGCAGCCGGAGGAACATTCATCATTTTAATCGTCCTCATCTGGAAAATGTCATGAGAACAGGCACTGATGTTTGTGTTTTTGTACTTTAATGAGGACCGCGGCACACTCGCTTCATTAACAGGATGTGTCTGAGTGAAGAGTGTGTGTATGTGTGGGGGGGGGAGCTGCTGTGCAAATAAAAAAAAAGAGCAATGTCAGGGTGCAGTTCATCCTCAGTGAACACGTGTGCTGTGAGAGCAGCTGCCACACGTGTTATCCCCTCACACACATGTTCACAGCAGGTGTTCAGACCCTCACCTGCTCGTTCCATCCAGCGGCGGCGGCGTCACCGAGGATTCGTGCTTCTGATGATCTGACCTGCAGAGTCCTCAACGGCTACGAGTGCATAATCCTCCGACGTTATTTATATTCAGCATGTGAGGACTCCACTGTTTACAGCTCCAAGGAAAGTATGTGCGAGGACTAAACATCGAGGGTCTAAAAACCTTCACGCCAAGCTTAACATCTCATTTTTAAGGTTTAAAATGTGAAGTCTGGAGCTGCAAGAGGCTGGATTTTTCTTATCCAGTCAAGTTTCATCCTCATGTTCATGCTAATCGATTGCTAACTGCTATACATACTGCTGTTGATGGAAATATTTTGTTAGCAATGCCCTCGCAAGAAATTAGTGTGCATGGACACAGTTATGAGCATAACATCTGCTTTGGCTGGTAAACAATTGTTTGGAAAAGGGGTGGAAATTAATATGTTTGTTTTACTTCCTCCCTCTTCTTTTCGAATATGTTGGCCATTTGTCTTCTTTTGTTCTTTTTTTTTGTTTTATTTTAACTCCATAAATGAAATAAATGATGAAAGAAAGAACTGCTCCCATCTTTCTCTCAGTAAGTTCTTCTTGTATTAAAGGGATACGCCAACTTTTTTTTTGTTTTCATGTCTTGCCTCACTCCCGAGTCCATGACAAGCAGGTAGACACCATTTTTTCAACTGTGCGTGCAGTAACAAGGAAGAGACGGGCAGAACTCACCCACCGCTAATTAGCTTAGCTCAAACACTGGGAAACTGTGGGTAGTGTTAGCCTGCCTCTGCCTACAATCATCAGAAAAACTCTTTAGCAACATTGAACGGTCCTGAGTGCTTGTTTTGACTCGTTTGACACATGGACAAAAAGCAGGAATTTGATGTGAACACGTTCGTTTAAAAATAACCAAGTCATTAATTAAACAAAATGTACCACCGTTCAAGCAAACAGCACTGGTGTGTCTCTCCTTCAGTCTGTCATAGTTTTGACTGTGATACAGAACTTTTTTTGTTTAATCTGTGCATGAAGGGGAATTACAAGAAAGTAGAACGTACAAGTATACTTAGAGTATAACAAATAAAACTAGTAAAGTAGCAAAAAATTTAATTTTTAAGTTCTTTTGTTTTTATGTCATTTATTTTGAATATGAAGTTCAATAAAAATCACTGTCAAAGACAGAAAAGTTCATAAAAGTATACCTAAAGTATACTGTAATAAAAATGTGGACTAGAAGTATATTACTAGTACAATGGCAATATATAGAAGAGTGTATGTGTAGTATACTTTAATTATACTTCAATTAACTAAAACATGGACAAAAGTATAAAAATAGTACAATGGCAGTATATAGAAGAATGTACTTGTGGTATACTTTAAGTATACCTCAATAAACTAAAGTGGACTTGAAGTATAGCACACTCATAGTATATAGCAAAGTGTACTTGTTGGATACTTGAAAGTGTACTTTTGTAAACTTAAAAATTACCTTATAAAGTAAACTTAAAGTATACTTTAAAAAACTGTTCCAATTTAGTCTGAAGAAGTATTAAAGGGATAGTTCAGTTTTTTTGAAGTGAGGTTGTATGAGCTCCATATGGCCACTGAGTACATTAGATGCAGTAGAAAGTTCTCTCCTCTCCCTCAGTGAGCCACAATTTGTAAAAGTTGGTGATGCAGAACCAGCTGCAAACAGGGAAGTACTGTCCCAAATGCAAAGGGTATTTTCTCCGCCTACAATAACTCCCATCAAAAAATAATACCACAGTTTAAGAGTACGCTACCTAGAAATTTTTTTGAGTGCATTAACTGAAAAGTTAATGCTATACTTTTCTTACACTCAAGTGTACTTCATAAAATCAACTGCAAGTATACTACTTTTTGCTAATGGAGGACAATAACTGAATCTTTTCATGTTGGAGGATCAGACCGCAGCTTCACCTGCAGACCGAACCGCTGCAGCACCTGACGGACCTGTTTGTCTTCATGCTAATGCTAACAGCATCACAGCAGCCGGTCAGTCGACTGATCAGGAGACGGAGCGGTTATCTGAGGAGACGCTCCTCTGTGTGAGGCCCACTCCTGCAGATTAAACACAACACGCCGCTGCTCGGCATTCTGGGATACTGTCAGTATAACCTTGACAGAGGAGTCACAGCTGGTCCATTTTTTTCCTTCCTAATCTGGTGGTAAACAAAGTGCGAGTGAGGACGCTAATCTGCTAATGCTGCTCTTTACATGAAACTCACTCCATCCTGCTGTGAGTGCGCTTAAATGTATTCATGTGGGACTTCCTGAGTATTTATGATCGACCCTCGAGGAGGATTAACTGTTCAATGCAGCCAGACAGGTAGCTATGCTAATAAGTTAACAGATAATACTAGCTTTGTCCCTCGGGGGAGATATCTGAAGGCCCAAGCTAGCCGATACAGTACATGGTGTCACTGAAAGCCTCATAATTTACACACTTTTAGGTTTAAACTACCCAAAACTTACACTGGCTTTATGAAAAATATTGAATCCAGGCTTCAGTGTGCATGTTTTACAGTTTTTCTCCATTGGTTTGGCTCATTTCTTGAAAAAGAAATTACATTCTCAAAACTCTAAGACCATTTGGCAAAACAGTCTTACAGTTCACTACAACACCATGGTTCATGTCTCACCCAAAACTGCTCACTCATGCTTCAAAACTAAATTCCTTTCTCATATAAATGCATCGTCGCTTTGGCATTGTGTAAGCAAGTCAAAATGTTTTGTGACTATGGCAGAGGACCATTGAAATATCCCTCATGTCCACCTCTCAGTCTTGGCCCAGTCCTTCAATGACAATGGTGACTGTAAAAAAAAAAATGAAATAAAAAGTAGGATTTTACGGTAACAGTAGCCTCCAAGGTTTGACATCGCACATTGCACTCATACTGCCAGGGAAATTGCAACTATTATTATTCACACACATAAACTAACTTCCACACATCAGAGTAAAAAGAAAAAGTATACAGCGTAATATACTGTATTATAAATACATAGACAAAAAACAAGGTAAATTATACTGTATGTAGCCTTACAGTACTGTAAATAAAGCTGGAGTTTCACAAATAACACCTCTTCATTAGGCTGCACTCGGAAATCTGCCTCCGTCATTATGAGGTGATGGTTGATAACATGGTCTATAATTGTGGCCCGAATATCATCCGGGACAGCATGGTGTCGTCATGCTCCTCGGCCTCTTCCCCCTATCCCACAACCACACACCCTTACTCCTCCTCCTCTTCTTCTGCCTCGTCCTCGAGCAGGCAGTTGCCCTTGTTCATTGACTTGGCCAGGCGCCTCCATGTTCAGAAACTGTACTGGTCCTGGTCGAGCTCTATACATACATGTTTGGCAGCATTTACAGTCATGCACAGCACCTGTCAGGTAACTAAACATACTGTTTGATTGGTCCTCTGAGATGTGTGAAGCTCCTCCTTTGTTGGTCAAGTTCTAGTTTCACTTGACTGTCAATTAATGGATTAATCAAATGTTCAAAGAGATTCATATATGGTATTCATGACATTATGTTCTTGACTAATTTTGACAATTGAACAGACTAGTGTACGACTGAGGATTAGGGCCAAAAAGTATGTTAAAAAAATTAAAGTAACATGAATAAAGTCATAAAGTTACAAGGATAAAGTCGAAAAGTTACAAGAATCATCTCATAATGTTACGAGAATAAGGTCATAAAGTTATGAGAATTAAGTTGAAAGGTTCTGAGAATTAGGTTGAAAAGTTACAAGAATAATCTCATAAAGTTACAAGAATAAAGCCGTAAAGTTACGAGAATAAAGTCGAAAAAGTTACAAGAATAATCTCATAAAGTTACAAGAATAAAGCCGTAAAGTTACAAGAATAAAGTCGAAAAGTTCCAAGAATAATCTCATAAAGCTACGAGAATAAAGTCGAAAAAGTTACAAGAATAATCTCATAAAGTTACAAGAATAATCTTATAAAGTTAAGAGACTAAAGTCATAAAGTTCCGAGAATAAAGTTGTAAAGTTACAACAATAATCTCATAAAGTTAGGAGAATAAAGTCATAAAGTTACAAAAATTATCTCGTAAAGTTACAAGAATAATCTCATCAATTACGAGAATAAAGTCGAAAAGTTACGGGAATAATCTCATGAAGTTATGAGAATAAAGTCATAAATCTATTTAAACAAAGCTAGAAAACAAACTTTTCCTCTTCCAAAAAGGAGATAGTTTCCTACAAGTTGGTGTGGTTCTTTCTTTGTAAAGTCCCAGTTTCTTGAAGTATCTTTTCAGGGTCCTAATACTTATGATAGTTTGATGCTGATGTGCCGAAAGAAGAGGTTTTTTCTTATTTGTGATACCGATACTAAAGTATAACTTCACTAGATGCTCGACGTTCCTCATCTTTGTACAGGCGGCTGCTGCTCTTCTGATAGCCTCTATAGACTAAAATAGCAAGTTTATCCTTATAAATTTGACTTTTTTATCTTAACTTTATGAGATTATTCTTGTAGCTTTATGAGATTATTCTCGTAACTTTTCCACTTTATTCTTGTAACTTTACTTTTTTTTAAACATACCTATTTGTTTCTTTTTTTTCATTAAAGTGGCCCTAATCCTCCATCGTACTAGCGTTAATGTGGTAACTTACACAATGAAAAGATGCTGACATGTTTTGGAGAGAACAACCATTAGACTGAGAATCAACAATCAGTTCAGATCAACAGCACCTATTTACCTGGAAATTGTGCTAAATATAGGCTAACTGTGCTAACTCTAGGCTACCTGTACTTAATCATTTGCAAAGATGTACTGAAACGTTGACACATGTAGTGAGACATTTGCAATTTGATGAAATGAATGAGAAATTCAAACCTGTTGTGAACAATTGCCAAGTGGTTTGGAGGTTTGTCCATGTTATTTTAAGAGTGTGATTTCTGTTTCGAGAAAAACTATAATAGTTTTAACTATAAATGGGTTAATTACGAGGCTTTCAGTGGCACCATGCTGGCTACCATCCGCCCCCGTATATCTCCCCCTCAGAGACTAAGCTTGTAAGTTTCTTTTTGGCACTTATATTTACTAGTGTCACGGGCCTTGAGCAACCCCACTAAAAAACTGAACTAACCCTTTAAAGTGTCCTTATATAACCTGCACACACGTCCTCGAGGTGCTTCATGTTTTCATGAATGTGTTTCAAAAAGAGCAGTGCAGGGTGATGTCATTTTGTTGTACACGAGTATTTTCCATGTTTTTATGGACCTTGTGCCCATGCTAAAATGTCATTTAACATAAAAAATGTCAAATCATTTAAACGTATTTACTGATGGTTTATTTTATTATTCTCTCTACATCTGTGTCCTCAGCGTGGCCTCAAACACCCTCTGAAATAAGGGCTCTCCTGAGGACACACCTGTCCCTGCAGAAAACACAGACACACACACTGTGTCCCACTTTGTCTGAGATTATGGGTGTCTGCTCTGCAATCTATAGAGCAGCACTTAGAGGAGGGGAAGAGGAGAGGAATCACATGTCTGTGTCTAAGAAAATAATACTTCTTATGTTCTAATGGATGCTTTCTAGAGACGAAGGAAGGAAACAGGTATAAAGATGATAGATAGATAGATAGATAGATAGATAGATAGATAGATCTCAATTTGGTCCTAACATGCCATGTTAAGGAAAGTCCCAAAGCTTTTGTCAGTGAACGTAGGAAAGAGGAGGGCAATCCAATAAATATACACGTCTTTTATTAAAATTATATTATATCATATCATCTATAAATTACCTATAATCCATGATAATCCATTTCAGAGTTGTGCAGGGCTGCAGCCTATCCCATCTGACATTTGGCCAGAGGCAGAGTATACCCTGAGCTGGTCACCAGCCAATCACAGGGCCACATAGAGAGACAGACGAACATTTAAACACTTACACTTATATCTGAGGGCAGTTTAGAATCACCAATCAACCCGATGAGGATGTTTTTTGCCAAAAATAACTTTATAACTACAGGATCGTGATGCCAATGTAGATTAAATTTGCTTTGGTGCAGGGACAGTCAATAATTATTTAATTTTACAGAGGCTGCTGCTAGACTGTTTTACACTATAAAGACATTTTTGCTGAAGTTGATCTGAAAAGTCATTCTTAATTGAAAAATTAGTTCATATTTATATGACTGCTTTTATTTATTTATTTTATTTTTGATAAAAAGTGACCTGGTGCAGTAACATGGAAAATTTAAGGATATTAATCACGTTGTTGCATCATGGTATTAAATCGAGTTGAATTGAATCATCAACTTAATAATCTTAATTGAATTGAATTGTGAGACGAGTGAAGATGCACAGCAGCGATATAGCACATGTCTACATGTTTTCTATTTATACATAATTCATCTATTTACTTATTTATTAATTAATTTGTTTATTTTGTTTTATTTCATTTCATTTTATTTACAGGGTAATCTGCCATGACCTTGCAAAGCAGCTGGATTCACCATCATTCAGATCCACGCTGGCCACACTCACTCATTTAATGGATACTGCAGTTAAAACACCTATTTTTGAATCATTCTCTGAATTTCATCATGTTATATTTTATTCTATTTCATTTTATGACGGTTCTGCCCATCCTATGGCCTGAAATGTGTCCCATGGGTATTAGAAATGGTCCATTTGGTGTGTCAAGTTAAATCTGCCTCGTTACTTAATAATTGTAAAAAAAGAACCTCCCATCTATTAAAAAACAGAATATTAAAGCTCTCTGGCTGAACATACTTGATTTATTTACGTCAATTTTGTTAAGAACTTACATTCATTTGAACCAGGTATCAACTTAGGTTTATCATTTCTCTTTCTTGTATTTTGTTGCTTTTTCCTCTAATTTTTTTCCCTGCAAACTGTATAAACATCAAATTATATGCGATTATTTGTAAAACATGTAGCAGCTTTTTTAAAAGGACTGGGCCCTTAAACTGGGATCAATCAATTAATCAATCAATCTTTTTTTGTATAGTGCCATTTCATAACAAGTGTTATCTCAAGACACTTCACAATAGAGATAAAACTCTTCATTTTATGGATACACATATATGCATAGATACATATATAAAACACACATATACATATATACACAAATATATAAATCCAACATGAATCCATATAGCCAATCATGAATCCCTCCATCTTGGCGGCAAGAAGAAACCTTCTGTTAAGCAGCAGGGATGTGCTTTTATTTGAAGCTTTACGGTAAAACAAATGATAGTCCGACTGATGCTTCTGTTACAGGCAACGCTCACAGAATAACCAAACCTCTGCTCTCTATTCTGCTCACATTAAAACTGTGATGCTGTTCCGACACCTGATGATTAGAAAGCAATTATCTTTTCTGTTATAACTGTGACCTCTGACCCCAGTCACATCTCGTTTGGCTGCATGCATACACAACAATTTAAGGGAGGAACTGATTTTTCACTCCTGTTCTTTAATTGCTCAGCTCTTTATAAGCTCTGATATTTAACATTTAGAGGTAATAATTGCTTGAACATGAGTGTAATACAGCTTCCTATACACACGTACAGGCATACAGTCATTGTCTGAGAGGTTTAATCAAATATGCAGCAGAGACTGAGCCAAACATCAGGACATGTTGTGCTCTGCTTTCATCTTCATGCTGCGTTCAGGGGATGTGGGAAAAAACACAGTCGACTGGCAACTGTTTGCTCTATTTCAAAGTGATACAGAAATCAAAGTAGTTTATGTCTATGTGTTGTTTAAAGAGTCATAACAAGGAAGTTAAGCCAAAATTTGAGACAAACTACACAGAAACTGACTTATAAATAATTGCTAAAGACTCTGTAAGATCATTAAAAACATTTTGAAATGTAAAATAATTATTATTAGTGAAAAAATGGTATTCGTTGATACACTTTTTTTTCTTGTTTAAATGTGAAAAAGGGTGTATTCTGGTGCTCTTGTTGAAATAAAGGTTTTATTGATGGGCCTATGCACTCATCGGCCACTTCATTAGGTACACCTGTTCAAATGCTTTCACAATGACAACCTGCTGAAGTTCAACTGAGCACCAAAATGTGTCGGCCATTTTCTATGAGTGTGAGCATGATTGCTTGTCTGTCTCTCTATGTGGCCCAGTCATTGGTTGCCGACCGGTTCAGGGTGTCTTTGGTCAGAAACGCCTTTTTTATGACTGAGGTCAGAGGAGAATGGCCAGAGTGGTGCGAGTCGGTAATTTAAAGATACTTTCTAAAACTGAAAAAATGTTATGTTAGTAAATCAATAGCTGGATGTTTTGGTAGTTTAATTTACTGCTAAATAATGCAATGAAAAAAACATTTTGTCAGTGATGAGTAGACCAGCAGTGATAAACAAGATTAAAAAATGTACAGTATTAGATATGAAATGGATCTGAACAACCAGTCAAAGATAAAACAGCAAGGTCATGGGACATAAAGGGATAAATGAATTACATTGTTGGGGGAAGTATAACATTATCAGAGCAATATTTGACAATTTGCCTAAAATGTTGATTCACAGACAATATTTTAGCCATTGCAAATTGGCCATAAACATCCCATTTATTGGCTGGTATATTGGGGAAATTTACAAATGTACCTTAACAGTTTTCCTCATTATCACAGAATGTCAACTTTTATAATTCAAAAGTATGGTTAACCAATGAATCAAAAGTTATTATGATGTTTCCACAGCCAGCCCTACCCAATGTGGGGAAATAGCATTGTTTTAACCATTGTCTTTAATTTATAAAATAACAATTAAATTATAATAATTATAATGGTAATGAATTATATAATAAAAATCAACATCAAACAATCTAAATAACTACACATTTTGCACACAGTAAGCTACATTTACACGATGCAGTAACTATATACAAAAACTAATGAACTATATTGAATTATTTGGTTTTATCGTTTATAGTCTTAATTTGGGATTGCTTTACATTTGAATCAATGTGAGCTTTGCCATTTTAGGAGTTAATGGTAATAAGTAGTTTTAATATAATTATATTGAAGGTGTTTTTTTTGTTTGTTTGTTTGTTTGTTTTTAACACAAATATAAGTGCAACCATGACAGGAACAGGTCAGTTTTATTTTAGTGGAGGTCTTGTGCTCTTCATTAAAGAAGTACAGGTATCAATATTAGTATCAGCAATTATGACTTTGGAAATATCGGCATATTGGATATCAGCCAAACATCAAGTATCGTGGATCGTGGCCTGAAATTTAAGATAAAAAGTAGTTTATTTTTCAAAATGACGGATAATTACTGTTCAGGAGGTCAAACATCATACAAACATCATATATGACCCCTGAAATTATGAAGACTGCCACAAAACCATAAAAAAGGATTTATTACCATTTTTATTAGAGGTACTTATCGTAGTACTGACATGGAAATTGATTTAAATATTCAGCGTTAGCCATATCTAGCTCAAATAATTATTCATCGTCCTACATTCCGAGGTGTCCCTGAAGGCCTCGTCGTCGCAGAGGATGGCACCGCCGCTCTGCGCTCTGATTGGCCGGCCTGGGCGGTGGGCGGGGCCTCCTGCGGTGTGTGCAGACAATAGAGCGGCTGATCAGCAGCGGCGGAGCGGAGAGAGTGACAGACAGGAGGAAGAGGAGGAGGAGGAGGAGGCTCTTCATCAGCACCGTGAAGAGGAGGAAAAGAGACAAAACAATCTGAAGATACGACGCGTCTCCTCCTGTGGTCACTGAGGCACGTGCGCTCTGGACTGACTGACAGGTCGTGGATTTTTAGAGGTGAGTCCTGATCAGGTTTTTTATTGATTTCATTGATGATTAATGTGTGTTTGTGTCCTGATATGTGTCTCTGTGCACGAGCTGGTGTCTCCTTATTGTGTCTGTGTGGTCAGCTCAGTTACAGTGATGGAGTGTGCACTCACAGCTGGAGTAACGCAATAAAACAGCTCTTTGTTTTTCATCAAATCTGAAATTTCACTTGAATTATTTCACAAAAAGTTAAATATGCACCAATCAGCATGGGCAGGTTTTCTACAGGGTATCTGCCTGGACCCTCAAGGTCTAAGGGGCCTCAGGTTATAGTAAGTAAAGGCTTAAAAAAGACATATATTTTTAAAATTACCATCAGTTATGAAAACGTGTTTTAAATGTACAAATGCACGTTGTCTTAATTGCACAAATGGATTGGCTGACTAAACAGTGGTGTTTTATTTGTGCAATTTGAACAATGTCAGGGCAATTGCTGGTAAATCAAAGTTTTTGTCAGGCATAAAGCAAGCGTCTCTTTTTTGTTTTAATATTGAAGGGAAATTCATGCATGATTATTACATTTTCACAAATAGATTTGCAATATTTGTCAATGTGGGAGACCCTGTCGGTTTCCCACACATCTTCAAAAACTGACAATTTATTTGTACAATTTAGTATTAATAGTAGTAGCCAGCCAGTAGCCATATTATGTTTTATTTTTATATTTTCTTTTATATTTTTATTTCGTTTAAACTTTATTTTAATTATTTTTATTTTTATTTCATTATTTCATTATTTATTTATAATTTATTATTTATATCCTGTGTTCTTATATACCTTTGTTCAATACAATGCTACTGGAACCTTAATTTCCCTGAAAGAGTCTTCTGAAGAGATAAATAAAGTTCTATCTAATCTAATCTAGTTGTTGTCAAAAATGTGGAAAACCGCCCTGTGTCGCAGTGTGAACAAATCCTTGAAAAAATCCTGGATCCACATCCAGATTTGGATCACCACAAAATTTACTTGCTTCTACCTTGTACCACGACTAACAATTCCTGAAAATGTAAACAAAGTCATATGGTAATGTTTTGAGTTATGGCCAAAATTGTGGAAAACTGCCCTATGTCGCAATGTTAACAAATCATTAAAAAAAAATCCTGGATCCACATCCGGATTCAGATCACTAAAATTAAATCACTTCACCTGCATGCCATGACCAACATTCCCTGAAACTTTAATCCAGATCTGTGACTTTTTGAGTTTTCCTGTCAACAAACTTGCAAACACCAGCAAAAAACATCATCTCCTTGAAGGAGTTAAATATACTGAAATTAAAAAGCCTCTAGGCTTGGTTAAAATAATTGCAATCACATTGACTCTCAGTGGTAGCTAAGTATGTTTGCAGTGATTAGACGTGTGAGTGACCTCACCAGTTACACCTACAATGCCGTCGTATTTGTGCAGTTTTGAAACTGTTAAGATTGCTTACACATTTTTGTGATAAATTAGCTAATAAGATGATATGTAAATTTAACAAAAATTTAACAAACATTACCAGACCACTTCTTCAGTTTAGACAGCTTTAGAGAAATGGCTTGAAAATTTTAGGGACTTTTGGGGTAATATTTCTTCCATTTTAATTAATCATTTTGCTTAGATCTTTGCTGGCAGCCTTATGTGTGCTATTTAGACAGCTTCCTCTCTTTCTTTGTAAAAAATACTGAGGGAAAATTTCTTTGCATTGGCAAAATTGCAAAAATAGGCAGGCAATTTTATTTGGGCAACTTGGACAATGCTCTCCCAGCAGCTAAGCTGACACACCGGATGGACCGATCAATATATTCCAATAGGCCATCTGTGAAAAAGCCCATAGAAAGTGTATCCAGCAGGTGATTGGATGATCATTCCGTCAGTGACATTCATTACAGGCCAATCAGATAATGTAGTAGGCGGGTTCAACCACCTTGTTGTAAATAACAGAACCATAGCCACACTGTAAAACAAACTTGCGCCAAAGCATGTAAGAAGTAGAGCCAAAATATCTTTTCGATGGAGAAGTTTGTAGTGTTATTTCTTTAACATTTAATAAAGAAATGTGGTCCAGATAACATAAAACTGCTACGTAAGCTCTTAGTGTCCATGCTTATGTCTGTAGGAGCATATATTTACAGTCTGGTTCAAAAACAATAATATATCATGATACAGTATATATCTATATCTATATATAATACATTCAGATGCTCCCGCTGTACACAGGGTGATTTTTAATATTTTATGATATAATAATAATTTAATATAATATTTTGGTCAGATCGCCTCAAATCTCGCTTCAATACGACCTCTTCCTTTTTGGTTAGGTTGATTTTAAGTTGGTTTCATGGCTTCTTCCAATTTTTATTCACATATTGCTGTTACATTTCTAAGCAATAGTTAGCATCATAATATGATTCCTTGACCCTGAAAACCCACACCTAGCACTCAGAATCATGCTGATATCATTATTAGTTTGACAGTTATTGAGCAAAAACGATCTATTGCCGGTTATCTGATCACCACCAAAATCTTTTTTTTCTTTTTTTATTTTATTTGTGAAATAGTAACATTACCAGTGATACAAGAGAGACAACAGTACTTTAACAATACTTTCTTGATCATTTACTTCATTTGTACATCCCAAACTCATCCACAAATGATGTGTTCACATCTTGAGACAATCAGTCTTGAAATAGGACTTAAAAATCTGAAGGCTGTTTTATAAACCAGCTTCCTGTGGCCATGAAGGGTCCCTGTGAGATAAATTAAATCAACGTTATCAACCATTTCAGGGTAAACACATCTGTAATGTTGGGTTTCCTTTATGGCCCCCCTGTGGATTGAAAAACAATGCCTGGATAACTTTTGATCTACGTCTTGTCTTAGATCGACATGAAAATATGAGACATGACCAAAATTTGACTTTTAATCCTTCATAGCTTACATCCTGTTAAATTTTCAGCATGGTGTCAAGAGACTTTTTTGTTTGTCATGGTAGGATACATATGTGTACCAATTTTCAAAGCTAGTCGAGGGGCAGCATCGTAACATGTTTCTAGGGGGCGCTGTGGAGCAATTTTTGGAGAGTTATGCTCAAAAGCAACAAAATATGTAAATGTTCATCAGGCTTGAAAATGAGTGGAGATTTTGGGGTATGTTAAAGCACTGAAAAAAGGTAAATAATTTGCTAGAAAAATAGTGTCCTTGCTTTGAGCCTTCTTTATAGTCTCACTTCTACTTAGTAAGAGAGTTGATATTGTTTAAAGATTCTGCGTGTTGCAACCTGCCTACTAAATTTTTCATTTTTTTTCATTTTGTTTTATTTAAATTCTCATCTATTTTAATGTCTTTATTTGACATTTCCTAATACTATACTGTGTATAAGAGCAACTAAAAAAACAAATTTCCCCTTGAGGATTAATAACGAATTTCTGATTCTGATTCTGATTGAGGTAGGAGCTTGAGCCCTGATGAATAAATAAACTTAGAAAAAGAATTTGTTTATTTTATTAGCTGGCATTACTGCTGCTAAAAATCTTGTGGCCATTCGATGGAAGCAACCCCAGCTTCCCAACGTGCCACAGTGGTATTTATCATTAATACATATTTTGGATATGGAGAGCTCTATAGCCAAAAAACATGGTGCCAAACAGGATTAATTAAATCTTTTGGAGGAAATGAAAGAAAAGATCAAAAATTATTAATAATCAAAGCCTATGAATGATCAACTTGCACCAAAGACCATGGGTCTAGGTAATATGTTTTTGTTTTTTTAGGATATGGGATAAAGATGTCTGTGTGGTAATGGGGGGGTGAATTTTGTCTTGCTCTATGAATATTATTGTCCTGTCCTTTGTTTTTAGCTGCTGTTGTTGTTGTTTTCTTTAGTCTTCTGTTTGTGGTGCTTGCATTGTTTGCTTTATACACTGGCCCTGTGTATACTGCGCTGCTGATTGTCTATAAATTTGAAATAAAAATTTGATCACAAAAAGAAAGATAACTAGTTAAACTCTTGAAACAATTACTCAAATTTGCAAAGATTTAACTATCACCTTTTGAAAAGCACAATAAGAGGGTCGCTAATGTCTTCGTTTAATTAATAGTGTGTTTTCTCCCTCTTTGGGACGATAATATGACTGAAGACCATCAAGTTTCTATTCTTCAAAAGTCTTTAAGAAAGCGTAAAATATTTCTTTCATGTGCTATAACTGCATGCAGTGAAATGGTGATGGGGTCTCGTTGCACCCTTCCCCCGGGCCACCTAATGGCTAAGACCACCCCTGACAACCAGACACAAAGTGACAGAGCAGAACAATGGAGCTGCTCTCCTGCCTCACATTTCCCTCTCCCTCTGCCTCGCTCTCTTGGTTTTCACCATCCGAGTTCGAGCATCGATCGATCACAACATTTTTAAGCATTCAGCCCACACACACACACACTTGCTCACGTGCGCGCTCTCCAGCTGTACCTGGCTGCACATGTGCGGCACGCTGTGATAAATAATAATGAAGACGAGGGAGCTTTGTGTCTGCAGAGCTGATTCATGTCTTTGTGCCGCTGAACAGGCCGTGCAAACCGTAAACGGCAGCTGAGCCTGACAGCGCACGGTGAATTTTGGAATTAATATCATCAATATGTCTGCAATTTGTAGTCTTCAGTTGTTGTAGAAATTATTTACATAGTGTGCTGCAGGAATCAATAAATCAATGTGCTGATGGACAAACACTTTAAATTACTGACCTCAGGCATTTTTAAAACAGACAAAACCAATCATAGACATATTATTTTTGCTTTTGTCTTTTAAATTAGATTTTTCTTTGTTAATTTACTCTTCGCTGAAATTACAGGATCATGGAGGTTTGGGTTTTTTGTCCTTAAAGGTCATTGAAATATCTGATACTTCAAGCTTCTCATTTAATCATAACAAATGCACAATTAAGACAGTCCCCTTATTTTTGCCTGCTTTTCAGTTAGTAGAAACTTAAAATCTGCCATTACTAAATGGCCGAGGCTTTTGTTGTTGCCATAGTACCAGCACAGATGTTCATGCAGTTTGACTGTCACTGTCGAGGATTAAAATTCTGGTATCGCAGCAGCCTTTCTGTCATTTTCAACGTCTAACACTTTACTGAACAGTAAAGGTTTTTCAGGGACATGAGAAATATAAGGTGTCAAATGTTCTCTCAGGCATATGCTGATTTTTATGCACCGCTTTGTGCCTTTCCTTCACAGTTTTTGAGCTTTTAGATGTGCTGCCTTGTATTTTATCAAAGCAAACCCCTTCTTTTGTGCTCTTTTGATGAATAATAATTGATTAGAGGGTCAGTTGTAGCCTATCATAAGTAACCAGCCAGTAGCCATATATTTTTATATTTATTTATTTTAATATGCAAGTTGTTTTTATGTTTTAATTTTGATATCCTATGTTCTTTTTTACCTGTTAACTACCACTCAGTGCTACTGGAATCTTAATTTCCCTGAAGGAGTCTTCCCAAGGGATTAATAAAGTTCAGTCTAATCTAATCTAATCTAATTAAACAGAAATCCTTGTTAGTTACCTGCTGTGTTTGACTGAAGCGGGCTGATTTTAGCTTTTTTAGTACGATGTCATGCTTTCAGCCAGAACTTTTTCTTTTGTCTGAAATTGCACAGTTTTTAATTTTTATACTTATAACACAAATTATGACCCCCATTTTGAGGGTGTACAGAGTTTAACATGCATAGTGTTCAATACTGTGTAGCAGCAGATCACACGAAGTTGTCTATTTTGGTCATAAATGTAAATTCAAATACTCTTTACACAGCAAACAAAATTAACTACTAAGGCCAGCACACACTAACCTGACACACCAGATATGTTTCACTAGTCAGTAGAAAGTGTTTGGGGAGGGCAGAACTTTTTAAAAGCATATCTGACAGGTGATTGGACGATTGTTCCGTCAATCACATTCATTACCAACTGCACTGCAAGGTCAGGTACACACAGAAAGATTTTAAAACACTGAGAGAGCCCACACATGAGGACAAACAATGACAGACTCCAGCTTGTAATCTCGCGTGATCAAACGTGACTTTAATGTAAACAAACATGGTGGACAACATAGGAAGGAATTGCTAAGCTATTGCTTAGCTTCCTTGAGCATCTTTGGTGGTTGTCATTTCTATCCAGCTCCTCAATTCAATTCAACGGAGCTTTATTGGCATTACAAACATATTCCCAAAGCAAATTAATAGATCAACAAATAAAAACATATAAATATGATATAATAACAGCTAAATAAAGCAATCAATAGATAAATAAATACATCACAGTCCTCTTTGTATCAGTTATAATTTACAGGCTATGCTGTTTAGAGAGCTGTGTTTTTGACACATATCAGCAAGTTGGTCCTCTGTTTCCAACGTCCTTAACTGTTGTTGCCATGGCTACATTTGCTTTCTACTTTTTTCTACTTCAGTCAGCATGCTCCCTGATCGGCTTTGTTCTGTCCCGTGTGACAAAACACAAAGGACGTGGACGTAAATATTGAACATGTTTAATATTTACAATTTCAATTCAGGCAACCCACTGATCCTCCTCCAGGAGGATAAAATGACCCTAAACTCACCTCTAATCAGGTAAGATAATCAGTAGGACCTCCAGATAATCTGGCCTTTGCAGACTTTGGTTGGAAGCAGGGATCCGAGCCGAAACTCAGGCCGAAAATCGTGTAGTCTGTACCCTGCTTAAGTCATGAGAAATGTTCCCTGCCAGCTGAAGCTCCATGTGTTGTGGTTGGACACCAGGAGTTGTGTATGGTTTATATTTTAAGCTGTTGTGAGTGTTCACATTGTACTGATGAACACTGAAATAAAAGCAGAGAAGAAGAAAAAGATGAGAGCAGACAGGGTGGTGATGTTTGCGTGGGGCTCACAGTGGGAGAAGAGATGTGCCGGCATTAACGGAGCGTGCTCAGTGACACAGAGAATCAGACACACAGACTCGGACTGACACAGAGCCTCCACACACACACTTCAGTGAAGCTGCTTGTGGTGCAGAAATAATCTGTGGCTGTGTTTCCTCAGGAGGCAGATTTAGGGGGACTCAAGTTTTTCTTAGCTACGTTTGTCAGATCAATGACTCAGTTTTTAATGTGAAAAAAATGAGGCATAAGGAGACAGGAAGGAAAACATCAAGACTAAGAATTGGAAACCCGTGCATTTGGTGGGGTTTTTTTTTTTTTGGAAAAAGTGCTTAAACCCAAAATAATTCAGAAGTTGTGTCTTAAAGATAGATAGATAGGTAGGTAGATAGATAAACTTTATTGTCCCTTGCAGGAAATTTGTCCTAGACGGCAGTGCTACTGGCTAAGAGCACGATACATACATAAAAAACACTAGACAAGATTAAAAAGTTACATAAGCAAGAGGTCAGCGACAAGCATGGTCTGTAGTTATTGCACAAAAAGATTAAAGTGCAGTGCTTGTTACAATAAGCAGTGAAAATATGTAGAAACAAGTTGTTCTGATACAATTGGGTGTTCCCTGATTGGCTAGATTTGTCTGAATAAACTAACCTCAGAAAAAGTTTTGAAACGTTTTTCCTGTTGATTATGTTTCCCTTTTGATAACAATAATTGGTGTTGTACTTTAAATTGTTGGAAAGCCTGATTAGTCCCCTTCACAATGAGGTGCAACTTGTAAGGGTTA
The DNA here is from genome assembly GCA_037902135.1 of Cetoscarus ocellatus. Lineage (NCBI taxonomy): Eukaryota > Metazoa > Chordata > Actinopteri > Labriformes > Labridae > Cetoscarus > Cetoscarus ocellatus. The sequence goes on from JBAMNC010001169.1 coordinate 303,269, forward strand.
ATCAGGCATGGAATGAGTGACATGGCTAAACGTTTGGGTAGCGCTCAAAAAGATAAAAATAAACAGCTCAACAATACATAAGAGCACCTGGAGCAGTGACCCACATGATCCAGCAGAGGGCGCTCCTGTGCAACTTGTTTAGCCAGTGCTCTTTTAACCTCAACAACAGCTGTATGCTGTCTGCTGGAAACAAACAGACAAAGGCCCCGTTTACACGACAACCAGAAACAGCAAAGGTTTTTCCTTCGTGTTTTCAAAAGTGCTCCACGTTCAGGCAGAGACGGTGTGAAAATTATGCGCATTCACATGGATCCGTGAGAACGACTGAAAACATGGTAGCGTGCATGCCAAGCCAGTAGTTGGCGATGTAGGTTTGTAGTGAAATACTTGCCGGTGAAGACAAACTTTTCAGTTATATTCGCCAAGGACTCAGGCTCTGTTTACATGACAACGTTGTCACCAGAAACGGAAAGGTTTTTCCATTCTGTTTTCAAAAGTGCTCCGCGTTCACACAGATCCGCGAGAACGACTGAAAATGCTGTAGTGTTCATTCCAAGCCAGTAGTTGGCGATGTAGGTTTGTAGTGAAACAGCGGTGACTCAACACGAGCCTGCATACTATGTTTCCCGGTGAAGACAAACTTTTCTGTTATAATATAAGGACTGAGACCCCGTAACAAGACAACGCTGTCACCAGAAACGGAAAGGTTATTCCATTCCGTTTTCAAAAGCGCTCCATGCCCACACAGATCCGCGAGAACGACTGAAAATGCTGTAGTGTGTGTGCCAGGCCAGTGGTTGGTGATGTAGGTTTGTAGAGAAACAGCCATGTTATAACACGTATACTCTTTCCGGTGAAGACAAACTTTTCACAAACAAGAATAGTGAGTGGAAGCAGGAAGATGCAGGAGTTTCTTGTCTGGACGGCAAATCTTTCTGGATATTTTTGTCTGGATAACAAACAGAGCACACAGCTGACATTGTTGTTGTTCCTAGGTGAGACGGATACCAAATGTTTTCAGAACTTTTCACTCTGGACTCTGGTTTCAAAAGTTTGCGGTTTCAGGCACTCCGGGCACTGTTCTCGTGTAAATGGAAGGCGCAAACGCAAAGAAAGCTCTCTGTTTTCCAGTCATTTTCATTGTCGAGTGAACCCGGCCTCAGTTACAACAAATAAATCTCCGCTGGTCAGAGTATTGATGCAGCAAATCCACATTTTGTTGTAGGAGCAATGACAAACCTAGCATAGTTAGCAGCACTCATGTTGCTCGGTAGCTGTTGCTTTTCCTTCTCGATGTGCGTGCAACCTTTATCTGAAGGATTACTCCGCCTGAGCCATGAGTCATAGTTTTTCCCTGACAACACTGATTCCTGTTTAGACGGAGACAGAGACAAAAATGTTTTCACTCTGGACCCTGGTTTCAAAAGTTTGCAGATTCAGGCACTCCGGGCACCGTTCTCGTGTGAACTTAAGGTGCAAACGCAACAAAAACTCTTGTTTTTGGCTGTTTTTGTTGTCGTGTAAACGGGGCCGAGGAAGAAACTTTAAGCAAATGGAGGACTGGCCACTCTGAGATCTGTTTTGATTCTTAGAAAAAGTGGCGGCCCTGGTAAGCAAATATAAGGTTGGACAGGAAGTTTATCACAGGCCTTACTTTTTGGGCATTTAAGTTGTGACAAAAACAGGGATGTGTCAAGAACAATGCACAGCTAAATGTTTGTTTGGATTGTTTGGACAATTAAAGGATGTAAAATTGTACCTATATCTCCGTGTGGCTTGTTATCAAAAGATCCACAGCCTGTTAACAGCCCTGTGGTCGGGGACACTGTTGTTCATCAAGTATTTTTTTAGTTAGTTGGTGTATTGATTTTACATTAGGGAAGATTCATTAGGTGCTGATGTTTAACGGGTCGATGTTGGCCTCAGCACAAATGAGAAGCAGTTTTTCCCACAGAGGGGTCATTACTCTTCATGTTCATCAGATTGTCACGTCTACACGAAGGAACAGCACGTGTTGGTGAAGGGTTGAGGTGATCAGAAGTGGATTTTTCTCTATGTTTCATTCATTCTGACACCTTGAATCACAGATTGTTTATGGATCAGGAACATAAACATGGACACAACGTTGGGCAAAGACAGTCTTAAGAAAAATACACGTGTCTTTAGATTATCCTTAAATCACCTGTGTACATCAGTGCAGAGTGTGTAGAGCAGGAGGTGTTGTTTCTCTGCCAGCATCACTCTGCTCGAGCTGTAATTGATTTCCTGACTTTCACGGAGAGGCTCGAGAGATTCGCTCTGCAGAAGTTGAAGCCAGTGTGAAGTGAAAGTTTGTTCAAGCTTTAGTGTGGAGAGAACAGGAGAAGATGTTCTGACCTTTGCAGAAATATTTGTCTCTGTGAATGTTAAATCAGAGCACAGTTATTCAGACAAACTTCTAACGCCTGAGGAGGAATTTAAAAAATTTATTTCACTTTGCATTTTGGCATGCTTTATTAGCTTCACCCTCAAGATATATTATGCCGAGTTAAAATGCTTTAAGGGCTGCATGCCGATGCAGCAAGTCATGCTTGGCTCCTCACAGCATGTAGGTTGCTGTTTGTTAACATTTCTCATGTTTTATGTGCATGCTCCATGTCTTCTTCTCTGATTTTGGTGTATGTCTGCAGCAGCATTACAGCACCACTTACAGGCCAGGCATATGTACTACAGCATTTTCAGTGTTTTCGTGTGGACGGCTACGCAGTTTTCATTTATTGTTGCCTTTTTTTATGTCTGTATTTGCTGTGCTGCATTCGTGAAAAGTCCAATATTTCATCCATCCAATTATCTATACCGCTTTTCCATTTTGTCCCTAACAATAACAGCTCTATGGAGGTTAGATTTGTTTATTTTCCTGCATAATAAAATAGATACCACAGATCTTAGCGAGGAGTAAAATATTATGAACAGGTTGCTTTTGTTAATGTGTTTAATCTTCTTTTTTATATCATAAACTGCATGAGGAATGTTTAAGGAAAGTTTTTTTTGTACTTAAACTTTAGAGATTAATTATTTAGGAAATTTCTTCCCAATAAATTCTTGCTGTTCTTGTGAATCTTCACTAAAAACCTCAGAATGGCTCAGAACAAAAAGTACTTTAATGACCAAGGCTGTCAGAACAGAAGCAAACTAGAAACTGAGGTGCATACCGAGCCCTGGGCTGAATGCCCAGTTTAGACGGAGGAAACATTTCAAACTTCCTTAGAATTAGGCTTTATAATAACACTCAGAAACCAGTGAATGATATTTATGAGTACCATGTCCATGTTTATTCAGTCTATGGTTAAAACAGGGGATGATGATATATTATCTTGACTAACAGGCTGATTGCAGGGGTGGACAGTAACTAAGAAGATATACACAAGTCCTGTACTTAAATACATTTTTTGAGTATCTGTACTTGAGTATTTTTTTTATTGGAAACTTCTGACTTTTACTCCACTACATTTGAAAGACAAATATTGTATTTTTAACTCCACTACATTTTTTTGAAGGGTCTTGTTACTTTTAAGTAGCTTTGAAGTCAGTGAATGAAATTTCTTTTCTCTTCTAAAATGTGATCTATGTGTGATTTGTTCAAGTGGTGATGACAGGTAAACCTTGAGCTAACGTTGCTCAGGTAACGGTTCGCCTTGTAAGTAATGATGGCCAAGCAGATACAGACGACGAAACAAGAAAATGAAAACGGCAATGGCTGTTCTTTTGTCCATTCAATCGTGTTTCAATAGGCACTTCTACAGGCTTCATAGCATATTTTACAAGCTTTTTATTCTGCAGGTTCTATAAGCAGGACAATGCATTCAGTAGGTTGCTTCAGTTCTGTAAATTTATTGTGACAACAATACAATAACGTGTTGACATTAAAACGAAAATGTGCTTTTAATGTTATAAGTATTTTTAAAACAGGTACTCCAGTACTTTAACTTTAGTAAAATTTGACTTGTATTGGAGTAATGTTTGACCAGGAGTATCTATACTGTCACTCAAGTAATGGAGTTGAGTACTTTGTCCAGCACTGGCTTATTGTTATGACGGTAGTCTTGTGACTAAGTAAAGATTGCAAAACCAGTAAAAGAATTAACACATTTATAGAAACGTTAGTCATCAGCATAGCTGCGAAGTCCATGGATGATTCTGGTGCTAAAATATGAAGAGAAATGCTCATCAAAACACAGAAGTACTACTGCAAGAGATTATACAATCATTACAAATGTATGAAAATGTATCAGCAAGAAGGGAATCATTAAATAGCCGCAGTTTTAGCTGGATTAAGCCAAAATGTCACCAGGTTTTAAATAATGGATGGTACCTGCAGGGTCGTAACCTGTTGGCTGTTTCTGCAGTAAAAGTGTTTTCATGGTTGGAATGATTGTTTTTTCGTTTTTGTCGCACCGGTGAAATGCTTTCAAATAAGGCTTTTATGTTCTTATTAAATGAAGTGTTTAATGTTTTTGTAGCTGAGGTCTGATTTCGTAAAAATTATGATTCAATGAAAAACACAAAGAGACAGTTTTACAGTCGCTCTATTCTTCCCACAGAAACAGACTGAATTAACCGTGTTGTCTTTTATTGTTTTCACACTCTGAACCCGAGTCCTTTGCACACTCACTCACAGCAGCAGCAGCACAGATGGACATCCCGTCTTGTTCGACACTTTCTCAGCCCCGTTAATGAGAGATGTTGAAATTCTGCTGCACCATCAGAGCTGTGAAGTCTCTCCATCATTCAAAGATCTCCGAGGCCGAGGAGAGGCGACACGTGAGCGTAGATCAGCTGAGGTGGTGGAGAGTGAGGAGGAGGAGGATGGAGGAAGGGGAGTTGGAGGGTGAGAAAGATTTGCTGAAGATGTAGGCCAGCAGAAAACACATCGGATGAGATGTAGACGCTTTTGTTTGTGCAGGAGGATCATTTGTCACCTGCTCTGTTAAAGGTCATGTAGTATGCAAAATAAACATTTCAGTGGGTTTATTCAAGAATATCTGCCCATGGCTAGCCGACAAATCCCTCCTCTCCCTTTCTTCCTTGCTCCTTCTTTCAGAAAATATGTGCCCATATAGTCTGTTTGAAAGCTTGATATGCCACCCTCCACAACTGAGACATCCCTCGATCAGGATGTTTGTCTGACCTGCTGCTAGCGTCAGTCGAAGGAACATGTCTAGGCTTGTTTGTGCCCCTGCAGTAAACATTAGAGCAGAGGTGTACAATATCTAACCACTAGCTGGTGACTCCATATGTCAGGGATCCTTACCAACATTTGCAGGGACGTTTTTTTTTCCCTGACAGACACTTCCGGGCCAAATATTTTGGACTAATTAATGTGTTGCTAGTTAAATATCTATATTTTTCAGAGCAATATGTATTTCGTTGCCTTAAAGTGGTACAGTCAGTTTTATTTTTGGTCATTTCTTTCTTGGGCCGCCAGGTTTTCCATCTTTGGATTTGACTCTATTAGCCTTGTTCTCATGGTTTAACTTGAGCTAATAATGGCTTTTAATGGATAACACCAATTTAATCCCAGTTGTTTTGGTGGTTGTATTACAGAATTTGATGATTCCCTGGAGGCTGCATTGGGGCCTGTTGGGGGCCTGATGTGGCCCCAGGGCCGCCAGTTGACGATCACTGCCGTATGTTTTTGGAAAGCCCTGTTGTTACCCTGCTTCAGGCAAACTGGTTCCTTTTTGTCATAAAACTGAATTCTTCCTTTAGTTAAACCTAGTTTTGTAGTGCTGTTGTTCTCTGAGAAATATGAATCTGTAAAATTTATGAACTCAGAGAAAAAATGTTTGCAGCTGTTGATGTTGTTTTACAGCTTGTCCACAGGAAAGGGCTTGTCTTGCTAAAGAATACAAAGAATAGCTGATTTATCTTTTACTTTATCATAAAATGTAATAATTAGGGCTTAACCAAACTTTCTTCAGGTGGATTTTGAAGTTGGAAACTTTCCATGGGAACTGATGGGAATTAATAAACCTGGAATTCACAAAACTGAATGTTGGCCCTGAACAGGTCTTTTTAATACTGTTGGGGAAAATGTATTTTAGCATTATCTTAATTAAAACAACCAGATTTCATGCAGGTTTACTTGACAATATCTACACTATTCCTCAATCACATGTACACAGTACACTGCTTACTGCCTTCATCACGTGTACAGATAATTTGTAGAACCCTTGGACTGTTGTCTGTTGATTTTATCTTTATTATTTTGCATGGATGTTTGCCTATGACAAAACATTTTTTTCATTTGTTTGGATATGATGTAATTTGTTTAAATTGCTCCTGAATTCCAGTTGATTCCCATAAGTTTCCTGAAAATCCCATAATTCCCATGGAAATTTTCCTATTTAGAATATTTCCAAAATTCTCAAGCTTAATTTCTTATGGAAAGTTTCTGGAAATTTAGTGGAAATTTTCCGCCCCTTTGCAACTGAAGGTGTTGTTACCTCTGCCATTACGTTTTGTTTTTGCTGGTGTATGTTTGTTTGTCTGTTTGCTTGTTTGTTAGCAAGATTACACAAAAACTACTGGAAGGATTTCGCTGACATTTTCAGGAGATGTTGGTAATGACCCAACTTAAAGATGATTCAATTTTGGTGGTGATCCAGATAACCGCCATTAGCGAACGATCGTTTTTGCTCAGTAACTGTCTCACTAATAATGATATCAACATGATTCTGAGTGCTAGGTGTGGATTTTCAGGGTCAAGAAATCATACTATGATGGTAACTTTATCATAGAACTATTGCTTAGTAGAGGTTTGTGCTCTCTGAGTGCTTGTAGTTTTTACTGTCTTTAGCTGTCAAATTTTGTGGTGCAATTTAGAATATGCAAGTTTATCCTCTTAGAAACAGAAGGGTAAAACTATTTAAAATAGAATGAAAAAACTAAAGTAAGCATGATAATAACATTTGCATTTTAGAAAATGTGAGACAAAACTTCCATAGCTACTGAGTGTTGTGTTGCTGGAAACTGTTTGCCAACAAGTGAGGTCTTAAGAAACATGACTCACACCTTTTTCTTCATCTTTCTCTCCTCTCGGTGAACCACTCCGGTCTAATATTTCCCTCAGAAAAACACACAAAGACACCATGATTCAGAGGTTATATTTATCTGTGAATTTGTCCTGGACTGATGGAAGCAGACAACACATCGGCTCATGCAGCACAGGAGGCGTGAGAGTGTGGGTTTTTGTGAGGCACATAATGAACTTTCCTTTCCTTCTCCGGTCCATAGGTACCTCACCTGAAATCCCCCCGTCCCGTCTGTCTGTCCTGTTCCCAGTCCCTTTTCAACAATGACGTCCTCACCACACAGCTCACGTGCCAACATGGACATCCTGGAGGAGCTGCAGCTCATCGCAGCTCAGAATCTGGAGAAGCTGGACATCAACAAATACTACGAGGTGGTGTGTGAGCTCGGCAAGGGCACCTACGGGAAGGTGGACCTGGTTATACACAAGATCAGAGGTAAACACTGTGGGTCGAAGATGAAACTGTAGGATGATTTTGAGGGTAGCTCAGCAGCTGAAGTGGGGTATAAATGTACCATATAAAAAACATGACCTGATTCACACCTTCTAATTCATTCAACACATTAAATTTTCATTTATTCTGATAATTTAACACTTCTTACACCTGCAGTGATGGAACATTTCTCTGTCACACTGAATATATGGAGGTGCAGGAACATAAATACATCTCATTTTCATTTTTACTCATCATACAATACAGAAATCTTACTTATAATTAAATATAACATATTTCAATAAATCATCAGCTGTAATAGAAGTGTAGCTTTAGCCTCAGTCTATAAGCTTTATGCCATTTTTTAGGCTAAACCTAAGCCTGTGATTACTTTTTATAAAATTATTGAACTACAACAGGGAACCCTAACCCTACCAAGACAGCAACCATAAATTTATCCTCCAAGCTCCACGGACTGTTGGAAAAACATTAAGAGGTACTTTAAAACACCATTAAAGAAAAATATAGTCATATAGTTCAGTCATGCTGAGACAGTGTGGCTCAGTAGCAGCAAATCATTACCATGTTTTCTGGAGTTGCCCCCAAACTTTGTTTGTACTGTAAAGGTATTCATAAAAAATTCTAGTCTTAGACAGTTTCACAGGCAGCATGTTTCATTCTTTCATTTTTTATCTTTTCGTTTTTTTAACTTTTTATCCTCTTTTGGTTTTATTCACTTTCATTTTATCTCCTATTTTCTTTTATCTTTTGGTAGTTTTAGCCTTTTTAATTTCCTTCTTCCTTCTTATCTTAGGTGTTATTAATCCTTTATTTATTTTGCTTTCTGTTTCTGTCATTTCTGGCTCTTACGTGCTTTTCCACCGTTCCTTTTTAAGTCTTACACTTTCTGTCATTGTATTCCTCGCATTTCTCTTTTATTTTTTCCTTTCTTCTCATCTTCTTCAAATCTTTTAATTTTGTCTGTAAAGTACTTTGTAACCCTGTTTTAAAAAGTGCTATATAAATAAAGTTTATTATTATTATTATTATTATTATATAATTTAGGTCACATTACTGGCTTAACAAGGAGTTGGATACAAAACTGTTGCTCTATAAGCAGCAAGTAAGAACTCCATTACTAGGAAGTGGCTAAATCCGCCACCAGGTCCTGGAGAATAAACATTTTTTACTGTTTTACACCTCTATTTGTTAATAAGTAAATATGCAACTGTAATACCCAGTGCAATATCCTTACTGTCACACTGTACCTTACTGTTAAACTTGCTTTTTGGACAAACAGCGCTGTCATATTTATATTCATTTATATTCAAGTATTATCAATAGTGTGAATTCCTTGGCCTTAATTATAGTCTCACTTCTACTTAATTTACTTATTTTAACGTCATAAGGAAGTTGATATTGCTTTAAGATTCTGCATGTTGCAACCTGCCTACTTAACTTTTCATTTTATTTCATTTAAATGTCACGCTCTCATCTGTTATCTATTTTAATGTCTTTATTTGATATTTCCTACTGCTATACTGTGTATAAGTAAGTATTTCTGATTGTAATTCTGAATCCAGGGCTGCCCACAATAGAAGAATGGCATGGAATAATACTAGAAATTATTTAAATTGGAGAAACAAACATACTCTGTGAGGATACAGAGGGGAAAGTTTGTTCTATTATTTTCAATGTAAATAATTAAAGTGCACAATTAACTTGACGGAAAGTTGCAAAACCTATTGAGGAAGAGTAACAGCAGGAGAGAGAGTGGTGACTGGATCATATGTTTTATACCCACTGGTATCTTTGTTTATAATCGAAATGTGATGTACACTCTTAAAAAAATATTGAAGACTGGAAGACTGTCCGCACCAAGTGGACTTACAGGTAACAGGACATGCCTGTCCTTTCCTCAGTAAACCACAAAAAAACCTGACCAGATCTGGATGTGAAATTAACATGAAGATTTCTGTGTACTTAATGATTGTGCCTTTTCAACTCAAATAAAAATAAAATAACAAAAAAACCCCAGAAATCCTCATTGTTAGAGGGCCAAATTGTTGTAACCTGACAGTCAAAATTACTCATGATTAAACAAGAAGTAATATTTTATGTGACCATTGTAAGTGGCCATTAATCAGCATTTATCATTAAAGTATTTTTTACAGACATTTTCACGTCTAGTTACAAATGCATCAAAGGAAGTTTTACAGAAACAATCATAGCCAGTTTTAGCTCTATTTTCTTGGATATATTGCTATTTTAAGTGTTCTCAGTGCAGGTTTTGACAGGATTTTCTCATGTGCATACATTTTTTGATATTCTGAAATGACTGGTGGGCTGTAGAAGAGTAGAAGGGCCAAATGTGGCCCATACAAAGTGTTTGTAAATGGGCAGAACCTTTCAAAAGCATATCCAGTAGGTAGTACATTCATTACAGGCAAATCAGATCAGGTAGTAGACGGGTGCTACTGCCGTGTTGTAAAGGACAGAGCAGGGGCACTTCGTAAACAAACGAAAATATTCTTTCCATGGAGAAGCCTGTAGTATTGTTATTTGTTTTTAATTTAATGAAGAAATGCGGTCAGAATTCATCTCTATAATTAACATCGATCTACCCCGACCCCAAAATATTATATTATTGGAGCACTCCCCAAAGGAAGACTGGAAAAAGGAAACTGCATTTATTGCAAGTCCTTCTGTTAATAGCCAGGAAGATGATTACTATATCATGGTTAAAACCACTTCCTTCTACTATGCCTCAGCGGCATGAAAGAGTGAAGAAGGTACATGTAATGGAGAAGATAACAGCTCACCTTCATCTTCTTCAAAACAAGATGGGCTCCCATAAGTGAATATTTAAATTTACCAATGTGAAACACTGTTAAACTGTCCGGGTGTATTTGTGATATGTGCAGAGGAATATCAGAAACAACCCAATGAATTTGAATTGTTTGCTGAATTGTTAATAGTTCAAGTGTTTAGCTCCTACATTTCTTACACAGTGTGAGTACATATGAATTTTAATAAAAAAAACTTGGTCAAAAAGAAATGCAGTCACTGACAAAACTGCAACTGAAGCTGTTAGCATCTATGCTAATCTCTATAAGTGCGGTCACTTTCTGCTGTCGTCTCGCTCGTAGCTCCATCTCTTCCTGCTTTAAACCAACACTACGTAGTTTTTCCACCCTAATATAATATTTCTAGAATCATTGTGATGGTACATCACATTACAACAGGTTTAATGACACCTCTGTCATAGTCTGAGGGGGTCTGTATCACCTTCACTGGCACTATGTAACTTCGATGTGCATGGTAGGAACACTTCCACACTAAAAAACCACAAACTTAAAAACATGATCAGACTACCTTATCAGTCCACATGGTTTATTTGTCTCTTGGGACGTCCTGTCGGCTCACTTCTCCTCCCTCTGTATGTCAGCAAATGCACATTGGTGTGAGGCGCTCTGTTTTTGTAACCACGCAGTTACACTCAACGACCATAGAGGCCCCTAGAGAGCTAAAAAGCCAGAATCTTACTTAGTGCTGCTTTAAAGGACTCTGTTTGGGCCGTGTCACTTTGGGCTACTCATGGTGGCTTGGCAAGATGGATCGGCCTGATTACAGACTCTGAATCAGACCGATCCATCTGCACTGTAAGGTTAGAAAATCCTTTGTTATTCATCTGAACATCGATGTCCCTGTTTTAACAGAGATAGCAAACAGCTGATTCTGCGTTCCCTCGACGGTGCTGTCATCATGAGGGAAAGTCTTTTGTATCATCACATTGAGAACAAAGACTCAGCCCCCCCTCTTGACCTTTAGGCTGTTAAACAAGCCGAGCACTTTTCAGAGCTGATCTGGTGCTATTGGAGAAGAGTCTCCTCTCTGCTGACCCACCGTGCAGACACAGGCAGACGTGGCACATGTCCAGGTTATAGTCTGGGTTATTTCACATTAACCCTTTTGTGTCTCTCTGCTGTTTAAAAGCAACATAAGGGACTCCAAACCTCATAGTTAGTGGTAAAATCTCTTATTTCAGCTCTCCATAATGACTAAGCATCACTTTAGCACCATTTTGAATCAGCATGCTGTGTGGGAACAGATCTAGTCTGGAAGAAGTAAAAAGTGTAAATCTCTTAGAGACAGCAGTTATGTTTAAATCAGTACATTAGAGATTTAGATAATCCTTTAAAGTTTGAAATTATTCTAATGATGTTTTCTGAATAAAATTAGGCTGTGCCTGTGGAAAATAAATCCTCAAACGCTTTAATGTGATTAAGGAGGAACATGGTGAAATGAAACATGAGTTATGTAATCTTAAATCCTTTTTTTCCCTTTTTTTCAGGCACTAAAATGGCGCTAAAGTTCCTGAGGAAGAAGACGACGAAGCTGAAGAGTTTCCTGAGGGAGTACAGTGTGTCACTGTACCTGTCACCCTGCCCTTTCATCATCAATATGTTCGGCATCGCCTTTGAAACCGACGAGTACTACATCTTCGCTCAGGAGTACGCCCTCGCTGGAGATCTGTTTGACATCATCCCGCCTCAGGTGACTCACCTCTGTGTTTGTGGTGGCACTGGCAAAGGCCTTAAGAACTCATTTTATTTAGCAGAGATGGAAATTATAACTTGCCATCCTCAAAATGAGTGTTTTTGTTCAGGGTTGTTAGAAATTCTGTGTTAGCATAATAAGACTTGATACAAGGCTTGAGTAACTATAAGTGTTTACACGAGGGCTGTTCAAACCTTTCAGTCAATCAGTTAATCAAACTTTATTTGTAAAGCACTTTTCATACAAGGTCTTGTAGCACAAAGTGCTTCACATAAAAAGAAAAGAAATAAAACACGTAAATAAAAAGTAGAAAGTTGAATGCAATAACAATACAAATACTTATACACACACAAAGATGTTAAGAGGAGATTCAAACAGAAAACAGAATTAGAGGACTGAGGAAACACCATCTTGAATTGAATCTTGAATTAAAAATGAGGAAACACAGGAGCTAGGACTAAAATGACATTAAAAAAATCATGTTAAGAAATTAGATAAAAATACTATAGGAAGATAAATAAATAAGTAAATAAAATAACATTTAAAATAATAATATGATGAAATGACAGAGCCAAACAACAAACGCTTCATAAAATCTACTAAAGTAGGATAATGGAAAGAAAATTGACTTTTCGTTAAGGGCCACAAATGAAAAAATTAAGGATGATGGGGTCACTCTGATATTCCTACCTTGGGAGATTTAGAGTTGGTTAATGTATCAAGTCCAGGTTAAGATTCTGTTGGTCAAGACTGGTGATGCTGGGTTTAAAAAAAGGTTTTTAAGGTTTTATGTCATTATATCAAATGTCTTTTTTAAAAATTAGGACTACCAAATTCTTTTGACACCCGGATTCTTCAAAGGGATACGCCAACTTTTTTTTGTTTTCATGTTTTGCCTCATTCCCAAATCTATGACAAGTAGATAGACACCATTCTTTCAACTGTGCGTGCAATAACAAAGAAGAGACTGGCTCGCCCAATGCTAATTAGCTTAGCTCAAACACTGGGAGTTAGTGGGTAGCGTTAGCCTGCCTCAGCCTACAGTCATCAGATAAACTCTTCAGCCTCTCCAAACGGTCCTTTGTGCTGGTTGTGAATCGTTTTTTACAGCGTCATGTTACATTATCTATTTTGGGACTAAGATTAGCACTTTATGTAATTTTTGAAAGAAATACATGTTTTGTTGACCTACTTACAAGCACGTCTGCAGTGGTTTGGGCACAAGCCCAGCAGTTTAGTTTCATATGTATTTCTTTTGAAAATTCCTTAAAGTACTAATCTTAGTCTAAAAATAGATAACATACATAACATAACTTACATGACTGTAGGCAGAGGCAGGCTAACCCTACCCACTGATTCCCAGTGTTTGAGCTAAGCTAATTAGCGGTGGGTGAGGTCTGCCAGTCTCTTCCTTGTTGCTGCACGCACAGTCAAAAGAATGGTGTCTATCTGCTTGACATGGACTCGAGACTGAGGCAAAACACAAATACAAAGAAGAATGTTAGCATTTCCCCTTAACATTTTACAACAAATCCTGCCCAGTTTTGATCCCTTACATTCTCCTCTGTTTCCAGGTTGGACTCCCGGAGATCGTGGCGAAGCGTTGTGTCCACCAGGTGGCGATTGCCCTGGACTACTTGCACTCCAAGAAGCTCGTCCACAGAGACATCAAACCCGAGAATGTCCTCATTTTTGACAAAGAGTGCAGGAAGGTCAAACTGTCAGACTTTGGTATGACGCGGCGCGCAGGCTCTCCGGTCAAACGTGTCAGCGGTACGATCCCCTACACCGCGCCCGAGCTGTGCGACACATCACAGCAGGAGGGATTCTGCGTGGACTTCAGCACGGATGTTTGGGCGTTTGGCGTGCTTCTGTTCTGCATGCTGACGGGAAACTTCCCCTGGGAGAAGGCAATGCCCGGTGACGCCTTCTATGAGGAGTTTGTGCGCTGGCAACGCCGCCGAACTTCTTTAGTGCCATCGCAGTGGCGTCGCTTCACAGACGACGCTCTCAGAATGTTTCGTCGGCTCCTCTGCGTCGAGCAGGAGCGCCGCTGCTCTGTTAAAGATGTCTTCAGCTTCCTTAGCTACTGCTGGATGTTGGACACGGAGAACAGGAACAGCAGCGGCGGGGGCAGCGGGTTAGCTAACAGCGCTCTACCTCTGGACATCAGCTCGTCTTCATCAGAGGAGGAGGTGTTAGTGGACAGATTGATGCAGCAGAGTCTGTCCCCTCCACTGAAGACAAGCATCATGATGGACACCCACTTCTCCTCAATGTCCTCCAATAGCTTGCAGTCCTCACCGGGCAGCTATGAGCGCACCAACCGAGAAAACAACGAGCGAGGACGAATTCTGGTGGCGACACCAATTGAGATCTGCGTGTAGAAGCGCTGATAAAAACTTATATACATCAGCGTGGAAGCAATCCTTGGAGGTGTTACAGGAAGTCTGCTCAACACTGGAGGCTGAGATGTCTCCAAACAAAAAAGGAGAAACATGATGGAGCAAAGTGTGGCGGCCGGCTGCTGTCTGAAGTTGTAGCTTCACTTTGGATCGACTCATATCTGATGAAGACAAGCTCTGAGGAAATGAGCAGAGAGACGAGATGGAGAATCCTGTCTGTGGGTCATATACTGCTGTACTTTTAAAACTGCGGCTCTTAAGTCCTACTTATGTACTTTAGTTGTACTCAAGTACTTCAGTCGCTAAAACTTGAACTTGAATCTGAAAACATAAAAAGCAAAAATCCTCATAATCAGAAGCAATACATTCAAATGTTTGAAATATTTCAGAAAAGGGAAGAGGACGATGAGGATGGACATTCAGTGAAACTAATTTATGTGACTGGTGGTTCTGTTACGTGTTTAATAGCAGAAATGTTTTTGTGTTTGTAGATTTCTGTCTGTAAAATGTCTTTTTTCACATTTTTTTAAATGACTTAAATTATTGATTCATGTCACTGTCATTTATTAGTGTTTTTAGACACTGGGGATCGAGACTGTGTTATTTACTTTATATTTAAGTTCAAATTTGATACTATTGTGATTTAAATGTATGTATAGTGCAGGTGATTTGGGGCTTTTCTGACCTATAATTTTATTAGGATATTTATTTATTGTTTTTGTGAATCTGCTTTTAAAACAGACATATGTAGCCTTCATTTTTCTCTCCTAAATGTCTTTTATTCATGTTCGCCTGCGATGCCTAAAGCTGCTGCGCAGTAGCAAATAACACCCGAAAGCTGCTGAATGCACCACATGGTAACTACTGAGCTTTGAATAAAATCTTTTCAACGTCCTCATTAAACTGCAGAAAAACTGGGACCAATGCTGAGAACAGCTGCAGCACATTTACTTGAAGGCCTCATGGTGTGAAAAGTAGGCGGGAAACATACAAAAGTATCTTCAATATTCCTTGTTTTTCTTTTTTTGTTTGCATGGTGTCTAAAATTTAACTTCATCTTATAATTAGCAGATGATAACAGGGGCTAAAACTAAAACAACAGATGTATCTGGACTTTTTCATCTCTTAAAGGGCTTACAAATACATAAATGTTCCAAATAAACAATAAAATATTCTGTATTCAGGTTCAAATAGTGTTCCTCTTTACGTTCTGATTGTTTTCTTATTTTTAATTTAAAGTTAAAAGAAGAAATAAATCTCAGAAATTGTGAGCCAGGACAAACAAATGTTAAAAAAAAGAAGTAAAAAACATAATAGAAAACCATGTTGAATTTTGGAATATGTTCCAGAAATTGCTGTTTTTCTGTTTTGCTGAAGTGTTGCATGAAGTGAATTACTCTGGTAAAAGAAATAAATAAAATAATTTAAAAAATAAATAAATAAATGATGTGCTCGTTGTTATTCTTTTTACTTCAAGTGTCTTTTCTGAGACATTCAGTTGAATGGAGATATATCGATTAATAAGGGGTTAGCTAATGTTAGCTAGGTTAGCTTTTTGTTGAGCTGTACAACTATGTAAAATAACTGGCTTTAAAAGCTTGTAAACTCAAACAACTTTTACCTGTCTTCAATTTAGACACTGTTGAATGCTGGGTATGTTCTTAACATTCCCCTCAAGCTTTATCTATAATATGTACATATTATCACATACAAATACATTTACAAAACAAATATGCACTACAATATCTTGGCATACAATGGATTTTTTATGTTTAAATTGATATAATAAAATGCATCTGATTCTGATTTTTAAAGCACTGCATGTTTAAAAGCAGGATTGGTAACAAACTGACAGGACCACAAAAATGGCTGGGGACTCCAGGGCAAGCATTTCTGGTCATTTCTTTTTTTTTTTTTTTTTTTTTTTTATAATACATACAAGGACCAGCTTGATTAGGCCATTTGGTTAAGAGGACATTTTCTAACAAGAGGTCACAACAATACACTAAACATTGAAAATATCAAAGTTGCAAATTAGTAAAACTGCTATGTTGTAATTCCATAGAAGCCCAATAATTTCTTTTGCTCTTGTTGATTAGTTTTAAGCTAAAAAAAAAATGTGAAAGCTAGGTTCATTCCATAACACGGAAGAGAATTAGGGCCGCTGATCATATATATAAAAAAAGAAAGTCTGTGGAAAAAAAGTCAACATGAGATCAAATGCCAAATTCTTAGAAAAAGATTCAGTATCCAGAAAAAAAGTCTGAAGCATGAGATTATAGTCCGATTTCCTTTGGTGGTCATAATCCTCTTCCGTATGTTAAAATGATCTAAAAGAACAGAAAGTGGAAGTTTCTTTATTTGTTTGTTTTGGTTCGCTTCAGACCATATTATCAACAATTATCCAGAACACATAAAAAAGTCCCAAAGGCTTCAAGTCAAAAGGACAAGCGCGATTCTGACTTCTGTTCTGGCCTACAAAGATAATTTATCCCTGCACCTCTCCATGAAGGGATAGAAAAGAAACCAAAATTGTCGTACTTTAGGTAAAAAGATGCATTATTTCTGCAAACAGCAGACTGTCGTTTTTCTGTCATTTGTCGCCACCTGGTGGTGGAGTAAAATAACCGCATCAGTACGTCTCCTCGTCGGCCGCCGTAGTCCTGTATACCTGCGCAATGTAATTTCATCTGCCTACTTGAACGTAAAACTGTCGACGATATTCGGGGCTTTTAAATGTTCCAGTGACCTTTAGAAACATTTATCAGAACAATTAACACAATTAGAACCTACTGTGAAAGTGACAGGCTGATTAATGAGCATCTGGTGCCTTAATTTTCGAGCTGCACTCTGTTTACATTGCAAGCTAATGCTAGTTAGCTTAGCTTGTGTGGGTTGCTTCCTACCTGTGGCTGTTATGGTGCTGAACTCCACTGACTGCAGAGGAATGAACCCTCATTTTGTGTTGAGAAGATGTGAGTCCTTTATGGAGGCTTTATCCAGCTCTGAGGACTATGCACTGGTGATTTTTACTCTGGGTAAGTACTTTGAAAGTTTGTTTTCATGCAGAATTGTTTGGGGCTTGATTTCTTCTCATATAAAGCCAAGAGCAGTTCGCTAAGAAAAAAAAAAATAGGAATCTTGATGATTATTTCTGAGGGAAATATCATGCTACCATGCCACCCTTTCTCAAGCTTGAGAAAAGGTGGTTAACAAGTTGTAATCTTGAATTGAATTGAATGCTTTATTCTGAACATGCGAAAAACAAACATGAGTAGTCACCATAAACAAATACAGGCATATACCAAAAACAAACGAAAAAAAATCAAGATAAACCACTGACAACATCCACATGCTCGAAAAGGAGTAGGAAGAAGTATAAACTTATTTAATCCTACCCCTTTTATTGCCACGTCCTACAGTGATGCTTTTAATTTCTACATATTTATAATATTTACAGGATTCAACCAACTATTTAGGAGCCTATGTTCCATATACTATATATAGACTAAGCTACGTATATACAATTACAAACATAGTATTTCCCCTATTAATTTCTATATATAATACACCCTTACTCAAACACAGAAAAAGACATTACATAACAAGACAAAATATATATATTTTCTTAGACTCTGCCATTACTGTCCTGGGTCAAACTGCTGCTCTTGGTCCTTTTATTTATTTAAAGTTTGTGTTTCGAATATCCTTTTAAATTTGCATATGGTTTTACTTTTCTTTAATTCATCTGTCAAACTGTTCCATAATTTAACTCCTGAGATAGACACAAATATCCTTGAGAAAACAATCAAAATTTATTTCAGATCACAGAAATACCTTTTACAAACATTGCCCATTAGCAAATTAATGAAGGGGGAACAAATATTAGTTTCAGATGCTTATTCGTTGTGTCATATCAATCTAACGCTCTGATTTCCACTTTAAGAAATACATTTGTAAAAAAAATATTTGTTGGTAAAATTGTGTTTCTGCCTCTTCATTTAGCAACACTTTTGGCTTTATTTTTCAGATCAACCAATCAGGAAGTAGATATGCATGTCAACTCGCGGGTTGACTTTTTTTTTTTTTCATATAAAGACATCACAGGGAGCAGAATTTGTTAAAATGACCTTTAACCTTGCTCTTACTCTGTGAGCTGTGCAGCACAGACACTTCATTTTTTTCCACAGTTTTTAGACAGTGATATTTATGTTTAGCAGCACTTCCCAGTGGATATAATTAGTGTTACATACGCTATTCAAATAGGTGAGTAAGGATAAAAAGCCAGAGATAGGTTTACAGAGTTTTAAATACAGCAGTATGGCGGCCAAAAAAGTCAACCGTGCGGTCACAGTGCCAGTTAAAGGGTTAATGTTGATATCTGGCACTCTGAACTGCTAATTTAGTTTTCTTTCCAATCTTTCAACTTTGTAATTTAAATTTGAGTTTTGAAAACACGGGGAAGAGACCGTTAAGTGACAGGAGCTCAAGCAGAGCATCTGAGGGGCTTTCTGTATGTGAAATTTAGAGGGTGAAGAGTATGGCAGGAGGGCATTGATTTTTGACTTAATATTTTAAAGCAAGAGTCAGACAAGTGCTTGTGATCCAGAAGGATATTTAGTTAGATTAAAGAAAGTTAAAGTTTCTGTAATAATATACAATTTGATCTCTTTCTGATGCTTAATCAAACTGCAGATTCTAAGCAGAGATAATCAGCATTCATTTTCCTCCCTCAGCGTTTTCTACAAACAGTAAAAACAGACTCAGACCAGTGCACAGCTCTGCTATATGTGGGTCACACAAATGATTCTGCCCCAATAAACTCAAAGTGCCCTCTGAAGCCGAGAAACCCACTGAGCCGAGTGTCTGCTGAGCTGTAATGAGCCACGTCTGCAGGCTGGAAACTAAAAATAAATAAAAACACTCGCAGCTGGACTGAGACAGATTTAACTGCTCACATATACCATAGTGAGGATTTAAAAGTGAGAGGACAGTGTAGATGACACACTTCCATTCTGTAAAATTAATAAAAGAACCACATAATGCTATTTTTGATTATGAAAATGAAAAAATATATCTGAAATAAACTAGTAAAGTAAAAAACAGAGCTTTGTGAGGGACATTTTCTTTAAACAGGCGTAGCACATTTCTCTGTGAACTGAGAGGTCTAGCAACAGTAAAAGCAAAGGAAATTGCATTTAACAGGACACGGGACCTTTAAAGATTTCAAACAAATGTTGCCAAATGTTTTAGGCACAATTTTCTGATAACATCCCTCGATTATAAAGAAAGTGTCTGAATAATATTAGAGCACTTGTCAAAATATGTATTGAAAGTTTTTGAAATAATCCAAAGATAGTTTTTTTTTTTTTTTTTAAATCTTGATCGTGTTCCCAATGTGTTTTTTCCATAAAATAGCATTAATTTATTTTTTTTAAAAAAAGCTAAAATTCTCCGTATACTTATGATAAAAGGCTTGAAATGAAAACTAATTAAGAAATCTTAGAGGTTCTATCCTCGGTTAGAAAAACATGCATTTGTAAGTGTATGTGATTTTTTAAATCTTGAGTCAAAACAAATTTACAAAAATTCTAGAAGTAAAGTCAAAATAGTTTTAAAACCAAAATGATCCATTAAAAATCCCCCCTAATGTTTCCAAGGTTGCTGATAAAAGTTATGAGAATTTCCAATGTTCATAAGACAGTTTGCAAAAAAATCACCTCAAAATGCTAAAAGTATTTGAAGATATGCACTGTAATGTTTCACTTTTTGACTTGTATTCTTGAAATAATTATCTGAATTTTTTTGTTAAAACCTATCTGAGAAAATTATCCAAAAATGTCTGAATACATCTAGAGGAACGCTTTCAAATGAGAAGAACATTTTAAAATGCTTGTCGAGAGATCCTTCAGACAAGGATATGTTTTAAAATTTTTGACAGAAAATGTTAACAACTAAAAATAATTTTCATTCATAATTGTATTTTCTTGATATTTAGAAAAATTCTTTTTGTATTATCCATTATTTTTTGGAAATGGATTTTTGAAAAACCAACAGCTGACCTGTAACATCCTTAGTATTGTTTGGAAATCTTTCTTTTCTTTTTCACTTTTAAGTTTCTCTCTCAGTTTCTTTAATTAAAAATGTTGTTTTTCTAAACTGAATTTAATTTGTGAAGCTTTTGAGATGTCTCTTCATTCTTTTCAGTCGTCCTTTTGAACATTTTAAAACCAAAATGATCCATAAAAAAATCCCCCCTAATGTGTCAAAGACTGCTGATAAAAGTTATGAGAATTTCCAATGTTCATAAGACAGTTTGCAAAAAAATCACCTCAACATGCCAAAAGCATAAAAGTATTTTAAAATATGCACTGCAATGTTTCACTTTTTGACTTGTTTTCTGAAACAATGATCTGAAAATTTTCCTTATAACCTGTCAAAGAAAATTATCCAAATTTTTTTTAAAGAAAATGTTAAAAACTAAAAATAATTTTCATTCATAATTGTAATTTCTTGACATTTGGGAAATTTCTTTTTGTATTATCCATTTTTTTGGATCTTTGAGAAACCAACATCTTAAGTATTGTTTGGAAAACTTTTTCTTTTCTTTTTCTCTCTTTTGGCTTTTAAGTTTCTCTCTCGGTTTCTTTAATTAAAAATGTTGTTGTTTTTCTGAATTGAATTTATTTTGTGAAGCTTTAGAGACGTCTCTCCACTCTTTTCAGTCATCCTTTTGCAGTAATTGTTCCTTCTCCTCCTGCTTTGTGGAATCTCCCTTTACGTTGACTTAGGATGCACTTTGGATCTCACTGACGTCTGTTCTGTACATTTTCCCCTCTGGAGGGAACATTACGTCACCTCCTCCTCCCCATCCTGTCACCTGGGGACTGAAGACCGGCCTCCCCTGAGATCTGATTGGCTCACACGCTAAACCTTTAAGGATGGATAATCGTGAGTGGATAATTTTTACAGGCATTTATCTCATTCCTGTGGTCTTTAAATGTGTGTAAATAAAGCTGTCATCATGTTTGGTACCTTCCTTAAATCAATCTCTAAAAACTCAATAAAGTTTACTTGTGTATAAACTTTTATAAAGTCTTGAAATATTTTTAATGGGATCATTGCAGACCTTTCTTTAGTGTCCTTCTATCCTTTATTTATGTAACTTAACAGTAATCCATAATAATTGGCTGAAATCCGAGGTTATGGACAGAAACCTCAAAGTAATGAGCTGCAGTTCCCCGATTTGGCCACCAGGTGGCGCCATTGTCACATTATTAAGCACTGTGAGGGCAGGTGTCTCGCCAGTGTTGGAAACATCAGAGGGAGAATCATCACAGTAAACTTACTTAGTTTTGCTGTTTTTGATGGTGAAAAAGTGCAAAAATGTTAGATAAGGGGTGAGTGTGAGTATGTGAGGGGATAATTTGTCAGAAGTCTGTTTCTTTAAGGCTCAGATGGAGCAATGAAGGAAGAGAAGCGATGAAGTACACTGAAGTTAAACAAAACCAGCATGGAAGCTCTATCTGTGGATTTCAAAATAAAATACTATCTCCTGTTTGATAAAGATTTTTTTCAGAAGATTCACTTAAAATTATTTGAGAGCATGACAGAAAATATTACTTTATGAATAGATATTTTAATTAAAAACACCAAAGAGCAAAGACAACCAATAAACACAAACCCAAAGCAGGGAGTATGTTCGTAGAAAGAAAGTCATATGAATATTTGAAATACAAGGAAAATTGATTGTCAAAAAATAAAATTTTAGCTGCAAAGTATGCAGCTGAGCCCCAAAATATTTTTTGAACTAGGCAGTAAATATGTTTTTTTTGTATTGTCTGTAAAAGTCGTGCTTTGCCCGTCTCTTGTAAAATGTGACTTTGAGGGCTTCAGTTGAAGCCTCAGGTGGAAACTTGAGAAACTACATTTTTTTGGCACTCCTTCTCTGCCTTCTTTATTTAGCAGTGGAGGTTGCCACTTAAGGAAGAACCATAAGAAGGAGGCCATATGCTTAATTTAAACGTGAGCCACCGTTATCAGGCCAAGAGCCTGCGTAAAACGGTCTGTGGATATAACCCACATGGCAATTTGTAACCCCTACTGGCCCTTTGTAAAGCAAATCTGCATGTAAACAGGCCAATAGGGAAGAAAAACAGGAAAAATGAACAAAATCGGAAATATGGTAAAATACGTGACTTTCATTGCAGCCCATGTTGCCCAGCCCTAGTCTTTAGATTCAATGAAAGACTTTTCTCAATACTGATACTTAACTATTTAGGCTGATATCGGCTGATACTGATATCAAACCAATAATATTGTGCATCCCTATATGTGTATATATATATATGTGTGTGTATTTTGATTTTGTTTTTTCCTGGGAGGGTGGGGTGGAGTTTTGTTCTTATAGTGTTCATTGTGTCATATTTGCTGTTCAAATTTCTCTGTCATCATGATAATGTTCAGGTAGTTTGTTCGTCTTGTTGAAAGATAACTAATAAAAATTTGATCACAAATAAAAGACATAAACTCACAAGGGAGGAAGAGTAACAGGAAGAATGAAGACGGGAAGGAGCAGTAGCCAGCCAGTACCCATATTTCTATTTCTATTTTTGTTTATTTATATTTCTGTTTATCTCTATCTCTTCATCATATATCTTCTTATTTACTATAAATCAAACTACTGGAATCTTGATTTCCATGAGGGAGTCTCCCAAAGGGCTAATAAAGTTCTGTCCAATCTAATTGATGAGTTATTTAAAATACAAAAGTAATGAAAATTCCAGATGTATTTTATGATGTAGAAAGAAACCCACTTTGCTTGAGGTTTGCTTGTGTTCACCATGGACCTTATCCTAGGCCAGGGGTGGGCAACTGGTGGCCCAGGGGCCATATGTGGCCCTCCACCTCATTAACTGTGGCTCTCCAGTCTTTTCCAAAAATCAACAAGTATGAAGAAAACCCAGATATCTAATAGAAATAATTCTATATAATCTAGATTAATACTTTTATTGGTTTTTGTAAGTTATTGAAGAACTTACTTTGCTGTAATAGTGTCTCTAAACTTCTTTCATAAAGCATTAAAACATATCAAATATGACTTAATACTTTATAAAAAAATATGCAGTGAAATATTTGTGCTTTAAAAATTGGACACTTATTTTTGTGTTGATTTCAAAGTTTCTTAATTGGCTTTAGGTCTGTGTACATTGGCTAAATTAGCTTGAATAGTCAGTTCATTTATCTATGCACAATAACTTTTTTGTGTTATAATGCACTGCTCCCAGTCACCATAAACTGTGCAAATTCTCTAACAATGTTTAATTACAATGTGCAATTACATCCATGTGCAATCACTTACATCCATGTGCAATCACTTACATCCAAGTGCAATTACTTTGTGAATGTGTATATAATCCTTTTAGGATTTGCTTTTTAGTTTTTGTATCCGAGCCCTTTTTATATTGGTGTATATTAACACCTATCTCTTTTAAAAAGCATCCTGCTAAATTTCTTTTTTGGGTTCTCTGTTCTTTGAAGAATCTATTTATCTCTTCTCTTTTTATAAATTGTTCTAAATTGTTTTTATCTTACCCTGTAGCACTTTGAGATTGTGAAAATGTAAAGTGCAATACAAATAAAATTATTATTTTATTGGTAGGATAATGTACATACTGCTATTTTTATACTCAAGTCTATTTTTCTGTTTTTATCAACACTGCCCCCTTTGTTGCTGTAACACTGCAAATCTCCCCGTGTTGGACGAATAAAGGTTTATTCTGTTCTATTGTATTGTATTGTATTCTATGTTAATATATGACTTTTAGTGTATTATTTTTACTACTACTTTATATTCACATATTTTATTTATCAAACATTATTTAATTTGTCACAATGCGGCCCTCAGGCTGTGAAAAACAGTTTTAAGTGGCCCTCTTGGTAATTAACGTTGCCCATAGAGTGCTAAAACGCTAACTCACTGTAGCTCTTATTCTGAAAGTACACACCGGATGCAGCCCGCGTTTGAGCGGGAAACTTGCCGAAGCAGCTGAGGCCATCTTCGCTCCCTCAGCAGAGAGAGGGAGGGGATGGGGCAGGCTGGTAACCGGGCTGTAACGGGGATAAATCTGCAGCCTCCGTCTCTCAGACGCCGTCATGGACTGAACCGGGCAACGATGCGCCTTTCTGTCCGCCCTCTGCCCACCATGGAGCGGGTAAGACTCACGAACCGGCCCGGCCCGGCGGAGGTGGTGCTCGGCGCGCGGATGTAGCCGTGCGTTTAGACCGTCCAGCTGTTTTTATGGGTGGGGGGGGGGGGGGGGGGGGGGGGGGGGGTTGATGGTGTGGGGAGGGGAGGAGGGCAGTGGGGTGTTGATAGGAAATAAACGCCTTTTAGACGAAGTAAACCTCTACGACGCTGCATTTTCCACCGTTTAACTCCATTTCTGAACAATAATTAGATGAGGTGTGTGTTATCTTGTGTCTTTAATCTGTTAATTAGGCCTACATCATTTACAGGATGATTGGCACCTCCCACCATGATGTTACAGCGATGTGAGGCTATCCTGCACAGCCCAAGATCCACACAAAAAAGGCTTTTCTGCACATTAAGGCCATTTAACTTATAGAGACAGCTCCTAATTCCCCAGCTTGACACCCTGAGGATATTAATAAGCCTCCTGAATCACCAGGAATATTTTTACGGATGAGCCGAGGAGAGGCTACAGGAAGCCTATTTCCTCCTGGATACAGCCCGTAATTACAATTCATTATGACACCCTTTTTTCTCCTCACATGGATGTTAGAAACAGGCTCTTTCTCTGTAAGGCCTGCTAATTGTTCCGTGTTTGCGAGCTGCTGAGGTGAAGCTGCCATTCACGATTCATTTCCGTACATCATCATGCGCCTTCATTTTCCCCCATTATGTGTTTGGACGCCGGGTATAGGCTGCCTGTACCATCAGGGGAAGGGAGGCAAGAGCCCGGGGCCTTGAGATGATATAGTCAGTATAGGTGAGCTTCAAATGTGAGGTCTGAAATTACTGTCAGTGTGTTTTTGATGCACACAAGGGTTACTCTGCACGAAAGGATTGGCCAAGTAGTAGGTACTGGCCTCTTTAAACAACTTATCAGTGCAATTTAGACAGTGTCAGGAGAATTTCTTGTAGTTTTTAAGTAAGAAAAATACAATTGGAGTGACTTCTTGCTAGTTGCATCCACTTTTCCTTATGTTGACATCATATTTGTGCAATTTTATAACTAAAGAAGGAGTATTTTTCTTTAAAAAATAACAACTTTTTAATGTTTCTTTTATTCTGCACTGTTGGTAGACTGCTTCAACAAATTGCATTGTATGTACGTCGTGCAATGACAGTAACAACTGTTCTAATCTATTCTATGTCTTAAAAAATGAACAACTTTACACGTAAAAAAAAAAAACTTATCTATCACGATGGATCCTCTCAGGTTATAAAGTGAACATAGAAAAACTGAAGCTATGATCAAAGCTCAGAACAGCTTAGAAGAAAAAGTGGGTTTAAATGGAATAAGAGTGTGGTGTATTTAGGTTTCACTATCCCAAATAACCCAGAACAATTATTAGATTAGATTAGGTAGAGTTCCTCAGGGAAATTAATTAATTCCAGTAGCTGCTGATTATTACAGATGAAAAGATATATATACAAAAGATAGATATAAACAAAAATCTAAATACATAAAAATATGACTACTGCACTTTCCCGTCCTCTGTCTTCCTGTTACTCCTCATCCCCCCCAGTGAAGAGTTGTGCAGTCTGATATGAATTATGTCTGTTAGACTGTCCGTCTATCCAGTCTGTTATACAATGTGAATTATAAGAGTAATATTAAGAATACCAGAGAGGACTTAGAGCAGCGGTCAGCTCTTTCGCTGGCTATGCTTGGCCGTGTTGAATCATTTCGTATGAATGTCTTGCCAAGGCTTCGATATCTGTTCCAGATGTTGCCTATCGAGGCACTGAAATCAGTATTTTTATAGACTGATTAAATTAATTTCTAAATTTATGCTTGAAGGTCCCATGCCCTAGTGTGTTTGGCTGTTTACATCAGTGGTTCTCAAATGGTGTGCTGAAACAAGTCCAGGTGTGCCTTGGAAATGTGTACAATCATGTGCCGTTATTACAACTATACAGCATTAAATTTGATACCAATGCAGGGTTCCCACGTGTCCTGGAAAACCTGGAAAACCTAGAAAATGACTGACCAATTTTCCAGTCAAGGAAAAAAACGTATGGAAAATGAGGGAAAGCGTAAAATGTCCTGGAAAAGCTTGATTTGTCCTGGAAAATTATTTATCTTGTTCTACCTTGTTAGTGAACAAAAATCAAACATAGGAAACAAAATAAAAAATGTTCTTGGTAACTAATGCACACTTAGCCACAAAATATGAGCAGATAAAATAATGCAAGTTAAGGAATAAAATATAAAAACTCAAAACAATGGTGACAAAAAGAAATAATAAAAAATGGCAAATTGAAATGTAGGCTATTTAAACAGTAAATCAACAAAATATATTTATAAAAATCAGAGTAAATAAAGATTAAAAAATTAGTATAAATCATAAACGTATAATAGTAAGACACTACACAAAAGCCAAAAACTGTCCTGGGAAAGTCCTGGAAAATGATTTCCAGAAAAGAGTGGGAACCCTGCAATGCCATTCTGCTAATTAATCCGATTCATAAACGATTCCTGCTGATGTTCTGTGTGGAAACAACTTGGCCTACATAGGTTTTCAGTGGCAACAATGTCAAACACATAACTAGGGGTGGGAATTGACGTGAATCCTACTGCTACTATATTATGTGTAAGTGCAACTGAAACAACAGAATTTCACCTTGGGGATTAATAAAGTACTTCTGATTCTGATTAGATTTTATTGATGCCGATTCCCTCAACAATTCTGCTTATTGATCCAAGTCTTTAACAATTTCCTTATCGACTCCCACTGATTTTCTTCGTAGAAAAAGTAGGCCCACATAGGTTTTCATTGGCAACAATGTCAAACACATGGCACTCCTGATATTCAGTGCCATGCTGCATAGAAATATGCTGAAGCAAGTTGCTGGTGTCTCCACTCATTGTGCAAAGATTGTCAGAATTTAATCCACAGTTTTATCCACTTCTGTTCATGATTTTTGATTTGATTTTGAATTTTTTGATTTGCAAAGCATGCAGAACAAAGTGGAGGAAATTGATAATTGATGAAATAATTGTTATCAAGTGGAATTGGTTTTTGATTCCCATCTCTACACATGACACTCCTGTTGTTTAATGCTGTGCTATGTAGATGAATGCCTCTGCAAGCTTCTGGTTTTCCCACTCACTGAAAGTCGTGCAGCGTCTTTTTGAGATGCAACTTTGACCATTTCAACCTCTTGTCTGCCATTGTTTTAGACTTCTTTGTTATCATTTCTGCTGACTGCTTCTGATGACATCGAAGAAATTGATGAGCAAAAAGACTAATGATATCCATTACTTGAGGGAGTTGTTAACAGTTCTTAACTGAATTTAGTTTTTAGATTTTCATTCCGATTCATCAGGACTTTAACTGTTTAATTTCTGTATAAAAACACAAACTCACTAACTTTTAAAACTCCCTTTGAAGCATTCAAGGGTTTTGTGGTTAACAGAATAAGCAGGTTGGGGTAGAGATTCGAACAGACCCTCTTCTGAATTTTGTGAACATGGAAAAAAAATAATATATATATTAGAGCTTATTAGAGCGTCTCTTGAGTCTTATTGGTAACCTAGAATAATGTCATTGCTTCATATTTACTGCACAAATGTACCTCAGGTCTCAGGAACTCAGAAACTGGGCATCATTAGTTCAATTAGACCAAAAAAGCCAGATATAATTGTTTGTTGGTTGTCACCAGGTATTGGTAGATATAAATAAACTTGTAAAGTCGGAAGATACTGAAACACATACTTTTATGAATGGATATGAATATGGTATGCCTTGAGGTTTTGACTCAGTCTTGGGTGTTGAAAACCACTGGTTTACATCATGCATTGGGTGTGTATTAAACAAGAATTTGATATAAGTGGAATAAAAATTGAAAGATTTAATCTCCATCTGGCCCCGTAAGTATTATCAAATCAGAAAATGTGCAGGATAGCAATTTTTTGTGGTTTTAAGGGATAGCTTGTTGCTGTAAAAACCTTGAACTATTAAACAATGCCAAAACGATTATAAGTGAAGCAGTTTTGACAAGACTGACTTCATGTTTGATTGGTTTAGAGCACCTGTCTGCTTTTTTTGGCCAAAACTAAACCACAAGAACAAGTTTACCGGAGTCAAATCCAGCTATGAAAAATATGACTACAGGAGGACCGATAGGGACTGAACTTACTTTCCTTATGACGGAAAATAAACAGAATAAGTAGAGTAAGACTGTGAACAAAGCCAAGGATTTAACACTAATAATATTAATATTTACAATATGAATATAATATGACAGCAGATAAGGCTGATTAAAAACTATCATTCTTTAAACATTAGATTGTGGGTTCTGTATGCTATAAAAATGTTCCATAAATAGACTTTTCAGTAAAAACAACTGGAGCACAAAGCCATGCTTAAAGTATTCGGACATATCATGATATAATGTTTCATCATCCCTGTTTTGAGATTGAGATTGTTTTGAGAATTCCAGGCTTTTTACACTATCGTGATGTCCAGTATAAGTGTTTGGATAAATGGTGAAAACTCACAGATACATGAACAATGGTTGTTCTCCTAAGGTTGGAGAAAGGTGTTGCTCTGATCTGTGTGTATTCTGTTGTTTCAGTTGCTCTTATATCATGCTTTTGACAGCGGTTTTTAATTTAGTTTTAGTTATAGTCTTTTGCCTAAAATATCTTTTAGTTTTAGTCATAATTTAGTCATCTAAACAGTTTTAATTTTAGTCTAGTTTTAGTCGATGAAATCTACTGTAAATTTAGTCGACTAAAATATGAAGTGTAAAGGGTAAGGCATTTTTTATGTTCCCTTGAGTTTCTGAAGTCATGTTTTACACTTGGATAAAATGAAACATATAATAACCCTTTACTGAATGCTAGGAAAGTCTGAAAGTATAAATGAACAGAAACAAATTGAACTTTTGTGTGAAATGCAGTCACCTTTATTTAGGCTACCTGGCATCTCAGTTACAATACCAGAACTGACAACAAACAGTGAACCTGCTCTACATGAATATATCAGTTCATAAAGAGAGGAGCTCTGATTGGATCGCTCCACAACTTATCCCACCACCACCAAGCTAAGGCAGTTGTGATTGGATGTCCCCCTTAACTCATCCAACCTTTCCACACAACCAACGTAGCTGTGATTGGATATATTCCTAACTTGTTCCCATTAGTTTTTATTTGTTGTTGAAAATGTCACTTAATTTCGTCTTTGTCCATGTGCACTTATTTTTAAAAACAAAACAGAAAAGTTCATCCTCTTATTTTTGTCCCTATTGTCTTCTCTTTTCAGGTTTGTCTCACGTCTCAGTGAACCTGGACCTGGGGTCTGAGGTGCTCCACCAAACCTGCACTCCTCCCCTCTCACCCCTTCACCCCACCCTACCCCTCCACCTACATTATCTTACCCCCCTCTCCCTCCACCTCTCTCACTTTTGACACATCCACAGCATTCGCCCCACCCCTGCACTTGCACTCAAACTGAGAGGAGAAACCCCCAAAAGGACCCGTAACCCTTCCCCGACGTTGACCAGACACTGCACCCCGGTGCCCTACAAAGCTTCTTAGATATTGCCTCTCACACCCAGGCCTCAAGATGATGTGCGAGGTGATGCCCACCATCTCAGAGGATGGGCGTGGAGGAGGAGGAGGCGGCTCGTCCTCGCCTGCGGGGGGCGGCGGAGGGATGGGAGGAATGGGGGGCTACGGTGGACGGGATCCCCGCGGCGGAGGTGGCAGCGTAGGAGTGGCTGACGAGGGCGGCAGCACGGGAAACCTGGAGTCGCTGATGGTGAACATGCTGGCGGAGAGGGAGAGGCTGCTGGAGAGCCTGAGGGAGACGCAGGAGAGTCTTGGGACGGCGCACCTTCGCCTGAGAGAGCTGGGCCATGAGAAGGAGTCGCTCCAGAGGCAGCTGTCCATCGCCCTGCCACAGGTATGAGAGTGTTTAATGTAGGCTTAAGGCTAATTTAAGGTGCAGGATATGAAAAAGGAAGGAGCCTTCACTAGGCCATTTATTCCATATCTCTGAAGCTCTGGACACATAGAAACAGACCAAACATTAAAGGGACAGGCCATTTTTTTTTTCCATTTCGTGTCTTGCCTCACACACTTCAACAAATAAATAATAATAATGATAACTTTATTTGTATAGCACTATTAAAAATAGAGGTTTACAAAGTGCTTTGACAAACAGTCAAGAACATACAGACATCAATTACAAAAGCTTCAGCACAAGGAAATAAAAACAAAAAGCTCAAATTACTGTTACAGAAAAACACAAGAGGCATAAGAATGTCATAAGGATCCAGACAACACAATAACCCTGCAACGTAAAATGTGACCAAGAGGACCGAAATGAAAGCTAAAAAACATAAACCCAGTAAGAATATTAAGATTAAGATATTAATTTAGATAATATAATATAAAACAATAAAAGTTCAAAAGGATATCTATAAAAGGATTAAAAGTGTAACAAGGGTGAAGCATAATTACATAAAATCTGAATTGAAATAAGGTCATGGCATTAATATGTTAACAAACAGAAGATGTAAATAAAACAGGAGGGACTAAAACTAGTAGGAGATAAAAGATAAGAGCAATACTGACAGAAAAAGTTAAAAAGACAGTAAAGCTGAAAATAAGATAGAGAAAAGAGAGATGAAAGATAAATATAGACTAGACTAAAATGTTGACAGAGACTTAATCAAGTCAGACCTAATTTGATCATGCAGAAAGTAGGAACGAGCTAGGAATATATCCACTTGGCTTCGACACCACAGCAGTGCCAATTAGGTGATAACATAATGACGTTTTATGAAACAGGTTGGTGTTGATAAGAAACTTTAATGCATTTACCCAAGTGTACAACAAGATTTCAGAAATTCAAGAAAACGTTAGAAAATGCCTTACACTTTACACTTCATATTTTAGTCGACTAAATTAACAGAAGATTTTGTCGACTAAAATGTTGTGAAATTTCATCAACTAAAACTAGACTAAAGCTAAAACAATTAAGATGACTAAATTATGACTAAAACTAAAAAATATTTTAGGCAAAAGACTGAAACTGGCCTAAAACTAAAGTAAAAAGTGCTGTCAGAATTAACAGTTAGTGCTTTATGTAATTTTTGAAAGAAATACATAAGAAACTAAACCACAGGACGCATGTGGTCCAGGTCCTATAACACTGCTACTGAAGCTGCTAGCATCAATGCTAACCTCTGTGAAAACAGTCACTTCTTGCAGTCGTCTCGCTCATAGATTTCACCACTTCCTGCTCCAAAGGCTGATTGGACCGTGCTGCTTTAGGCCAGTCATTGTAGATTGGAGCATGGCAGGATTGGTCTGCCTGGACATTGAATCAGGCAGATCCAGCTGCACTGCAAGGATGGACAAGTACA
Organism: Cetoscarus ocellatus; assembly: GCA_037902135.1. NCBI lineage: Eukaryota > Metazoa > Chordata > Actinopteri > Labriformes > Labridae > Cetoscarus > Cetoscarus ocellatus. The sequence goes on from JBAMNC010001169.1 coordinate 335,368, forward strand.
CGCTCATATGATTATTAACAAAAACAGGACAGCAGGTAGTGCCTCACAGCAAGAAAGTTGCTGGTTCGATCCCCGGGCCAGGCAGAGCCTTTCTCTGTGGAGCTTGCATGTTCTTCCTGTGCATGTGTGGGTTCTTTCCGGGCACTCCAGCTTCCTCCCACAGTCCAAAAACATGCTCATGAGGTTGACTGGTGACTCTAATTTGCCCTTAGCCATGAGTGTGAGAGTGAATAGTTGTTTGTCTCTCTATGTGGCCCTGTGATTGGCTGGCAACTGGTTCAGGGTGTACCCTGCCACTCGCCCAATGTCAGCTGGGATAGGCTCCAGCCCTTGCAACCCTGAAAGGGATAAGCATGGTGCTGTTAGCTTTAGCTTATTGAGGAGGTTAACATGAAAGTGAAAGATTTGTTTGTAAGATTTTTTCTGTTCTTGTGCCCCTGCTTGTTGACTTGACTAAATTGTCTGCATTCTCGTGGGTTTATAGGATTTTTTGAAGTGAGGTTAACACAAAGATCAAGATATGGATGCAAACTATACATTGCTATCTTCAAGTTTGAAAGGCTCAAGTCACATTTCTTACCAAATTAATCCAATAACACTCTCTATGACAACAGAAAATGCTTAACAACATGACAGCAGTTTATGAGTCCATCACCAAAGTTTGTATTTAAAAGCATCCAAACTAAAAAAGACAATACTCTTCTAAAAAGTGTCCATCCTGCCTCGATGGAGCAAAGTGAGCTGAAGTATTATGAGTTGTGCTCGGATGGAAAATGGTTTCCTTTCACTCTGATGAATTATTGATGCGTTAACCTGTAAGAAGGGTTGTAATGTTGAGTGTGACTCTTTATTGTGGATCAGATACACAATGCAGCAGATGATTCTTAGGGCGATTCAGATGTGGTCATGTCACTAAATTGGGCTGTTAAGGTAAAACATGGCTGATATAAACAGGCACATAATGTTTTGAGCCTGAGGTATAATTTTCTCAAAGCAATTTGTTACTTTGATTGATGGTCTTGAACCCAAATCTGTGTATATGAAAGCATGCATACAATGAAAAGGAAGCAAATATTTGGTTATTATTTAGAGTAAAAGAGATTATTTTGGACTATGAGTCTTTTCATACCTTATGAAGAAAATAATATTTGTTATTTGATGGTGTCTATGACGTCTCTACTTGAGTCAACCTAAAATACATATTCAGAAAAACCACATCCAGCACAGAGTGCTAACCTTTTGACTTCAGAACCTCCTTAATTATTTATGGCGTGGATTTAATAAGGTGCTGAAAACATTCCTCAAAGATTTTGGTCCATTTTGACATCATAGCATTGCATATTTATCAGCGGCACATCCATGGTGTATGTCTTGCACCCCACCACATCTCAAAGGTGCTCTATTGCATTGAGATCCGGTGGCTTTGGAGGCTGCTCCTTGTCATGTTCAAGAAACCAGATAGATCCAAGTTTTGTGACATGACTAGTTATCACTGTTGTCATGTAGTCATGGACATGGTCAGCAACAATTCTCAGGTAGGCTGTGGTTTTTATATGATCGGTCCCAAAGGCACTAAGTTGCTGCCATGTGTATACACGTAACTCAGGACAAGTAGCCTCCGCATTGATTTACATTCTGAACCAGCCTTTACACAGAGCCATAGTCAAAGTACGATATTTACTAGACTTAATCTCAATTATTGATCACTTTAACTGCTTCTGCTAATGTATTGCGAGCGTTATCTTGTTGTTTTCGGTCTGCGGACTTTACGCAAAGACCGGATGTTTACTGCTGAGGTGCTGCAGCATCGACGACGTGCTATTATGCTAAGCTGACTCTGTCTTACAACAGACACGCTGCACTGTGTTTTCTTTTCATTTCAACTTGTAGTGACCCCACACTTGTGATACTTTCTGCCGTTTCCTCTTGCGGACTCTCTTCTTTCTGACCCTCTCTTTTCTCTTCCTACATGATGTTACAATCCGCGCCGCACGTCAACATTTCAGTGCAGCAGCGGAAGCAGCACCCGCGTTGCGCCACAGAAATGACGTGTCCGTGTCAAACACCATGCGCTGTATAGTGGTCCAGATTTAAACGAGTCCTCGAGGCACATAATTTGCCCCGAGGACTTTTTGTAATTGAATTATCCGAGGAATTGTTTCAGCCCTAGATTGGATTAAGTCTCTATCAAATATTTTAGTCTAGTTTTTATTTGTTGAGGAAACTGTCAGTTAATTTATTTTTAGGTTTAGTCCATGTGCACTTGTTTTTATTAGTTACTGTCTAGTTTTCAGTAGACTTTTGTATAATAACCATAAAAAAGTGCATTTTTTCTGAGATAAGACCTTTAAAGTTGCAGAAATTTGGGCACATGGTATTAAAATAGCATCAAAGTATTGACAATGTTGTCCATTTTAGCAAAAAAGGCACAAATCTCAACCTTGGAGCTGATGGCTGAAATGTTGCTCTCTGCAGCACAGAAGCCAATTATTATATTATCCCACATCCCTGAGCTGGAGAGCTAATCATTTTGTAATTCCACTCAACATACAAGAGCCCCGTCTCTATTTTCAGGCCGGAGTCATTGTTGCATGCCTTAGGCGGCGATGATGCCTCCCTTATTGTTAGTACCTATTTTTCCTCTGTCACTACGCCTGGAAAATCAAAATGGAATAACAGATGTAGCGGTGCAGGACGGGGCATTAAAGGCGAGGGGGGATCGATACGGCGCACACGTGTGGACACACTCAGAGGAACACATGGAGGGGCTGCAATCTACTGTAGTTGAGTTCAGCGAGTTCGTCTGTGTGTGGAGACGTTGCCAAGAGAGAAAAATGGGAGAGCGGGATGGAGGGAGAGAGCAACAGCATGGCACAAAAAAGAGAGAGAGGAGACCTGGTGCTATGAAATACACAGAGACTCACAAATCAAGCCCATTTGCATTTTGCTGCACAGTAATAAGGCGGCTACAGGAGTGTGTTTTAGATGTCATGGGTCATAACAGACGGCCTGTTCTACCATTGGGTTAAGATCGCCTCCTGCTCCCAGGAGCCTCAGGATATGGTCACTAAGGGGGAGTATCATATGAGATATACACTAACTGGCCACTTTATTAGGTACACCTTGCTCGAACCAGGTTTGACCCCCTTCACTGCAAAAACTCAGATGTAAGCAAATGCGTTTGTGTATTTTCTTTTCTTTTTTCTTTTTTTTTTAAGATTATTTTTTGGGCATTTTGTGCCTTTATTGATAGAAGAGAGCGTGACAGTGGATAGGCTTGTGAAAGGGGGCAAGAGAGAGCAGGGGAAGACACTCCGCAACATGCACACGGATCGTGCCTGGTTGCCAACCACTCTGCCAAACCAACACCCCAATGTTTGTCTATTTTCAAGTCAGAAATATCTAAAACACTTACTCTTGTCCACATTCTACTACGGAGGATAAGGGACATGTTAAAAAAATAAATAACAAAAATATGTTTAACAAAAAGAGTAAAGTTACGAGAGTAAAGTCATAAAGTTATGAGGATAAATTCATTAATTTATGAGAGTAAAGTTGAAAAGTTATGAGAATAAAGTGGTGAAGTTATGAGAATAAAGTCATAAAGTTAGGAGAATAAAGTCAAGAAGTTACGAGAATAAAGTCATAAAGTTACAACAATAAAGACATAAAGTTCCGAGAGTAAAGTCAAAAAGTTATGAGAGTAATCTCAAAGTTATGAGAATAAAGTGGTAAAGTTATGAGAATAAAGTCATAAAATGAGGAGAATAAAGTAAAAAAGTTACAAGAATAATCTTAGAGTTATGACAATAAAGTCATAAAGTTACGAGAATAATCTCATAAAGTTTTGAGAATAATAAATACATTTCATTTTAAGACAACCTTTAAACTACATTTGTCTCATCTAAGACCGTTTTACTTATTACAAGCAACTCAGACCTTGTTTTTAGTTTTTATATCTCCAAATAATATCTTAATCCAGACATGTCAGGATGTAGTAGCTTAGAATAAGTCTAGGGAGGTATTTTTGACTTGAAATTGGACAAATACTCCCACGTAGGTCTCAGTTTGTACAGTGTTTGGCTTTCAGAATTACCTTCGTGGCATAGATTTTGCTGGAATCTTGGACATACTCTTTCTAAATCTAAAAACTAAATCGTTGGTTATCTAAAATTCCTTACCCCTTACAGTACAGTAAATGCTGTTCTTCTTGTTTTACATCTATTTCTCGAAAAAATATACCATAACACTGAAAGAAACAAGTCCAACTTTTGTTAAGAACAGAGCTTGTGATCTTGACGTGAAATATCAGAATCAGTATCGGTATCAGTGATAATTAATTAAAAAATATCAGATATCAGAAAACAATCCAATATCATGTATTCCTAATAAATATATTATTTATAGTGTCAGTAAAACTGTATTTGGAAACAATTGTAAAGGTTATATATTTGTGATTTAAATACTGATAAACATTCATTCTTTTATAGAAACTTGAATTGGCTTGAGTTGTGTGTCATGCTCAATCAAGACTGAATTTTTAATTACATTTGACTTAAAATAAATTAATGTTGTTATAATCCTTTTTGAAGCTTTATATTTGCTATTTTTTTGTTTATTTTTATAGGTTTTTTTTTTTTTTTTTTTTGCATTAAGAGTGCTCGACCAAATATAACAGTGCAGCCCTCAGGCACTGAAAAAAAGTTATACTGATCTAGAATAACTCTGGCCATTCAACAAGGCATATTTGGCACTCACTGGATATTTTCTCTTTTCTGGAACATCTGCTGCAAACCCTAGGGATGGTTGTGTTGTTATCCAATTTCCAATACTAGCTATGTGTACTTGATTAATTGACCAGGAAGTATAAACATGCAACTCTCTCTTCCTGTTAATCTCTTGCTTCTATCCAGGTTCATCCACTTTTCCAAACATTACCAAGCATTATCACTCTGTGCTTTTGTCCTCTTTTGGTCACAAATGATAAAAATAATAAGTATGAGCTCATAGAAACCCCCTCAAAAGCCTTGAAACATGCTATTCACATGCATTTCTTTTTGCTAAGTGGTATAGGATCTTGTGTTATTCTTCGCTGGGGCCTGTAAATTACTAAAACCAGTCCTGATGACAAAAGGAGATTGAGATGGACATCAGAGGAAGATAGCAGAAAACACAAAGTGTGAGAATGATTTGCATCCTTTGTGTGACCGGCAGCTGAGAGAGAGGGGAATGAAGAAAGCAACTCGTAGCTGTGGTCCGTCTTTCACATGAATTAATCCCAGAATTAGGATATCCTTTGGGCGCAGAACACACCATCTGTACGCAGCAATTTCCTCTCTGATCCTGTCTCCTCCATCTTTTTCAAACCGTCCCATCACTTCCTCCCCTATCTCTGCCCAGCAAGCACATCAGCTCAGGAGCTCGTTACATGAAGTCCATTTTAAATGAATTTCGGCTGAAAGTGTGTGAGGTAGAGGCGCCTGTGTGCTGCTGTGGGGGTAAACTGATCCGTGTTAGAGCAGAGCAAAGATAACAGCAGCTGGGTGCATGCATGGCTGCCCTTTTTGGTGGCCTGTTTGCATTATTGCATCCAAAAAAGTGTCCCAGTTACAGAAATGGAGAGTTTGACTCAAATGGCTTCATAATGTCAGTCCTCATCACTTTTCATTGTTATTATCATCTTTTGGCTGAGCCCAATTATTAGTGCTGTTTTCTGATCAGATTTTCTTTTTCTCTTACTGATTCTTGTTGATTTTGTTTGTGAAAAAAAGGCCGACACAGGTTCTCAAGTCAACAACATTCAAAGGGATACGGCAACATTTTTTTTTTTGTTTTCGTGTCTTGCCTCACTCCAGAGTCAACGACAAGCATATAAGCTGATTATATTTATTATTATTTCTCATTATCTTTTTATTTATTTTAATCCTCTTTATCTGTTTTATTTCTACATTTCAGTTAGATGTTAGCTGCTTTTCTTTTTATTATCCTACTTTAGCTGATTTTATTACGCATCTGGTGTTATGCTATCTCTTTTTAACATATTATTTATTGAAATTTTATTTAATTTTTTAATTTTTTTGATTTACTTACTTTTCCCTATAGTATTTTTATCTTATTCCTTATGATTTTTAATTATCATTTTAGTCTTAGCTCCTGTGTTCCCTCATTTTTAATTCAAGATAGCGTTTCCTCAGTCCTCTATTTCTGTTTTCTTTCAGAATGTCCTTTTTATGTCTTTGTGTGTTTGATTAAGTGAGTGTGTGTGTTGTATGTGGATTGGGAGGATGGGTGTGGTCTTATATTTCATTGTATGCAATTTTCAACTTTTTATTTTTTTTATTATTATTTTATTTTATTTCTGATGTAAAGCACTCTGCTACAAAATTTTGTATGAAAGTGCTACACAAAGTTTGATTGATTGATTGATATAGACCCCATTCTTTCAACTGTGCATGTAGTAACAAGGAAGAAACAGGCAGAGCTCGCCCACAGCTAATTAGCTTAGCTCAAGCACTGAGATTTGATGGGTAGCGTTAGCCTGCTTCTGCCTACAGCCAGAGACTAAGATTAGCACTTCATGTCTTCGTCTTAATTTAGATAACATAACATAATGTGGTAAGAAAATGACAACAAGCACACAGGACCGTTTAAAGTTGCTGAAGAGTTTATCTGATGACTATAGGCAGAGGCAGGCTAACACTACCCATTGACTCCCAGTGTTTGAGCTCAGCTAATTAGCGTTGGGTGAGCTTTGCCCCTCTCTTTCTTGTTACTGCAGACACAGTCGAAAAAATGGTGTCTATCTGCTTGTCATGGACTCGGGAGTAAGGCAAGACACGAAAGCAAAAAAAATGTTGGCTTAACCATTTAATGCTTTTTGTATCATCATATTTGATACAAAAAATATCTATGTTATGGAAAAAATTTTTTTTTTTTTTTTTAGGATTTCAGTAGAAAGTGAAAATAAACATTTCAGCTCCAGAGTTTGTGTTTTCAGGCATTAAAGGGTTAAACATGTATGGTGTATCAGGACATCCTCAGGTCTCAAAGTCAGCATGTCTCATGAAGACATCCATCTCGAGTCAAACTTGGTACAAAAAGCCCATAGAAACCAAATTATAAGACAAAAAGTCCTTAAAAAAGAGTCAGTAAGGAAGCCTCTGAAAACAGGAGCCATAAAGGAAGTAAAAAACATGATAGCTCTGTATAAACACTGAGTGCATGTAAACTTAAATAATATTTCTTTCTTCTTGGAAATTGTGATAAACCTCGCATAGCATTTTTTTTTAACAGTATCACATCTGAACCACGTCCCTTCATATCTGGCTACATTATAAGTGTGCACATGTAGATTTTTGTTCGGGAAAAGCAGCCGGTCTACATGTTCAGCGCCCCCCACTGGCCAGGAGGTGAATCAATTCAGAGGATTTGCTCAATAGATATTGAATTGGGGGAGGGGATATTGCAACGCATTGATTAATTGATATTTTTACCCACCCCTATTGCATAGAAGAGGAATCAATATCTATTTCTTTTGCTTATCAATTTCTCCCACTTTGTTCTTCTCAGACTGAGGGCAGAAGTGCTCAAAATTGTGCCTTCATTTTTGACAAAGAGGTTTGCTGGACAACTTTCATTAAGTTGAAACACCAACAACTTGCAGAAGCATTTATCCTTGTAGCAACACACTTTAAATACCAGAAGTGTCATGTGTTTGACATTGTTGCCCCTGAAAAGCAATGTTGGCCAAGTTTCTCCACACAGAAAATCCACAGGAATCGCTAAAGAATCAAATCAATAAGCAGAATGGCATTGGTATCAATAAAATCATATCAGTTCCCATCCCTACTGTAGACAGAACATGGACACATATTTTTGTAGTTAAAACAATAAAATGTGTAAGGACTCTGCTGTATGGATCACAACTCCAATTTCTCCAAGTCTGCTGTATCCTTTGCTCACTCAAATTTTCCATCATGAAAACTGAAAGGAATTCAATTTTAAGAAATATAAAGGGAGACACAGAAGAGATAAAAAGTGCTTATCACTCATATGTGTGTGCACACCTCACACATCAGGCCACCTCTGGATAAATCACTGCCCCATGTGGGCTGCCTCAGTCAAAAAAGTGTGGCTCACCACTGCTCCAGTTACCCTGATGCCTGTTTAACCTCCAGGCGTTTGTTTTAATGACGGGCAAACGCACAGCCAGTCGTGGTTATTGCACAGTCAAACCAATTTTAGGTTCAACACGAGCAGTAAGCCTGGTTGTTAAATTTTATAGAGACGCCTGGTGTGAGACTTTAGGTGGCCTTACTGCGAGCTCTGTGGTAAATATGGCAACGACTACCATGAATGTTCAGTTTTATCCAAGATTTAGCTGGAAATTCAGCGCAATGAAATCCAGTAAACATCAGAGTTAGCTAATGAAGTCAAGTTGTTGGAATTGCAGTAAATTGTGGGCTTACGGTAAAAATAGGCAATAAAAGTTACAGTCAGCACTTTAAGTGTTTGGGTGAATTTCTGAGGGCGGAGGTTCTGCCAGACTGTCGTTGAGTGCACATGCGATGCAGACACAAGATAAAGCTATAGACAAACAGCATAACAATCAAGTTTACCTTTCTTTTGATTTTTGTGACCCAATGAGAAACAAAAATAATTAAAGGGATAATGTGTAGACTTTTTAAATAATTTATGAGCTAAAAACAATGTCTGCATTCATAAGTTTGTCCTCATTTGTGTCAAATTGCCTCTGCCAACTATCTGATTTCTTACCTGTATTAACATAAAACAGGTAAGTCCTATAAAGGCTTCCATGTCCTTCCTGTTTATAAAAACTATGAAGAGCGAAGAGTGGACATAAAGCACTACGTAGTAGGGCTGGGCAGTGATAAAACCTCACGATTCGATTCAATTTCGATTATTTGGGTGGCGATTCAGTATCGATTCAGTAAGAAGTAGAAATACACAAGTAATTATAGTGCCTGTTGAAAATTTTTTACTTTTTTTTATTTTGATGCCAATGTGAACACGTGTGGTATGTCACCTCATATTTTTGAGCAAACATCTGAAAATAAAAATTTGCACAGTAATAAGTTATTTGTACATATGGAGTACAAAAGCAAACACATGACAGTTAACACTATAATTATAAATGTCCATAAATGTGTCAGGAGTTGTCCTTTGAATACATTTTTTCACCCTTTTTTCACGAGAAATAAATGTGAACAATTCTTGCAAATATTTGTCATTGTTATGTTATAAATGCTTAAAACAGTGTGTAATTACAAGGAAAGAATAAAATCGGATTTGAATTTTCAACACGATTCTCTTCATAAACAATTGTAAATGAACATGTAGAAATGTTTTCTAACCCTAACTTCACCTATTTTACATAAACTCAAACATTTTTGTTTGCCTACAGCATTTAGTGTTCATGTTTCTTACTGATGGTAGTCCCTGAAGCAGTTCCTGTCAAGCTGAAGACAGAGATCTCGACATTTCTTCCTCAAATATTTCTAAAATTGTTATTTATGGAATCCATAAAACACGAACTATAATGAAAAAGACACTAAATGATAAAAAAAGACGATAAAACATGCGGAAAATACGGCAAAAATACGGCAAAACACTGAGAAAATATGGCAAAAGAACGAAAAGAAAACACTCCAGAATGATACTAATGCTATTGTGTTTAATATTTTATATTATTTACACAGAAAATACTGATGGTATACAACAAGTACACTTTTCTAAATACTGCCATTGTTGTAGTTGTATACTTCTAGTCCACATCTTAGTATATTGAAGTATACTTTAGGTATACTTTTATGAACTAAAAAATACAATTTTTGCTATTTTACTAGTTTACTTGTTATACTTTAAGTATATTTGTAAGTTCTACTTTCTTGCAGTTCCCCTTCATGCACATATTTAACCAAAAAGGTCTGTATCACAGTCAAAACTACGACAGACTGAAGGAGAGATACAACAGTGCTGTTTGCTTGAAAGATGGTACATTTTGTTTCATTAATGACTTGGTTGTTTTTAAACAAACATGTTCACATCAAATTTTTGTTTTATATCCATGTGACAAACTATGTGGTGTTTTAGTTGAGGTACTTACTAAATCAGACAGGCCTATATGTAAAGATTCACAGATCAATGTGCAAAGTACTTTCATGTATGGGGTTAAAAAACAAACTGTTAATGCTGTCTGGCCTGATATGATTAAAACAAAACGTGTTCTTGTTGAAACAGATGACGCTGTGTACATAACACCATTGCCAAACCCTTATGAAAGGGACTAGAAATTGATCATAAGGTCAAGTCAAATGTTTCTCTGTTTATGTTTTTAAGGTACATAAAGATAATGCAATAGAGCACACAAACTATTTATTGTAAACTTTTCAACTCCAGCACTATATGATCATGAACATGTAAGTTTACAACAGGGGTAATACCTCAAAGCAAATGTGTGTGGTGAAAAACATTTTTATTCTACAAAATTAAATGTAAGCACAATGACTTGTTAGTACTTTGTGGTAGAAAGAAGTAAAAAGTTTACTGCAGTACAAGTTTAAGTTTTAGTGATAAAGTAGAGACAAAATGAGACAGCGTTTCTCCAGGATCACAACAAAATCATGTTCATTCATTCATACATCCCACTTTAAAATAAAAAGGATAAATAGATAAAGTGCAACAGTTAAAAAATAGTGCAAGTAAGTCCGGTGCGGAGATTTAAGACACTGGTGTGTTTAACAGCCAGAAGGCTTATGGCAGTCTTAGTATTAATGTAAGTCTTAGTATCAGTGTACTTAGTCGTAGACTTTTCTTTATACTTTTCAGTATGAGCCAAGCATGAAAATATCCTGGAAAATGATTTCTAGAAAAGAGTGGGAACCCTGAATTTAGTATATAAAAAGTAAACTTCAAGTATACTGCCTCAGTTTTAGTATAAAATAAGATTACTCGTAGTACGCTTGAATAATCTCCTTTTGCTAAGAGAATTATTAATTCACTGATCTTTTCACGAGTGAGTTAGGGTGGTAAAATGAGTCCACACTTTCTTCTTGAGGGAGATGTATGTCAGCTGAAGCAGACACGGATCGAGTTTGGAAAAAGTGCAGCTCTTCTCTACGAAACAGCTCCTTGATGCAGTGAGGCTCACAGTCCCATGAGTGTGAACATGACCTCATGCAGCATCACAGAGTCAATAACAGCGCCCTCTTGTGACCCTGCAGGAGTTTGCAGTGCTGACCAAAGAGCTGAACCTCTGCCGGGAACAGCTGCTGGAGCGAGAGGAGGAGATCGCCGAGCTGAAGGCCGAGCGCAACAACACACGAGTCAGTGCTCTCATATTTCTATGCTGCGTTTGTTTAACATCATGTTCCTGTGTTTATTCCTTTAATTTATCTTCTTCCAGCATGTGTAACCAGCTGAGACAGTTTCAAACAGATCAGGGGTTCACTCTGAAGAGCTCTCATTGTGTGTGTTTCCAGCTGCTGCTCGAACATCTGGAGTGCCTGGTGTCCCGTCACGAGCGCAGCCTGAGGATGACCGTGGTGAAGAGGCAGGCTCAGTCTCCAGCCGGGGTCTCCAGCGAGGTGGAGGTCCTGAAGGCCCTCAAGTCGCTGTTTGAGCACCACAAAGCCCTGGATGAGAAGGTGAGGGAGAGGCTACGGGTGGCGCTGGAGCGAGTGGCGGCGCTGGAGGAAGAGCTGCAGTCGTCCTCTCAAGAGGTGAGTTCACATCAGTTTTCATTTTGCTGACTAAATATTTTAAACTAATAAAAACAAGTGCACATGGACAAAAACTCAAACTAAATTAACTGACATTTTCATCAACAAATAAAAACTAGACTAAAATGTTTGACAGAGACTTAATCCAATCAGACCTAATTTGGTCATGTAGAAAGTAGGGACAGGTTAGGAATATATCCAATCACAGCTACTTTGGTTGTGTGGAAAGGTTGGATGAGTTAAGAGGGACATCCAATCACAACTGCCTTAGCTTGGTGGTGGTGGGATAAGTTGTGGAGCGATCCAATCAGAGCTCCTCTCTTTATGAATTGATATATTCATGTAGAGCAGGTTCACTGTTTGTTGTCAGTTCTGGTATTGTAACTGAGATGCTCTGCCAGGTAGCCTAAATAAAGGTGACTGCATTTCACACAAAAGTTCAATTTGTTTCTGTTCATTTATACATTCAGAATTTACTATCATTCAATAAAGGGTTATTAGATGTTTCATTTTATCCAAGTGTAAAACATGACTTCAGAAATTCAAGGAAACATAAAAAATGCCTTACCCTTTACACTTCATATTTTAGTCGACTACATTTACAGTAGATTTTGTCAACTACAATGTTGTTAAATTTCATCGACTAAACCTAAACTAAAATTAAAACAATTTAGATGACTAAATTATGACTAAAACTAAAAGATATTTTAGGCAAAAGACTATAATTTAAACTAAATTGAAAAGTGCTGTCAACATTAACACTGGTTCACATTGCAGTTCGGGTGTCTTTGTTTTATGTGTTGAAGGAATTTTCTGAGAATGATGTCTTTCCTTTGTTATTGTAGGTCGTGTCTTTAAGAGATCAAATCAAGCGACGGCAGCAGGGGCTAGACAACGGCAAAGAGGTACAAGGAGCGTGTTTTCATTTGTAAATAAAAGCTGACTCATTCTATAGTTTCTAAATTTCTAGAAATTTCAAAAAGTCCACCCCTCAAAACTCTCTGACTTTCTTATTCACACATTCAGTTGACAGAGAGATACTTCACCATGGCAGTGGCCCTCAAAGCTTTCTAGACCAGTTTAATTTAAAGCAATATTTCATGGACTGGCAGTCTCGAGTTGGAGAGACTAACAAAAATGAAGTGCAGAATAGATCCAATGTAAAGGTTCCCCCTGTGACCATGTTAACCGATGTCTTTCTGATGAGTGTGTCTCTAGCTGTTTTGGTTTGTGTTAGGGCTGGACGATATGGCCTACAAATAAATTCCCTGATCCCAAAGCTTGATTTACAATTTGAAACGTTTTTTTCTCTCTCTCTCAAAGAAAAAATCTCATTGTGACTCAGAAACTGCATTAAAACATGTTTCCCCCCAATATTAACAAAAGTGGAGTAATGATGATGATCTAAGTTTTATAACAGTGAAGACAAACCTTATGTCCACATTCAGCGGCTCCCAAATGGACCCTCCTCCATCTTGGACGATGGCGACATCGACAGGCAGAGGGAGGGCGAGATCGAGCGGCAGAGGTCGGAGCTCGGGCAGCTGAAAGAGAGACTGGCCCTCATGTGTAGACAGGTACTCGATTCAGATGTGCTATTATGGTCTGATGCCTTCACTAAAACAAACAAAAGATCTCGGGCTCAGCTCGCTCAGTCTCGTGTCCCACACTGTCACTTCCTGTCAGGTCGGGGAGATCGAGGAGCAGCTGACGTCCAGCAGGAGGGAACTGGCCCGATCGGAGGAGGCCAACCAGAAACTCCAGAGGGACGTGAAGGAGGTAAGAATAAAACCTGTGGCAGTGAAGTCTATTTTGTAACCGTTTGCTGAAGTCATTTGAGCACCTGACAGCCACTGAGGCTGTAGCCATGGTGACAGGGACGTGGACGAAGCTGCAGGTGCCCTCACATAGTGTCATATGGTATGTTTTAGGTGAGTTAAAGGTGTGTGACAGGTAACCCATCAAACATTTATCACGACAGCACACTCAGAACTTCTACACACTGTTGAAAAATTAACTAAATTTTGTGCAACATGAAGGAAAAAAATGCACATTTGGTGGTTTTGCACACCTACGATGGAGGATTAGGACCACCTTAAAAAAAAAAAAAAGTATGTTAAAAAAAAAAGTGAAAGTTACGAGAATAAAGTTGAAAAGTAACGAGAATAAAATTATATTTAATAATCTCATATTTCATTTATTTCTATATATACATACATATATATATATATGTATATATGTATGTATATATGTATACACACATATATTACATATCATATTATGTATTATATATCATATTATATATTACATATATAATAATCCCATAGAACCAAACTGACTTTGAGGAAATTGTGTCCTTTTTGGAAAAGGAAATGTACACTGTTCTGGTTCAACCTTTCAAAATAAAGTTTGTTTTCTATCTTAATTTAAATAGATTTAATAGACTTAATTCTTGTAACTTTATTAGGTTTTTCTCGTAAATTTTCGACTTGATTCTTGTAGCTTTATGAGATTATTCTTGGAACTTTTTGACTTTATTCTCATAAATTTGAGATTATTCTCCTAACTTTTCGACTTTGTTCTCGTAACTTTTCGACTTTATTTTCGTAACTTTTTGAGATTATTCTCGTAACTTTATGAGATTATCTTCTTAACTTTTTGAATTTATTCTCGTAAATTTTTGAGATTATTCTCGTAGCTTTTCGACTTTATTCTTGTGACTTTATGAGATTATTCATGTAACTTTATGAGATTATTCTCGTAACTTTACGACTTTAGTCTCGTAACTTTTCAACTTTGTTCTCGTAACTTTTCGACTTTATTTTCGTAACTTTATGAGATTATTCTCGTAACTTTATGAGATTATCTTCTTAACTTTTTGATTTTATTCTCGTAAATTTTTGAGATTATTCTCGTAGCTTTTCGACTTTATTCTTGTGACTTTATGAGATTATTCTTGTAACTTTTTGAGATTATTCTCGTAACTTTACGACTTTATTGTCGTAACTTTTCAACTTTATTTTCGTAACTTTATGAGATTATTCTCGTAACTTTACGACTTTATTCTCGTAACTTTTCGTAACTTTATTCTCGTAGCTTTTCAACTTTATTCTTGTAACTTTATGAGATTATTCTTTTAACTTTATGAGATTATTCTTTTAACTTTATGAGATCATTCTCGTAGCTTTTCGACTTTATTCTTTCAACTTTATGAGATTATTCTTGTAACTTTACGACTTCATTCTCGTAACTTTTCGACTTTATTCTCGTAGCTTTTCGACTTTATTCTTCCAACTTTACGAGATTATTCTTGTAACTTTACGACTTTATTCTTGTAACTTTTCGACTTTATTCTCGTAGCTTTTCGACTTTATTCTTGTAACTTTATGAGATTATTCTTTTAACTTTATGAGATTATTCTCGTAGCTTTTTGACTTTATTCTTGTGACTTTATGAGATTATTCTTGTAACTTTATGAGATTATTCTCGTAACTTTTTGACTTTATTCTCATAACTTTATGAGATTATTCTTGTAATTTATGAGATTATTCTCGTAACTTTTTGACTTTATTCTCATAACTTTATGAGATTATTCTTGTAACTTTTGACTTTATTCTTGTGACTTTATGAGATTATTCTTGTTACTTTTTTACTTTATTCTTGTAACTTTATGAGATTATTCTTGTAACTTTTCGACTTTATTCTTGTAACTTTGCTTTTTTTTAACGTGGCCCTAATCTTCCATTTTACACAGCAGAAGCTGCTTCAAAGTCAATTTAATGAGGACTATCACCACAAAATATGACATTTCAGTTCCAAGTCCTTCAGACATGAACAAATTATTACAATTACACAAGACAGCATTTAACTCTTGCAAAAATAAAACCCTTGATTTTTAAATGTACCAATGCAGTGATGAGAAGGTGCATCAATATTGTACATTTGTGTAATTTGCCAATATATGGCTGATATGTGTGGCTGATATATTGGCTGTAAATAATTGGCTGTAAATATCTGCAAAAATTTCACCTGTATCAAACCGATCATATCGTGCATCCCTACTTCACACCAGTGTCTCTCAACAAGGGGTCTGTGAACCCCTAGTGGTCCATGGTGTAATTACAAGGGGTCCTTAAAAATAAAATATATTAAAAAAAAGATCCCATGACATTCAAAAAAAATAGGGTTATTTTACTCAAATGTGACTGAGACCTTTGTCTACATAAACTACAGAGGGCAACAGAACTTTTTATCTCTAATTACATATGTTTCACAAGTGTAATTTATTTATTTAATTTTGTATAATACAATCTTATCACACTCTGGATCCTTTTTAAAATGTGGGCCCCCTACTGTTTCAGTGGGCATACACCATTCATTTCTTACTAAAGATTTTATTGTGAATTATCTGCAGAAAGGTGCTGTGGGAAAATTCATTAACTTGCAAGGTTCAGGTCAGCACTTGAAATTAAGTGAGTGTCACAAACAAACAAAAAACAAGATGATAATCACAGTTACACGAAGAAGAAGAAGAAGATCATGGACCCCAGCGTAGATGAAAAATATGCAGGGCTTGGGAACCACTGCTTTACACGTCTCCTCTTTAATTTTCCCAGGCTCTGTGTCAAAGAGAAGACATGGAGGAGAGAATCACCACATTGGAGCGCAGGTTTGCCTTTTTTCCTTGCGTGTCTATGAACTCTGGTTGCCCCTCTGAAGAATGCACCTTGCTCACCTTCTGCGTGTTTGTTCCGGTCTGCAGGTACCTGAGCGCCCAGAGGGAGGCGACGTCTCTCCATGACATAAAGGACAAACTGGAGAACGAGCTGGCCAGCAAAGACTCCCTCTACAGACAGGTGGGGGACCTCTTCCTTTATCTCAGCGTGTGCCCGTGTTTCTGAAGGTGATTGGCAGCTTGGCCGTGCTTCACGTTGGCACTTCGAGCGTTGCCATCACTGCTTTTTCTTCTTCTCCCCAGTGGTAGCTTCAATCCTGCCTGCTGCCTTCCAGCTCCAGTGCTTCACTGTCTCCCCTCTCATCCTTTTTTTTAACTTGCAGAGCGAGGAGAAGAACCGACAGCTTCAGGAGCGTCTGGATGATGCAAAGCAGAAGCTGCAGCAGACTCTGCAGAGGGCCGAGACGCTGCCAGAGATTGAGGCCCAGCTCGCGCAGAGAGTGGCAGCGCTCAATAAGGTGTGTTGGTGAGCAAATGTGTGCAAAAACTCAGATCTAGGCAAGTGTGTTCGTCTATTTTCAAGTCAGAAATATCCAAAACACGTGTTCTAATCCACATTCACTTAACCAGTCCAGGTAAACATCTTACTTTTAGGAATGACAGGCAAAAATAAGGCATTGAATTGCTTGTAATGAAGAGAAAATATCTGCCAATGGAACAAGAAAGTTTGACTCGGTGAGGGTCTTAAATTAAAGTTTAATATCTGCTCAAGTTAAATTTGTCTTGTCTTATTGGCAGATTAGTTTACTTATTATTTACAAGCAACTCAGGCCTTATTTTTAGTTTTTATATCTTCAAATAAGATCTTAATCCAGACATGTAAGGAAATGTGGATTAGAATAAGTCAGATACTCTCACTTAGATCTGAGTTTTTCTGTGTGCTGAATCAGCAGAAGAAATAAATGTTTCTCAACCTCATCCGTCATCAAAGTCAATCAGTGTATTTGGAGAAGTTTGAACTTTAGACATAAATAAAGGCAGCAAAACAAAGACAATTACTATTTATACATAAGTATAGTATTGTACTGGCGCCACATAGTGTTGTCAATACAATACCACCAACTGGGTCCCTGCAGACTTTAGAAAAGTCTTTAATCGACTTCCATTAGAGTGAAAAACAAAAACAAAAAAAGTCTTGAAAGGTGTAATTACCTCGACCAAGGAGGTTATGTTTTTGCTGGCTTTTGCCCATCTGTCTGTGAGCAAGATAACAAATTGTTCTCTACAGAGTTTGATGACATTTTCAAGGATCGTTGGTCATTGCACAAGGAAGAATTGATCTGATTTTAACGGTGAGCCAAACGTGAATGAGGATTCAGGATTTTTTAAAGTTTTTTTTATCATTGCACAGTTGGCTAGTTTTCCAAATGCTGGGAATTTCAGGGAATGCTGGTTATGGCACACTGTTAACTCCTCTGATATTTGGTAGTAAGTAAATACGCCAATGTAATACACAGTGCCAAATTCTTGCA
This sequence comes from Cetoscarus ocellatus, assembly GCA_037902135.1. Lineage (NCBI taxonomy): Eukaryota > Metazoa > Chordata > Actinopteri > Labriformes > Labridae > Cetoscarus > Cetoscarus ocellatus. The sequence continues at coordinate 353,316 of JBAMNC010001169.1, forward strand.
GTCTAACTTTGCTTTTCGGACAAACAGTGCTGCCATATTTATATTCATATTGTAAGTATTGTTTATGTCAATTGTGTGAATTCCTCGGCCTTATCAATAGTCTCACTTCTACTTAATTAACTCATTTTTCCTTCATAAGGAAGTTGATATTGCTTAAAGATTCTGCATGTTGCAACCTGCCTACTTAATTTTTAATTTTGTTTATTGTAAATTTTATGCTCGTATCTATTTTAATGATATTTCCTGCTGCTATACTGTGAATAAGAGCAGCTGAAACAATCAAATTTCCCCTTTGGGGTTAATAAGGTATTTCTGATTCTGAAGAAGTGGTTCAATTTTTGTGGTGATCTGATTTATTAATGTAGGGCCAGAATATTTTAAAGGCTTTAATAACGCTGCACAGTTATGTTTTCCAAATCTTTGCCAGTAACTCACAAAGTTCTCAAGAGACTTTGATGACATTTTCAAGGAATGTTAGTGATGGTACAAGGAAGAAGTGACTAGATTTTGGTAGTCTGTATATAGATGTGGATCCAGGTTTTTTTAAATGAGGGCAATTTTCCACATTTTTTGTAAAAACAGGGCTAAGAATATCAAAAAATGATGCAAATTATTTTGCGTTGTCTTGAAAAGTGTATAAAATCTCTGGTATTACTATTATAGCAGGGCTGATTTTGTAAGAAAAAGTAGTTAATAAACCAAATAAATTTTTAATCACTTTTTAATAGAGATGCACAATACTATCACAACCATATCAGTATCAGCAGATATGGAAATGTTTACCAATATTCACAGCCAATATTTTTGCCTCATAAATTGGCCATATATATCCCATAAATGTGCTGTAATACTGGCAGAATATAGAAAATGTCCATGATGGTTTACCTCATCCTTACTGAATATTCACTGTTATAAATCAAAAGTAGAATAGAAGAATAGAATGCCCTTTATTGTCGTTATACCTAATGTACAATGAAATTGGAGAGCTTCTTCTTCTTCAGTGCAATCAGATAATTATACAAAAATATGCAAGATAAAATCCAACTCTATGTACAATATAAAATAGTGAAAAGGGATTGATATTAAGAATGTGAGATATAAGATAGATAACAAACCAACAAAAAAAAAATCTATATATATATATATATGCGTTGTTCTGCACAGGATACAGGAAAAAATGTAGAAATGTAATGAATTGCACAGGATGACTGAATGTTCACAGAATTATTTTGCTGCTGGGGTCTATTTTTTTTAAAGATTAAAATGTCCGATCATTGTCTAATGATGATTTTTCTGTTTTTGTGACTGTGGGAGGCTGTAAGTATAATTGAAATCAATGAATTACTCAGCACTACTTTTAGAAATAAGTTTAATCATCACAAAATTTTAGATACTGAGGTGGTCAAACTGCACCATCATGGTGGTTGTACAGTAATGAACTGACTACAGAGGCACCTGTATTTGGCTCAAAGTTAAAGATGCAGAATAAAAGCTTTGGGCAAAAAGCTCAAATGAGTTCCAGTATGAGCTTCTGTGTGCAGACAAATCTGTACATGTTAGAATATGCTGCTGTGCACAGACACAATAGCATGAATTTGTGTGTTTGAGATTGTTTTAGTGTGCGTGTGCGGGCATGAAAACCTGTGCAAACATCAGTGTGATATAAACCTAGACATGTATCTCTGCGTGTTCGCTTTCATGCATGAGGCAAGTGGAACATGAGATGTCAAAGCCAAATATTTCAGGCAAATGGTGCCAAAAATTCACAAGCAAACAGAAAGAGATGAAAGCAGGCTCAGGGCACGGAGTCAGCGCAGCTATTTGATCCTTGGGCGCTCAACACGTCGAGAACTGTAAATGCCACACAAGCTCTTCATGACTGACTGCTTTAATTGCTCGTAGGTTAACCCCCAGCATTCCTGTAAACACAGTTTCTGCCGTGCCAAGAAAATACACATTCACTCCCCTCACGGTAGCCAAAACGCTTCAATGGCTACACTTCTTGCCTGTCTGGGCAGGATGTCTTCCCTGCGAGGATAAGATTAATGCCCGATGAGACGCAGACAAACAAACTTTCTTGTTTGGCTCTGATCTGTACAGGCAGGTTACTAATTAGACAGAGACTGGGTCAACAAGCTATTTCCTCTGTGCTGATTTGTATTGTTGTTGCGACACAGCTCACGCTCTTCCTTCCTCTCCAATCGTTCAGGCGGAGGAGCGTCATGGTAACTTTGAGGAGCGACTGCGACAGATGGAGGCGCAACTGGAGGAGAAGAACCAGGAGCTACAGAGGGTGAGTCATGCCTGCTTTTTCATCTTTGCCTTTTTTTTTTAGCCTCCATCTTTCATGCTTTTGTCAGACTTAACGCAGCACAAAGGCACACTAATTTTCTAAACCCTCTATTTGACCATGCACATCAGTTAGAAATCTTTGTCTCCCTCTCAGTCAAGCAGAATGTTTTATTAACTCTCCAGCGGCCCTCCCTGCTCCTTTTCTCCTCTTTCACTCTCACCCATCCCTCCCCCCTCAGGCGAGACAGAGGGAGAGGATGAACGATGAACACAACAAGCGTCTCTCTGACACGGTGGACAAGCTTCTGTCGGAGTCCAACGAGAGGCTGCAGCTCCATCTGAAGGAGAGGATGGCCGCCCTGGAGGAAAAGGTGACCCTCAGACTGAGGCCTAGATTCTGAGTTTCATATAAACCTCATAAAACAGTGACATACAGAAGCACTAAGGCGACATGTTTCCTGCAATGATAAGTAAATTTTGAGATCTTAACACTGTTGATTTTCCCGATGATGAGTTGGAAAATTATTTATCTTCCTTCTACCTTGTTAGTGAACATAACTCAAACATAGGAAATCAAGTAAAAATGTACTTGGTAACTCATGCACACTTAGCAATAAAATATGAGTAGATACAGTAATGCAAGTTAAGGAATAAAATTTAAAAAACTCAAAATGATGGTAACAAAAAGAAATAATAAAAAATGGCAAAATAGAATTTATGTATGTACGATGTATCATAACTAATCTCTACCACCCTTTACAATGTGTTTCACACTGTTAGAACTTAGCTCAGTTAAAAAATGCTGTGTTGATGCTATTTTACACAAAAATGCTTCTTCTCTGTTTCCAGAACGCCTTGTCTGAGGAACTGTCCAACATGAAGAAACTCCAGGATGATCTCTTAGCTAATAAGGTATCTACGCCTCTTGACCTTACTCTTACCTACATCTAGTCCAAAATCATATCTGTTTTTTACTACCTCTGTCCCCTTTTCACTCTCAGGACCAGCTGATAGCAGAGCTGGAAAGAATTCAGCTGGAGTTAGATCAGCTGAGAGCGAGGCCCGGAGGCTCTTACTCTAGGTTTGTGTCTTTAAGAAATCCAAAACACCCAAACATGGCCTCAGCCAACTGTAAACATGTGTTGTTGTTTATCCTGTCTTTTCAGACAATTAGAAAAACACTGATTAATTTGATGAACATACATGCCTCTCTCCTTCAACACTGTCTGTTAACTCCTTTGTGAATTCTTGTAGATTTTTTCTATTTTAGATTCATTTACACAACATTTAGTTTTAATGAGGTGTTCTGATTGGTCAAAAGGTTCTCCGTCAGTGCTGATCAAGAGAGAAAAACATCACAAGGGCTTTTAACAAAATGTTTTACTCCACCAAAGCCAGCAGGGATTTTTTTTTTTTCATATATATATATATATATATATATATATATATATATATATATATATATTTTATTATTGATGGTGGAGAGACAGGGCACAGACTTGGAGAGGGGGGGAGACACACAGTATGGACCTCAGGTCATAATCAAACCCAGGCCAACTGCACAAGGCAAGGGCCTTATTACTGTATATGGTTGGTGTACAGTAGCTGCTATGATGACACCCCAAAGCCAGGTTTTTCAGACACAATAAGTTGTCTTGCTGCAAAATGAATTAAGCATACAATAAAGTAAGTCTTCTATGCACACTTAAATTAGCTACTGAGTTCTTTAAGGCTCTTTCCTTTGACCATTTCTTTTCCTTTTATATGCCTCCATTGCTCAGTAACAACAGTCATGCTCCCTTTGAAAGAGGTCCTATCTTGCTTTTGTTTAGTTTTATATGCCCTTCAGCAAGGATGCACGATACTATCGGTTTGATATCGGGATTGGCCGATATCAGCCTAATAAGTTAGTTATCAGTGTTGGCCAATATTGAAATTTTTGCAGATATTTACAGCCATATATCAACCACTCATATCAGCCATATATCGGCTGGAATATCGGTAAATTACACGAATTACACCTATATATGGCCGATATGTGTACTGATGTATCGACTGTAAATATCTGCAAAAATTTCAATATCGGCCGATACTAATTGCAAACCGGTAATGTCATGCATCCCTACTTATTTAAGGCAAAATATGTTGAAATCATACTTATCAGATGGATCTTAGCTGGTACATGTCAATAGTAAGTCTTCCTTATAAACCAAAAGCAGTTTTGGAGGTCCACAAGGTTCTGAGTTTGGACCTCTTCCTTTCATCTTACATATTGAAGAAGCCAGATGGCACCACTGAGTTATGAAACTTAAAGCATATCTCGAGGGCGTTAGGGCCTGGTGACAAACTAAAAATATTTGTAGTAACTATGAAAACAAGGTCGCAGGCTGCAGTGGCATTTTTGGGTTGCACCAACAGGTCAGGCCACTATCTGTACTTTTGTAGATTCTCTGCTGTTTTTATGATTTTTTCTAACATGTGCTGGTTTAGAGCTGTTGTTTAAAAACACTTGACTCTTGAGGTCAAGGGTGGATGTTAGCATCTCTGTGATTTCTTGCCAGAGACCGCAGCAGTTCTCGTGTTCTGTTCAGTGTCATTCTTTCTTGTGTTTAGTTGCTCTGTTTCATCATATTTCACATCCTTGAAGTTTTACATCTGAAGACTTTCATTTTGAGTGTTTGTTAGTGGTGTAAGCCAATGTTCTGTCACCTGTCTCTTTTGCATCTTGCCCATTGTGCTGAATCTGATACCTCATCTGTGCTTCTTGGTGGTGAAATGCCTCATTGTAGTTTCGTCATAGCCTCATTCACCCTGCGGGGATAATTATGGTTTCATTTAATCTTGTGCCATCTTATTCTCCTCTCCATCCCTCCAGTCGCTCTCTGCCAGGAAGCGCACTGGAGTTGAGGTATTCCCACGGAGGCGGGTCCCTCCCGTCAGGCTCCACCACTCACCTGGATCCCTTCGGTAATGCTTCCACAGGGGGCGTGGTCAGACGGAGTCACAGGGCTCGTTGGAGCTCCGCCCGAGAGGACTCCACCAAGGTATGAGCCAACATCACAACCATCTTGAAACAGATCTGCAGATAATAAACCACCAACAGCTTGTTTGCTTTGACTATGGTGTCGTTTCACCTTCAATGGTTAAGAAAAAGTAGTTTATTGCTTTTTAAACACTCCAAATTTTTGTCTGTTATCTAACCACAAATCCAAATCACTCAATTCGGCATGTTGGACAGATTTATTTCCTGTGAATTGTCGCAGCTAAAGCTTTCTTACTCATCTTTGCTAGAAAATAAGTTTTGGATGAGGATGTGCATTGACCCTTATTTTGAGCCCTATCCTTGTCTTCAAAAATTTCAATATCAGCCGATACCGATATCAAACCGATAATACCCTGCAACCCTCATTTTTGATGTGATATTTTTTTAAAATTGGACACAAGCAAAGTCATAGGCATCAATCAATCATATTCTGTCTCAATCGCTGTCAAATTATCTTCGTCTGCATCATAATGCATCAATTAAAAGATTATTTTCAACACCCTGATGACAACACTAGCTGATAGAATTGACATTGGATTAACATTTCTTGTTTTACTTTGTACTCTGATGCATAAACAGTTTCCGCTAAATATAGTACTTCTCACAGAAATTACTTGAATAAAAGGTACTGGTTCAAAAAACCTTGAGTAAATGTAGTTACTTACTTTCTGCCTCTGCTTGATTAAAGGGTAAAACAAAGCCTCTGTCTTTCTCTCTCTGTTTGCAGTACCCAGACTGGGAGAGTGGGGCGCTGCTTGGTAGCGGGTTCGAGCCGGGCCTGGATGTGACCTGCTCTGACGAGGACGAAGAAGCTGAGCATCGATTCGGCTCTGAGCTGTCACCCAGCGGACAGACAGACGTGCAGACGCTGGCCATCATGCTGCAGGAACAGCTGGAGGCCATCAATAAGGAGATCAAGTAAGAAAGATCTCCTAAATCTATGATTGGTCTGGAGGACTGCAAGAACTGCATTAGCCTTTGACATTCATAAAGTCTTGATCTGAATGTGTCCGGCTGAGAGAGAGGGGGATGTCAAAAACACCTCCCTCTCTTTCTAATGTTACAGCACTGCTAAGTGTCAGTGCTAGTTCCAGTACCAGTATAGTACCAGTATTCTGTTTTAGCCCTCAGGGGTAAACAGGGGCATTTTTGTCCTTTCAGGCAATTTTTTGCTCAACTTTTGGCCATAATTTGGTTATTGGTTACTCCATATGGAATGATTTTTTGTAGGAAGGTGTTTCATGAAAAGGTTAAAGGTTAGCTGGGGGCAAATTAACCACCCTTTGAGGTCGTCAGAGGACAAAAATGTCCTCTCCCAAAAATATTTTTTGTACTTTTTTTTTTGCTCAAATCTTTCAGTCAACTTCAGTCCTAATCAAAATGACCAAATATTTTATTATTTCTTTTATGTTAACCCTTTAAATGCTGATTTGATTACATAATGTCACTGTATTTATGAAAAAAAAAACATAAAATGAGTTATTTTCAATATAATAAATGTTGGAGGGCCAGATATTTTTTTAAAGATCAGGCTTAAATATACATAAGATTAGTAACAAATTTTATTTCCATGCATTGTCATTTTTTTGCAGTGTCAGATTCATAATTTACGACCCTTTGTGGTCATTAGAGGAGAAAAATGTCCACTAACAAAAATACCAAATATTTCATCAAATTTTTGGTATTATTGATTAGGACTGAAGTTGATTGAATGATTTGAGCAAAAAAAGTACAAAACATATTACTGTTATGTTAGGTTTCTGTTAGGGTCGTAAATTAAAGCGACCCACAAGGGTTAAAATGATTTCAGAAATATTTAGTCCACACTGAAAGAACTCAGATCAAAGTGAGACTATTTGTCCAATTTCAAGACAAAAAAATCTCACTAGACTTATTTTAATCTACAATTTCCTTACATTTCTGGATCAAGATCTATTTGAAGATATATAAACTAAAAATAAGACCTGAGTTGCTTGTAATAATAAGTAAAATAATCTGCACAGTAAGACAAGACAAATTTAACTTGAGCAGATATTAAACCTTAATTTAAGACCCTCAGAGAGTCAAACTTTCCTATTTTGTCTTTCATTCCTTAAAGTAAGATATTTTTCTCGACTGGTTAAGTGAATGTGGATTAAAATAAGTGTTTTGGATATTTCTGACTTGAAAATAGACAAACACACTTGCCTAGATCTAAGTTTTTTCAGTGCACTATTCTAACCTAAATATCTTTATCAAAACCAGACTGATTCAGGAGGAAAAAGAGAACACAGAGCTGCGAGCCGAGGAGATCGAGAGCCGGGTCAGCGTGGCTTTGGACAGCCCGCCCATCCCTCCGTCCACCCTGGGGAGAGACAGCCGGGGGTTCATCCCCTCGTCCATCACCTCCTCCACCCTGGCCTCCCCCTCACCCCCCAGCTCGGGACACTCCACCCCTCGCCTGCCTCACTCCCCGGCCCGTGAGAACGACAGACAGGTACCACAAGAGCGCAAGAATAAACTTCAATTCCTGTCTGTGCTGAACTGTTTTATCTGGCCTCTGTTTACCGCCTCCATGTTTATGCAAACGGCTCCTCCAGACAGTGAGTCATGTAAATAAAGCATAAGTAAATCATGCAGACGGGGTCGGGAGGAGTTAAGTTATTCATCAGCGGCATGTTAGTTTTTGGGTAGGACTGATTAAATACCTCGTAGATGGTGTGCGGGTTGGTGCCAGACACACTGGATCCAAGCTTTCTGGGAAGGTGGAGCAACAAACATGCAGTCAGCTGTGATTGTGTAATAATGATGTGAGAATACAGGGAAGAATGACAGAACATTTCCAGATAATTGTACAGGTTGGCAGTCTATTCAAATACAAAGAGGCAAGAAAGGACAGTAAAAGAGCAAAGACAAAGACAGTGCAAGAGTGCTGGTCTAAAAAGAAATGTGACCACAGGGTTGTTCTAGATCAGGTTTCTGCAACTTGCAACCCGGGGCCACATGTGACCGGCCAATCAGCTTAAAATAAAGGAAGAAACTGTATCTCCATGAAGAAAACCTCCCAGAATCTGCCATGACAGCATTAAACATTAGGTGTTTCTCTGAATGCCTTAGACTATTTTTATTTTTTTAGTTCATTTTTGGAAAAGGGGTAGGACTAGATAATGTATGTACTTCATCCTACACCCTTTTCGAACCCCCAAAAAGAAAATGGAAGACTCATTGTGAAAATTCTGTACTGATCTTGATCTGCTGTATCTTTCTGTTTGTCTTCCAGTTTATATATACATATTTTCCTCATTTTAAAGTATTCGAGAAAAAAAAAATTCCAAGAGACATAGCCATGATTGGCTGTAATCGAATTTCACATTTGACAAAATAGAAAAAAGTAACTATTATATTCTCTGAAAACCACTAAATATTCTGAAACTTGTATAAAGAGTACCCAATCTGAACCAAATTCTGTTTTGCTCAGAAGATTCTGTACATCTACTTGCACTTGAGTTTACATAAATGTAAATGTGAATAAAATAACTTCTCCTGACAGCCATAAATTCATCACTTCTGTTAGATTATGAGTTGTTGTTTAGGCAATGAGGGTAATGTAAACATTGCCATCTAGGTAACCAAAGTTGCCCATCCCTGTTCTAGACAGACCAAAATGAGGCATTTTAGAAAGAAGATTAAGTCTCCTGGATCAACAGATCCCATCGAAACATCAACATTTGGACTCCCGCAGCCATTATTGTGCATTAAATCAGGAGACAGCAGTGTTTTCCCCCAAGGCGGGACACTCCTTTCGGATGTTTGACTGATTATAAATATGATTTAAAGGTGATGACAGATTTGCATCTTGTCTGGCTCAGATGATGACAGTTTGTCGTTTTGAGTGTAATAGCTAAAGATTTTAATCTTAAATCTTACAAGTAAGCTATGGTAATTAAGATTTGATATTTCCTGCTTATTCAGTAACAAAAGAAGCGCTTTGTGTGTCACCAGGGGAGACTTACCGACATCTTACTGTTGTTACCTCCACCAAGGAGGTTCTGTTTTTGCCGGCGTTGGTTTGTCTGTTTGTGTTCAAGATAACTTGAAAAGTTATGGACGGATTTGGATGAGGTTTTCAGGGAATGTGTGGAATGGGATAAGGAAAAAATGATTCGATTTTGGGACTGATCCGGATCACCATCCGGATCCAGGAATTTTTTAAAGGATTCTTTAACATTGCGAGATAGGACCATTTTCGGCATTTGTGCATATAACTCTACAAAAAACATGGTTGGATCCAAGATATTATTTTGAGGGATACTTTGTCATTGGGAGATTGTGTTAGGGGTGGACTGAAGCTGCTTGGCGGAAGTCTGCACTCTCTCAGTACTTTTCTAGTCCGTCTCTGAATTCAGATTATCACTGTTTGAGTCCATTTAATAAGTGACTAGGTCCAGATTGACAGAATTTTAGTCAGTTTATAAGCGATTAAGTCCAGATCATCAGTGTTTGAGTTCATTTATCATTGACTAATTCCAGAATATCAGTGTTTAAGTCCTTTTTTCATTGTCTAAACAAGATCATCAGTGTCTGAGTCCATTTTATCAGTGACTTAGTCCAGATTATCAGTTTTTGTGTTAAGGTCCAGATCATCAGTGTTTGAGTCCAATTTACTGGTGTCTAAGTTCAGATCATCTGTGTTTAATCCCATTAATCAGTTATTACCTCCGCCAAGGAGGTTATGTTTTTGCCGGCGTTGTTAGTCTATCTGTCTGTTTTTGTTCAAGATAACTTGAAAAGTTATGGATGGATTTGGATGAAACTTTAAGGAAACGTCCGGAATGGGATAAGGAAGAAATGATTAGATTTTGGGACCGATCCGGATCACCGTCTGGATCCAGGAATTTCTTAAAGGATTCTTTAACATTGCGAGATAGGACCATTTTCCTCAGAGGGGACTGAAGCTGCTTGGCGGAGGTCTGCGCTCTCTGAGTGCTTTTCTAGTTTATTTGGCAGTTTCAACTCATTGGCTCGGGTTAGCAAACTCAGTTCAGAGCAGAGATGGAAGAATGAATGCAGGGTTGTTGACAACATGGTGCTGAATATTACCGAACTGACCCATCACCACAGAGTAGGCCTGCCAACCAATCAGAGTGGACTGGGTCCACATGGGAAGAGAGCCTTAAAGTGACAGGAGCTCCATCAGAGCATCTCAGACTGACTGAGAATTCAGGTGGATCAGGAGCGTTGAGAATATGAAAATTAAATTAGCGCATGATTGTAGGACCCCTTTTGTACGTGTATTTCAGCCTATGTATGTGTAGCATGTCTCAACTAGGGCTGGGCGATATGGCCTCAAAATAAAATCCCAGATTTTTTACGACAACATTCGGGTTACGATGTTAATCGATTTTTTCCCTCTAAAAAAACCCCCATCCATTTAAACAAAAATGACATGAATCAAGTTTTGCCTTTATGTTGCCAAATCATAATCCCAAACCGTGCAAAATTTCCCTCTTAAATAAAGTGTGTGTCATAAAATGTTGATTATGTAGTTCAACAGTAGGAAGGTTCGTCCACTATTTTCAGACTATATTAACGTGAAACTTTCTGATCAATATTTATCCTCATTTTTAAAAATGAAATGCAAGCCTATAAAAGTGTGTGTGCAAAACCTGACATTGCCTACCATCACAAAAAACTGCCAAGTATTTATATTTTCAAACATTGCAACAACTTAGAACCGGAGGAAAAAATGAATAAGGAAAAAAAATAGATTGTATTAGATTAGGTTAGCTTTATTTATCCCTTGGAAAGACTCCTTCAGGGAAATTGAGGTTCCAGTAGCATTGTATTGTACAAAGGTATAAAAGAACACAGGATATCTAAAAGTAAATATAATTAGCAGATATAAAATCGGTATACATTAATAAATCTAAATAATAAAAATAAAATACAATACAAATAACCCTTTAACGCCTGTTGTATCATATTTGATACATACTTTTATGATGCCTCTATCTAATCAATATGATCAACAAATCACTATAAAAAACATCTAATACAATCAGATAAATGATAAAAATGTCCCCAAATGGATTATCAGTTGCCAAAAACACCTAAAATATCAAATGAGATACAAAAATATAGATGTTAAATTTTATGGAAATTTTGTCCTTTTTAAGGATTTCAGTAGAAATGTAAATGTAAATGTTCTTTATTTATACAGCCCTTTACAACAACCCTTTCGGTGAACCAAAGTGCTTTACGATAGGTAGTAAGTAAAAAGCAATAAATAAAAACAATTAAAGAAAGTTAAAAGCAATAAAGAAAGAAATTGAAATAAACATTTCAGCTCCAAAAAATTGAGTTTTCAGGCATTAAAGGGTTAAAATAAAGAATAAAAATAAAATGTAGTATGGCTACTAGCTGGCTACTACTGCTCGATGTTAAATTTTTAAATCTTCTGAGAAAATAATTTAAATTAATCAATTTAACTGATATATTGGCCAGCCCTAGTCTCAACAATAGAGAAAAGAATTGAATGTCCACCATGAGGGGTTAATAAAGTGTGTCCTCTTCGTCCTAAAATGCTCCTGAGACATCTGTGTGAACTGTCCAACTCCACCTCTTGAAATTATATTTCCTCCCTGTAATTCCCCTGCTTTATATTTGACTCTACAGAACAGCAAAGAAGACGACCGGTCCCTCGCGCTCCTCGACTCCACACCTCCTCCCACTCCTCGTGCTCTGCGTTTGGACAGGATGGCCCTCACCCACCCAGGAGCAATGCTCGACGACCCCCGAGAGTTTCGCAGGTAGGGCCGCCACTTATCAAACATGAAGACAATGAGTCCTCTTTCACCGGCTCTTTCCCCTTCAGTCATGTATCTTGTCCCTCCCAGTCTCTCGGCAGATGGGAGCAGCTCCAACAGCAGCCAAGATTCCCTCCACAAGTCCAGTAAGAAGAAAAGCATCAAGTCTTCCATCGGTCGGCTTTTTGGAAAGAAGGAAAAGGGAAGGTTGGGCCAGCCCGGGCGGGATGGATCTGTATCTCTTGGTAAACATATAGAGGATGCAGGAATGATAACACACACTGCATTTATCGAGTGTTTTAAACTCTTTTGACATTTGATGTTCCCGTGTCTCTCCCAGCATCCACCCCCTCTGAAGACCCCGCCGCTGGTGACCCAATGGCGATAAACAAGACGGGGACTCTGGGACCGGCAGATAAAGACCGCCGCAGCAAGAAGAAGTATGGGATTTTTTGTCCACTTCAGCTTTTGGACATTTGTCTTTCAGATTTGTCTGCAGTTATGTGAGGAATGTGGTTAAAGTCAGACATCAAGGAGCAAGTGTTAAAAAATGAAGCCGACAAGAAAGTTTGTAAAATCAATCAATCAGTTAATGAAACTTTATTTGTACAGCACTTTTCATACAAAGTCTTGTGGCACAAAGTGCTTTACATAAAAAGAAAATAAATAAATAAATAAAATTAGAGATGTTCAGATACCATTTTTTTTCCTCTCGATACCAATACTTGTGCTGTGGGTATCGGCCGATACCGAGGACCGATCCGACAGCAGTACGTTATAAAAAACTATCATACTACGCCTGCATGACTGTGATATGATTATCATTGTGGTAAGGCCTGGCTCAGGTTAAACCCTTTGTAAAACATGAATAAATACAGCAAATTCAGGCTATCTATTTTAAAGCTTATTTTTAAATAGAACAGTATAAAAAAACTGTAGTGAAAATGCAATTTGATCAAATAAATCTTGGAATAATTATTTAAAAAAATTAAAGTGTAGCCACAATATTTTTAAATAAAAAAGGCATTTAAATACAGCAGTAAAAAAGTAGTGCAACAGCAACTTAGATAAATAAATCTAGGAGTATATTTTTTTAAATTAAAGTGCAGCCACAGTATTGTTAAAAAAAGGCATTTAAATAGAACAGTGTAAAAAATAGGTGCCAAACAGTAAATAGATTATTTATTTAATAAATTATGGTGCCTGGACTCCAGTAGTTGCCGATACCGATACCAGCATTTTCGGCAGTATCGGAGCAATTTCCGATACTGGTATCGGAATCCGAACAACTCTAAAAAAAAATGTAGAAAATTCTCCACAGTGCTGGAGATGCAATAACGAACAAGGTACATTAACTCATATGTTACGGAGTTGTTTCAAGATACAGGACTTTTGGTCTGACATCCACAGGAATTTAGTGCATATTATTAAGTATAACATACCTTTTTGTCCAGGTCTGTTTATTCTCGGAGACCCGGTGCCCCTTGGGGAACTCCGTCCCCCTGAGGCAGAATGGGTACAAACTGCACTGATGTTAGGACGTAAGCTAATTGTGTCGGAATGGAAGAGTCCCTCTGCCCCCTCGGTTAATCTCTGGCATAGTCACTTGGGTAGACTAGCTGCTCTGGAGGGTCTGTCATTTAGACTTATAAACAGAAAAAAGTACTACAATATGAAGTGGGAACGATATCTGGTTAGTATTAGTGATGCGAACTGAGGTGTGGGTGATTAGTGAAGCTTTAGAAATTTTATCAGCAACAGACATTTGGTAGCCTCCTTCCCCAAGGTCTATATAGGAGAGAAACCTGTTTACTTTCCATCGTGTCATGCTGGTGTGCCCATTGTCACCAAGCTTTGATTTTAACCTTTGCAAAATTATTTATTGTCCTGTCCCTTTTCCCTTTTTTGTTTATCTAAGCCTTATTTCTTCTTTATTCTTCTTTATTAATTTTTTTTAATTTATTTATTTTTTATTTATTTTTCCCTTTTTTGTTATACAAGTACTGAATAATTGATAAAATAATTGTACTTGATGACAGTTTGTCGTTTTGAGTGTAAAAGCTAAAGATTATATTCTTAAATCTGACAAGTAAGATAATTAAGATTTGATATTTCCTGCTTATTCAGTAACAAAAGAAGTCCTTTGTGTGTCAACAGAGGAGACTAACAGATGTCTTACTGTTGTTTATTTGGCATTTTCAACTCATTGGCTCGGGATTGCAAACTCAGGTCAGAGCAGAGATGAAAGAATGAATGTGAGGTTGTTGACAACATGGTGCCGCACAGCACTGAAGAGTAGACTTGCCAACCAATCAGAGTGGACTGGGTCGACAAGGGGAAGAGAGCCTTAAAGTGACAGGAGCTCCAACAGAGCAGCTCAGACTGACTGAGAATACAGGTGGATCAGGAGCGTTGAGAATATGAAAATTAAATTAGTGCATAATCGTAGGACCTCTCTGTATTTCAGCCTATGTACGAGTAGCATGTCTCAAGTAGGGCTGGACGATATGGCCTTAATATAATAAAAACCCTCACAATCCACATACGGATCACACACACACTCACTTACACACACACACACACAAAGACATTAAACATTTCCTTTTCTTACCAGGCACGAACTTCTGGAGGAAGCCTGTCGCCAAGGACTTCCCTTTGCATCTTGGGACGGACCCACAGTTGTGTCCTGGTTGGAGGTAATGCACAAACAGAATATGTTGGATCCCTTTAACTGTTCTTTATCTTTTCTTTGGATGAATGATACATTAAACTCACAATATGACACATTCCCTGACACACTGGCTCACAGTAAAGTTTTACCTGATGAAGATCAAGGACCGAAATCTTGCATTTATGGTGATGATCCTCGTTGATCCAGATTTGGAGCATAGCTCTGTCCCCGTGTTGCTATTCTTATTTGTTTATTTATTTTTCATCTAACATCCAATACCTTAGCTTCCCATGCGCGTCTTATTTTGTACTCAACTTTTTCAGATCGTCTTCATAAAAAAATAAAATTAGACCAAAGATAAATTTGCAGGTTGGCTAAACTAATGGAACAGTTTGTCAGAGAACCAATCCACTAGCATAAGCTCTGGATTTGTTTTTGTTTGTTTGCTGTTAATTTAGCACTAAAAATAAATAGAGCAGCTAGCCATGACATAACGACAGGGATTATCACCGAGTTTGCGAAGAAGAAACTATTTCTTCCCTAGCATACAGTCTTTAACAAATATAGATGATAAACCAGTATGGTGAGAGCAGAAACAGATCAGGATGAGGAGAAACAAAGTCTGTTAATTCTAACAGCACTTTTTAATTTACTTTTAGTTATAGTCTTTTGCCTAAAATATCTTTTAGGTTAAGCCATAATTTAGTT
This sequence comes from Cetoscarus ocellatus, assembly GCA_037902135.1. Taxonomy (NCBI): domain Eukaryota; kingdom Metazoa; phylum Chordata; class Actinopteri; order Labriformes; family Labridae; genus Cetoscarus; species Cetoscarus ocellatus. Next base: position 368,815 of record JBAMNC010001169.1, read on the forward strand.
ATCTAAGTTGTTTTAATTTTAGTCTAGTTTTAGTTGATGAAATTTCACAACATTTTAGTCGACAAAATCTACTGTAAATTAAGTGAAGTGTAAAGTGTAAGGCATTTTTTATGTTTCCTTAAATTTCTGAAGTCCTGTTTTACACTTGAATGAATTTATTTAAGTTTCTTATCAAAACTTTTTTGTAAATAAAGCCCATTTCCAAGTAATGGGTCTTTTGGAACTTGAATGTAAAGTTGAAGGAAATCTATAAAATCTTATATCGTATTTAAGTAGGACACTGGATATATAAATGTTTTTTTTGTAATGCCAAGAATATCCTCAATTTAGATTTTTTTGTATTTCCCTTATATTATCTGTATTGATTTGAATCATACTCTCGGGTATTGTTGTTTCATATTTTGAGAATACTTTGTCTGTCTTTCTTCAGCTGTGGGTGGGAATGCCAGCCTGGTACGTCGCAGCCTGCCGTGCAAACGTAAAGAGCGGCGCCATTATGGCGAACCTGTCGGACACAGAGATCCAGAGAGAGATCGGCATCAGTAACCCTCTCCACCGCCTCAAACTGCGGCTGGCCATCCAGGAGATGGTGTCTCTGACCAGCCCCTCTGCCCCGGCCAGCACTCGATCTGTGAGTAAACGATTGTCATGTGTGACACACATCCTCTTTCCTCATTTTCCATGTTTTCCATGACTGGAAAATTGGTCAGTCATTTTCCAGGACATGTGGGAACGCTGTACAGGCCAAAATGTTTTTTTCATTTCCTCAAAACTCACCAATCTCCCATCTTTTCCCAGAACTTTCCTCTTATGGCTCTTAAGGCTTTGGTAGAATCACACAAAGCATTATATAGAAGATTTCAATAAGCAGAAGTGCATACAGTAAGTTCAGGAAGGTCTTCCTAAGAGAAACATTGGCTGCTGGAACCAATTATCCATCGACATTGGTTAGACATTTTTAAGAACTTCATTTCTCCATATAACAAGCAGAAGAAAATGGGCTTACATGGAATAAAAGGCTAAACCTGTGGCCAACATGCTCAAGACTTTATCCTCAAGATAAAATGTGCCTACTTTAATTGGCAAGCTAAGATGGCGGTGTGATGAATGTCAGAAGAATTGTTATTTTTCATGGAAGAGTGAGAGAAAACTGTTTGCGGTGATAAAGTTTGACTTATGTCACCTAGAACTCAAACACAGAGAGCTCCATTATCCCAAAGTGTATCCTTCCCACACAGCCGCAAAGACAAACCAGATGTTGAAAAGTGTTGTAAAACTGCTGCACGCAAACACATTTCTGCTTTTATATCTCCATTTCCGTGAAGACTAAGTCAAATAACCCAAAACCTGTGGTCTCCTCTCGGTCTGGCTTTGCTTCACGTTAATTTACAGCAGAAATCACAATAATGAGACAAATGATCAGTCACACATACTGCTCAACACGTCTAACCGACTGATCCTATCAGTTCACACAAACCAGCTGCACCTCTCCTTTGTGGAGATCGTCATGGAAACGAGAAAGCAATCTGCTGTTGTGGTTGATTCACGTCTTCTGATGTGGCTTTCTCTTGGCACAGCGCTGTCGAGTCAGTGATTTAATAGGTAAGAAAGAGAAAAGGCAGCAGAAAGAGAAATCAAGGTAAACTGTGACGGGAAATCTGAGAAACCTGTGCCTTTTTGATCACAATGACTTTCTGAACTTTTAAACCAAGTCGCAAGCATTTTTTCTGCTTTTAAACAATGAAAGACTAAATAGATATAGTACTTTTCCTTAAACCTGGACCTTTTATTTTAATTTCTCTGTGCAAAGGAGTGGATTTCACAGTTTCCATGATATCAAACACATTATTTTAAGGGTAAGCTCAGTATTTTTGAATTTTGGTTACAGGTACAGTTATGCTTTATCCTGCATCGACATTCAGCAGAAATGACATTGTTACCTCCACCAAGGAGGTTATGTTTTCGCCAGGGTCTGTTTATCTGTTTGTTTGTCTGTTAGCAAGATTACGCAAAAACTACTGGATGAATCTACGTAAATTTTTACCAGAGGTATGGTTTGGTTCAAGGAAGAAGCCATTACATTTTGGTGGTAGCGCATATTTGTATGGATGCAAAAAATTCCCCAAATTTGCGAAAAATCCCATAAGTTATCGTTGGGCCATATTTCAGAAAATATCTCTGACATCACTTGATGGATTTGCTTCAAAATTTACAGGGTAATATTTAAAATATAACTCTATCATGAAGGTAAATTTCATCTTGATCTGATCCAGATTGACGTCACAAAAATACATTTAAGTTTATAATTGCAAATCCCATTCATTTCTCCTCGACTGCTGCATTATGGGAATTGTAGCTTATTTGCAAACTCGTGTCAATGTTTTTCAAGCCGATGTCGCTACATTACCCAGCTTCCCTTGCAATGCCAGCAAAGGACATCTCCATATGGACGGACATGAGCGGAGACTCAGCCATCATAACGAAGAGCGTGGTGATTCAGAATTGTATCCTGGCGGAGGTCTGCGCTCTCCGTGTGCTTTTCTAGTTTAACATAAATTCATATTTTTAGACCAGTTAAACTCATTTTATTGGCAGTTCAGCTAGATTCTGCTATCTTAATTAACACAGGGTTCCCACGCGTCCTGGAAAACCTGGAAAACCTGGAAAATGATTGACCAATTTTCCAGTCAAGGAAAGCATATGGAAAATGAGGAAAAAAGTAAAATGTCCTGGAAAAGCTTGAATTGTCCTGTAAAAGTAATTTATCTTCCTTCTACCGTGTTAGTGAAAAAAAAATCAACAATAGGAAATGAAGTAAAAATGTACTTGGTAACTAATGCATACTTAGCCATAAATTATGAGTAGTTAAATAATCGCAGTTAAGGAATAAAATATAAAAACTCAAAACAGTGACAAAAAGAAATAATAAAAAGGGGCAAAATAAAATTTAGGCTACTTGAACAGTAAATCAACAAATGTATTTATAAAAAAGCAAAGTAAATAAAGATAAAAACATAAGTATAAACCAAAAATTTATAATAGTACGACACTACATAAAAACGTCCTGGAAAAGTCCTGGAAAATGATTGCTAGAAAAGAGTGGGAACCCTGTAACATCATTCCTCTCCAGATTATACTCATTATAGATTTTAATTTTAATATTAGATCAATCTCTCTCATGGTTGTATTAATTATACCTCCATAGTAACTATCTTTACAACCACATAGACATGAGGACCTTCTTGACTGTCTACGTGTGGACAAAGAGGACCATCCTACACGTGCACACAAGAAGCAGTGATGTGTGAGGGATTTAAAGTTAAAGATGAAACTCAGAGCTCCATGATACACCGTATCCAAGACATGCAAGCTCCGAGACAAGGTGTTGTGGGATTGTGACGTGGGGGCTTCACTGACACAGAGTTCATCTTGCACTCATAAAAGATGTGTACTATAACTTATTGTATATTGTCACTTTTCATGATGTGTGCCGCTGACCTCTTGGCTGGGTCACCCTTGTGAAAGAGATCTTGAGCTCAGTGTTTTTTTTCTTTTTTGTTTTTTTAAGAGTAGTTTTTTGGCGTTTTGTGCCTTTATTGATAGGAGAGAGAGAGTGACATTAGATAGGTTTGTGAAAGGGGGTGAGAGAGAGTAGGAGGAAGACACTACGCAAACTGGCCACAGGCTGGACTCGAACCCGGGCTGACAGGAGTATAAACATGGGTCAGGCCTGGTTGCTTACCACTTCACCAAACCAGCAGCCCATCTCAGTGGGTTTTTTATCTAACTGAAGGCTAAATAAAATAAAATAAATCATGAATTATTTCATCCATTTCTTACATTGGATGTTACTGTGTGTCTCCTCCTTTGTGGCGCCTGTCTCACTTCAGTAACGTATATTCGTGTACGTATATTCTGCTGGACATTTTGAACGATGCCAGTCATCCTCTGCACACGTCATCAGCAACCAGAGGATCCTGTTCAGCCCAAGACTGCTCCTTTCTTTTTTTATTTCTTTTAATTTACCTCAAACTTGGGAAAAAAAAAACAACAACAAAAACAACCAAGTCAAGTGGACAAGATTGGTGGTACCCTCCTGTTAAAGGAAAAAAAAAATCACAATGGTCACTGAAATAACTTGAAACTGACAAAAGTTCTAATAAATAAAAATTACTTAAGATTAACTAATAATAATCATACATTGCTTTTGAATTGTGGTTCAACAGTATCATTTTTTGTCATCATTTTTGTCTAGGCCAGTTTCATTATTTTGTTTTTTAAAATGATTCTGTTGAACCACAATACAAAAGCAGTGTCTGATTTTCATTCGTTAATTTTCAGTTAATTTTTTTTTATTATTACTTTTGTCAGTTTCAAGTTACTTCAGTGACCATTGTGGGGTTTCTTTATTTAACGGGAGGGTACCAACAATTTTGTCCACGTGTGTATGTACACCAAACAACTGTACATGTCCATCAAACAAATACATATGTATGATCTCCTTGATAGAAATAAAAAATTACCAATAAATAAATAAATAAAATTCTAATTCAATACCAGCTGTCATTATTCAGGGAAACAGTTTAGATACAAGGGCAATATCTCCATTTAACAAACTACAGTCATTCTTCATAGAGAAATAATAATCTGCAAGCACAACCCTTCCTGTACAACTCCTCACTGAGAGGAGGAGGAGTAACAGGAAGACTGAGGATGCCATATTTCTATTTTACATCTTCTTATCTGCTATAATTGGTGCTACTGGAATCTTAATTTCCCTGAGGGAGTCTTACAAAGGGATAAGTAAAGTTCTGTCTAGTTTAGTCAAATCTATATAACATAACATTTTAACCCTTACATGAATTTTGTAATTTTCAAATTGTACTCCATTTTTCGTCTTTTTCAGTCTACAAGTAACGTGTGGATGACCCACGCGGAGATGGAGTCCCTGAACGCAGCCACCAAACCTCCGGTCAGTCCAGTCTCTGTCACACATGCCCCTGTCTTTAAGTTCTTCATGATTATTTTACTCAGTTTGGATTATTTTGGACGTCTTGTCTGGTCTGAATCATGTTGACAAGTCTCCCCTCCTTCCTCTTCTTCCTTATTTTCATTTCTCCTTCTATACGTCCCTCTTTTTCTTTCTTCGTGGGCCTAGGCCGTAGTGTTGTGCGTCCTTCTCTCTCCCTCTAGTTCCTGTTTCTGTGTGAACTGCTTCCAACTAATTACCCGTTCACTAACACACTCTTCCTCCCTTTTGTCCTCTTCTCCTGCTGCTGCTGCTGTTGCTGCTGCTCCCTCCTCTTCCTCTACCTCTCCTTCATCCGTCCACCCTGCTCTTCACCCTTTGCTCCACGTTCTCCCTCTCCACCTCCACATATCTCTCTCTTCCTATCCGTCTCTGTCTCTCTCTTCCTTCGGTGCTGCAGGAGCTGAAGGAGTTCAGCTGGGATCAGGTAAGGATCGGCTGCACCTTCTTACGAAGTCAGAATCAGCACATCATGAATGTCAGTCATCTGAGGCTGGCCGCAGTGAGTCATGTGCATCGTCATATCAGGCTGAATCAGTGTTGATCATCTGCGCCCCCCCCCCTCCAGATACTGGCCTATGGCGATATGAATCATGAGTGGGTGGGAAACGACTGGCTGCCCAGCCTGGGCCTGCCACAGTATCGCAGCTATTTCATGGAGTCCCTGGTGGATGCTCGCATGCTGGACCACCTGACGAAGAAGGAGCTGAGGGGACAGCTCAAAATGGTGGACAGCTTTCACAGGTAAAGCTCGTGTCTCTTACAGTCAGAACTAACAACTTCTGTAATCAATACTTACGTGTGTCAATAAAAAATGGGAATATTTAGTGTCTAGTACAGGATTGGCAACTGGTCCATTTGCAGCCCTTCACCTCACTCAATGCGGCCCACCAATCATTTAAAAAAAACAAACAAACAGGAAACATGAAGAAAACAAAACAACAACTGCTAAATACAATTCATCAAATATTTCTACTAACCTTAGAATACTGGTACATGCCTTTTTTTATTTCACAAGTCATTAAAAACGTACAGTGCTGTGATTTTATATCTAAATATCTTTTATGAGGCATTAAAATTAGGGATGCATGATATCGGAGTTTCGCTGATATCCAATATTTTTTAATTCATTATCCCGGATATCGAGATTTCTGGTCAGGAGCACAGGCTCTGTACTTAACAAAAATGGACTTGTTTCTTTAAGTGCTTGTTATATTATTGGGAGGAGCAGATGTAAAACAAGAAAAACAGCATTTTACTCTTGCAAAAATGAATCCCTTGATTTTTAAAAGTACCCTTGCAGAGATGAGAACGTACATCAATATTGTACATTTGTGTAATTCGCCGATATATGGCCAATATTTGTGGCCGATATATCAGCTGTAAATACCTGCAAAAATTTCAATATTGGCCGATACCGATACTTAACGTTTTAGGCTGATATCAGCCGATACCAATGTCAAACCGATAATACCGTGCATTCCTAATTAAAATGTAATACTTAATGTTAGTAATAACTACATTTGGAAACAACGGTAAAGCTAATATTTTTGTGATTTTAAAACTGGTAAACACTCGTTCCTTTATTGCAATGAAAAGAGGCTTAAATTGGCTTAAGTTATGTGTCATGTCATGTCATGTAATCCTTTTTTGAAGCTTCGTTTTTGCTATTTTCTATTTATATATTTTTTTTCCTCATTAAGAGTGCCCAATACAATACAGTACAGTATGCAGCCCTCAGGCACTGAAAAACATATAGGTATAGGTTCTGTATGCATAGTTTGTGTAATTGAATCTCAGTTCAGTTATTAATTGGTGATTAATAATTGTATAATTTAATTGCATTAAAAAAGGTCTTACATTATTATAATTTAATTAATATTTGCATAATGATTTACACGGTCATAGTATTTTGGTTATTTCATGTTAATGATAAGTGCTAAGGATGAAATAAGAGCCTGTAGCTTTAAGAAAGCTGTTGAGCTCGGTGATGCTACCTGACTTTGTGTGTAGACGGCATGAGACCCGAGGGGAGCTGACGGCTTTTCTGACCCTGTTTCGGACCGTGTGGAGGTGTTCATACATCTTTAAGAAAAGATAAAGATAAGATAAGATAAACCTTTATTTTCCCCAGAGGGGAAATTCAGATGTTGTAGCAGAACGGGGGTAAGTTCAAGGGTAAGTAGCATGCATTAAGGTCAATAAAATAATATATGATATAAAGATAGAGATCAATAAACTGTACAGGGGCAAAAAACAAAATGGAATAGGTGGAGGTATTTACAATTATCAAAATTAAATTAACAGAGTAAGTGTCATACAGGACAACTGAGCCATACTGCGCAGTACAGTGATGTTAAAGTGACAGTGTGACAGGTCATTTGAGGCCGTGTTGGGCAGCAAATGTAAGAGGTGGATTCTTATTCGTATTTTATTATATATGATTTTGTTCAGTAAATCTGAGAAGACCAACCTTTGTGCCGGACTCACTTTTTGACATAGGTCAGCCATAAGTTCCTGCAGAAGGTTTTATTGGAAAACCTACAATCTGCATTAATGGGTACAGCGCTAAACTCTGCTTTCATTTGCAGATTGGCGACTTCATCTAATCAAGTTGAGGAAATGTAAATAATGAAACTTATTATTCCACAAAATCTATGAATCAGACAAGCAAGATCAGAGTTTGTTGTACCAAACTGCACTGATCAAACCGTAAAGCTCCATTGGTAAAAATCAGAAAATCATTCTTATCTGTTGGGTCTTTTTCTGTGTGGGAAATATGAAGGTGCTAAAACATATTTAGAGAGTTGGGATGTTGTTGTGACACTCGGGCCGCTCAGGTGTGTGTCTCCAGGCTCTCTTTAACTTTTCTTAAAGGGTCAAAAGGAAGTCAGGTCGTGTTAATGCTTTTTGAGTAAAGGTGAGAGTGGGAACACGCCCCTCAGTTAACCCGCCCCGACCTCCCTCTGCCTCTTTGACCTCTCCCAGGGTCAGCTTGCATTACGGCATCATGTGCCTGAAGCGTCTCAACTACGATCGCAAGGAGCTGGAGCGGAGACGAGAGGAGAGCGTCCACCAGAACAAAGGTGAGCTCCAACATTATCTCATTACCCGTGCCCCCGACCATCTGACCTCTCACACCCGGCTAATTCCTCCATTCAGGCTGAGCTATTGTCCTGTTCAAAGCATACCACAGGGAATATGAAGCCTAAATATTACAATCATCGGTCAACCTGCTATTTTAACCCCAGTTTTCCAAGTGGTTTTGTGATTCATCAGCCCAGAATAAGTCCTCTAATAATAAAAAAGTGGACCCCTCTAATCAGTGGTTGTCAAAGCTTGGTTGAGACTAATCGTGGGGGTTTCCAGGAATTTTATTTCACAGGAAGGACCTGTTCCTACCAACACCTCTAACTAAAAAATAAAAACTAAAATGTCAAATTTTCTGCCATTTTAAACATTTTAAGGTAGGAGCTTTCTCTCTACAAACTGAGACAATACAATTATATAGATAAAAACAAATTTATATCAATCAACCAATCAGTTTTATTTATATATATATATATATATATATATATATATATATATATTTTTTTATTTTTTTTTTTTTCTTTTTTAACTTGAATGGAGAACATACATATATATGTACACCTTTATGCATATACAACAAGATAAAATAAAATAGTAAGAAAATGCAAATAGCTGTTACAGCATTTTTTTAACAACATTAATCCTTTCAAAACCGGATTCTGTTCAAAATGGGTGTAGGACGAAGTAAAAAAAACTTCTCTAGTCCCACCCCTTAATCCTTCTCAAAATGTATTGCTTAAATTCACCCTGAAGCACTGTTCAGGTCATAGCCAATAATTTAGTTAGCAGCAAAAAGCAATGACAAAATCAGACGAATAATAGAATAGAATAATAAACCTTTATTCATCCCACACGGGGAAATTTGCAGTGTTAAAGCAGCAAAGGGGACAGCGTTGATAAAGAATAAGTATAAAAATGGTATAAAAAATAGCATGAAAAATAGTAGTATTTACATTATTCTACCAGTATAAATATAAAAAGGGCTTGAATACAGAAACTAAAAAGCAAATCCTATAAGGATTATTTACACATTCACCAAGTAATTGCAGATGAATGTAAGTGATTGCACATGGATGAATTGCACATTGTCAACATTGTCAACAGCATAAACCACAAAATTCAAAAACAAAACGACACATCACTGGATACGCAGCATCCATGATGTTACTGATTTTCCCTTTGTTTTCCTATCCTGTATCTGTTTATTATTTCACTTTTAAAGATGTATTTAAACCAACCTACTGTTTTACATGATTTCCATAATTTAACTCCTTTTGTTGAGACACAGTGAAGTTTCATATTGGTCCTCACTGGATGTTTTTTTAACATAAAAATTCCTCGAAGATGATGTTTGCCTTCTCTCAGATGCTATTATACTACTATTATACATACACACACATATATGCAACATATACATACATACATATACATAAATAATAATAACTGTAGTGATGGCAGGTAGGATGTCAAGAGGATTTGGAGACTAATGCACGTCAGAGACGTGAAAGTAAAACAAGAGATAAAATCAAGATGACTGATGAAATATAGGGTGAAATCCTTATTGAATAACAGTAAAGAGGCATCCTTTGGAATTGGAAACTTAAGAACATTTTCTATACATTTAGTGACTTTGGAGCAAAGATCAGCAGCATTGGGGCATTCCCCAATAATATCAAAATACCTACCAACAGTATTTAAGTTGCATTTAGTACAGTTGGAATTATCTGTGAGCTTCATTTTCAAGCGCCTGTAGGGTGTGGCATAATATTTAAGCACAAATTTGTAATGAATGAGCTGGTGTGCTGGGTTATTTGATGATATAAATATGATTTCCAAATATTATCCCAGTCTTAAATGATATTTTGCCCTTGGAGGTCATGAGTCCAGGATTTGGAGACCCCTAGAAATTTAACATTTTTAGAAACCAAGTCAGAATAAATGGTGGAGGCTAATCCAGTAGACTTTTGTTGTGGGTTTATCCAAGCACGGAGTTGCAGATGTAAAAACGAGGAGAACCCAGATAGGGAATGGTGATTCTTAAGCTGCTGAAATGCAAGTAGTCCATCTCTATTATAAGGTCCAAAAGTCTGTGTAGTCCCTTGGAAACCCAGGTCTCATTATAATAATGGCCAGAGTCCTGTAACAAGTTGTAATTATACCATATTGGAAACCTCCATTTTTAAAAGTACCTACATGCTGTATCTAAATGTGGACATAGCCTAAATTAAGGAGAGATAGAGTGGGAAATGACGTGCAGTAAAGGGAATCATTGCCGCCCTTATGACAGCAACATCTGTGCATGTGAACAGAAATCACCACTATGATGTTGACGTAGGCATTCAGATGCCATTTTCCGTGCTGCCAGCAAAACCTAAACATAGACACAGACCCTGTCATCATGCAATGACACCGTGAACGATGTTTGCACATTTTGATCTGGGATTTCTACACTCGCTGCTAAAGCATCCTAAAACGGAAATTGCAATCAAAAGGGAGAACCTGGGACAAAAATCCTATCAACACGCAAGGCCCTTCATTTGTAATACGCTTTTATTTGGTTGGTACCAAATATCCACACAAATCTTTCACCAACATCATGGATATTACATTTTAATCTGTGTTGCAAAATATAAATATAAAATCAATCATAGAAGATAAATATTTCACCTCACTAATCCAGGGATGTGTTCCCTGAGAGCTGTTCACACATCCGTAAAGGTCTAATCTCAGAGAGTCTCATCACATTTATGACGTTTGGGGGAAGCCCGTCCAAAATCTCTGTTTTGAGTATGTCATTATTTATATGTAGATGTGTAAATGTCATTTTTGGTTCTCACAGTTTATCCATGAACTGCTGAACAAACATTAAAAGTGACAGCTCGATTTGTAGATACTTGTTTTTGCTTGTGATGCTATAACAGGGTTAGGTGTGGGTTTTCAGGGTCAGTGAATCATATTATGATGGTAACTTTATAATGGGACTATTGCTTATAGCTGTAACAGCAATATGTGAGCTACCTTGGCGGAGGTTTGCGCTCTCTGAGTGCTCTCCAGTTTTTTAATGTGGCTCTGTTACTTTTCAGAACACCAGATTCAATCTTTAAAAACATGTATTTATATTCATATGTATTTATAAACTCTTAAATTTAACTAAAAGCACCTTCTTTCTTTTTATACCATATGTATGACAATATCATCTGCATAGCGATGTAGCCTGATATTGAATCATGCTTACCAGTCTTGAGGGTAAATAAGAGTAATGTCAAAACAAGTTTACACTTAACTCATCATTTCTCATTTCTCAATAGGCCTGGGGTATTATGACAGTGACAATATTATAAATGACAAAATGTAATTTCTTTCATTTATTTATTTATCCTTTACTCTGACCCTTATACAAAATCATGTACAGTGGATGTAAATATTTTCTTTTTTAATATTTAGTTTCTTTCCACATTTTCTGGATTTTCATTTAAATACAGTATATACACTAAAGTGCAACATGCATATCCTGCCCCTTTAAATAAATAAAAAAGTTTAATAACAAAAGAATAAGAATCTTTATGGTGTGATCACCAAAGCTGCAATTTTACACATACTGTTTTACAAATTTGCAGAAAATTTGCATTTACAGAAGTGCTGGTAGGCAGGTCAACAATACAGAGTCTGTGTTTAGGAGTAGAAGTTGGAGTATCTCTTAAATGATGAAAACAGATTATTCATCATCAATAATAGATGATGAATAGTGTGTTATGTGCTTTTGATCATTGATTTCCTTACTGTTGTCTATACTGTAAACATAGTGAATATTGCACTGAAGCTTGATTTGAAGAAAATATAGATCTTTTCCTGGAGTCGTAGTCACCAGTGTCAGACAATGCCAAAGTTACTTTACCATCACCTTATTTTCAACAAGACCCTTTCAAAGTGTGAAGGTAGAAACTCCCAATCTCTGCAGACCATAAAAATCATTTGAGTCCTCACATTAGTTTTGGCATTTAAACCAAGAAAACCTCACAAACTTTCAAATAATAAACAAAACAGAAGTTTTCTTTGATTCCACTGTGAACCACAAAGCTGGCTGGGAAATGTATGGACCACCTCTTAGTCCTCCCCCCCACCTTCTCTCAGGGGATTACAAGCCACGGCTTTCTAGAGCAATTTGGCTGGATAATGATTACATAAATGTCAACACTCGCGGTCATTAAACAACTCTCCTGCCCTCCCACCGCTCTGCCTCAGCGTACACATGTTGTACATTCACAGCCGATTCATCTTGGCTGATTTCCTCCCTGAAGAATTCCCAGAGTTAGGAACTGTGTGGGTTTTTTTAGGCTTGACCATTTCAGTCCATGTTAGAGAATACATCAGTTCAGATGTAGATTTTCACCACTTCTCTCCTTCACTTGTTAATACTTCATTGGCAGTAAAGCCCCTTTGGTGGGGTATTAATAAACCAGAGCAGCCCTGAGCTTCAGGAAGTGAGCTGAATATTAAGAAACCTGATCTGGCTTATAAAAACAGCGAGCAGACAGCTTGCCATTCGCAGATGGATGCCTCCTCTCTCTTCTCCTCCTTCCTCACCTTCTTCTCTCGTTTCCCCAGATGTGATGGTTTGGTCCAACGAGCGCGTGATGTGCTGGGTGCAGACTCTCGGCCTGAAGGAGTACGCCGACAACCTGCGTGAAAGCGGCGTCCACGGGGCTCTGCTGGCTCTGGACGACACCTTCGACTACACTGACCTGGCCCTGCTGCTGCAGATCCCTAACCAGAACACACAGGTAAAGGACAGGTGGTCAAGGGTAAGGGTGGGAATCGAATTTCAATCCAGAATTGACCCTTCACTAAGCCCCTCCCACAAATGGCCACTGTCCAATCCTACGTTAGCAACCGTAACTATGCACAAGAGGCCTGTCAGGCTTTTGTCAGAAAACAATATACCTTAGCAGTGTACATATGAGACTAGCAAGTCTGACAATCTATATCCAAGAAGTTTGGAGGGTGGTGTTGATTTTTTTACCTTCCCCAAGCCCAAGATGCAAGAGGAAAGATGCCGGGTGTGGATAAAGCACCTATGTTTGTTCTAAAGTAAGGTGCCAACTACCGTTAGCTAACCATAGCTCTAGCTGTGTTCGAAACCATCCACTCATTCACTCAGTCACTCTTCCCTATGTAGTGTAAATGAATTAGTGAACTACGTAGGGAATGACTGAACGAGATTTCGGACACTACACTGAAATTTTCTAAACATCACTGCGTCAGTAGATGAGCCGGATATTCTTGTGAAGGAGTGGATGCGCCAAGAATCACATAAACAAACGGGACACTCAGGAGGATAAGTAGCAAATTTTGCAGCTGTTTACAACCGTTAAAAGACGTAAAAAAGCTACGCTACGAACATGTTAAAGATACTTTCTTACATTTATGAACGAAAGCAGCGCCAATTTGTGCCTTAGCAGCCGTCTTTCTCTTCTTCTTCTTCTTCTTCTTCTTCTTCTTCTTCTTCTTCTCTGGAAAAACATGACCGCATTGCATTGTGGTATACGGGAGTACAATATAGGGTACATCACATGTACACTCACATTTGCTGTGCATTGTGGGTGTTTTGTAGTGCACTATATAGTGAATGAAATTAACGCTGAGAACTCAACGACACTACTAAATGGCGAACACACTATATAGTGCACTAAATCCGTGATAGGGAACGATTTCGAACACAGGTTCTGTGTGTTAGGTAAGATAACATTGGCAAACAAAGACGTCTCAATAGTAGGTTACTTCTGTTAAACCTTGAGCCACTGAGTAATATTTGAGCAAGAGAAATATTAACAGATAGAGACAAGTCCTGACGGACTGATATCTGCTAGCATTTTGTGAACAGACGCCCTGAAAATGGGCAATCACAACGATAATGAAAGCTAACTTAACATTTATCTCAATTAAAACAATATACATTGACTTACCCTGCCGCACAAGAACATTGTTGTTCTTGTATGTGATTGTTTTGAACATGAAGTGTCAACACGTGGGGTGCTGGACGCTTGCATTGAGATCTGTGACCTTTCCCCTCTATTTTAATGTCCTCATCATTTGATTTGGTGGATGTATCTCTCAAAAGCAAACTGGAGACCTTTCTGTCTGCTTCTTTCTGATATCTCTGAAGAATTTGTCCAGAAATTGGCAGATATGTCCTTCTGACTCACTCACCGGTATCGCTAAAAACTCCATATTTCTCATTGTAGGAGGGACAGTTTGACGGGCATAGCAACAGTGACCAAGGGGGACAGTCAGTTAATTTAGTTTTAGTTTTTGTCAATGTGCACTTGTTCTTATTAGTTACTGTCCAGTTTTCGTCAGGGGAAAAAAGGTTGTTGATGAAAACTATGACAAAAATAATTAGCCAACAAAATTAACACTGGAGAAGAGGACACCAAACCTCACTTTTATACCAATTCACCACTGAAGAGTTTTGTTGCCACAGCATTGCCACCTTCAACTGACTCAGGCTCCATACATGCTGATATTACCCTCCCTACTCAATTGCAGTTACTGATACATAACGTTACCCAATAAAACTAAGCAATCATGTCAGAAATATTGGCAGAAATGTCTGCATTATGATTTATCAAAATCTGTCTGGTAATATCCTTATTTTTCCATTGACAGGTTTAGTCTGTGATCCCGTCTTTCAACCATAAACTATTGCATTGCTCTTCTTTAACCCTTTAACTACCAGCTCAACTGTTTGGCAGGTCATCAATAAATTCAGGGATATTTAATGTTTTAATCACTGATTGATTCTGTCCACATTTCAGGGAACAGTGAAGGGATTTAAAAGCTAACAGTTGATTACATGATGACATAAAATGCTCAAATATTTGGGACAGAATCCATCAGAAAAGGCAGAAATGTTTGTAAATAAAATAGATGATACTGAGTTTGACACACAAAAAATGTTTTTGATGAATAACAGATTTATATATATAAATCATCATATCAGTAAATGGTTAAGTATTTAGAATAATAATGATGGTGATAATAATAATAACAGCTTTTAGCTTTTTGAACCTTTAAATCACACACAAAGAAAATATCACTTCTTTTGGTTTGTTTGCAGTTTTTCCTGTCCTTTTTTTAACACATTAAACATTCCTGAATTTATTGACCTCAGCCAAACAGTTGAGCTTGAAATTAAAAGGTTAATAATCTAACATTCATTTCTCCTTGCAGCACATAAAAGTTCCTGATGTTTGATTCGACTATTTTTCCCAGAATAATAATGGTATTGCATGTTTTTTATTGTATTCAGTTGTAAAGGCATCCATAAAAGCATTGCATTTATAGTTATTTATGACAGACTGGCTTTGTAATGATCCAGACAATCAAGTGTGGTATAAATTAGGTTCTTTGTTCCTAAACCAAAACATAATTCAATTTATCTTTGTTCTTCTGAGCCATACATAAGCCATAACATTATTAGAGTAATACATCAGGGTGCCCTCTTGGCTTGGGAGTGCAGACTTTAACTGTTAGTGTGGCCCTCTGCATCTTCGTGCCTGTAATTTCCTGTTGGCTCTTTGCTGTCTTTAATAAAAGGCTTAAAATACCTCATCTGGTTTAAAGCAGTTCAAACACGAGCTAATGAATGCCAGCGCAGCACAGCCGCCCTGAAAATGTGTCATCTGCAGAGTCCAAATGAATCTGAGCGCTCTGCATCACCTCTCTCCCGCAGGCCCGACAGCTCCTGGAGCAGGAGTACAACTCGCTCATCTCCATGGGAACCGAGAGACGGCCCGATGAGGTCAGCGCGCTAATCAGCTCTGAGAGGTTTAAGAATAAAGTTTGACTGTCAGGTAGGGCCGTGCGTTTGTTCTCACTCTGTCTGTCTGCCTGTCAGGATGGAACGAAGACGTTCACACGCTCGCCCTCCTGGAGGAAGATGTTTAGGGAGAAGGACCTCCGGGGTGTGACCTCCGACTCCGCCGAGACCCTGCCTGCTAACTTCCGTGCCTCAGCCATCGCCACGCCCTCCGTTACCCTGAGAAAGGTTCAGAGTGATGGTGAGTGTGACCTTCGACCTCTGACACTCTCGCTCTCATGTTCAGCTCCGCGGAGGCCCTGAAGGCGCGTCCTGAATTAGACGATGTGTGAAGGAGGACCTGTTACTCTAGACGGCGTTACTCACACGATGAGCACGACAGGAATCAGGACAAGAGGTCTGATGTAGCACGTTAGCGGGGGGAGGTGTACTGAGGTAAAGGTTTTCTGCAGATCAAATCTGAGCTGGTGTATACGTGTGATTATTGTTAGAAATATCTCAGTGCTGTACATTTATTTAAAGGGGTAGTTTTTGTTAGGTTGATAGGAAAAATCCTGGAAAATGATTTCCAGAAAAGAGTGGGAACCCTGATAGCAGAATCACTCTGATCACAGACTTCAGATCAGGTACACGGAGGTTTCTGTGTCCTCAAGTTAGGAACACGCCAACTTTGCACCTCATTTTCAGACAAACACACCCCAATGCAAACAGGAGGACATGTTGATTTTTTTGTTAGGTTTATAGGTTTTTTTTAAGTGTTGCTTGAGGCATAGCACTAGTAACTACACTGCCTGGCCAAAAAAAAGGTCACATACTCTAATATTTTGTTGGACTGCCTTTAGCTGTGATCACAGCACGCATTCGCTGTGGCATTGTTTTGATAAGCTTCTGCAATGTCACAAGATTTATTTCCATCCAGTGTTGCATTAATATTTCACCAAGATCTTGTATTGATGATGGAGAGTCTGACCTCTGCACAAAGCCTTCTCCAGCACATCCCAAAGATTCTCAGTGGGGTTAAGGTCTGGACTCTGTGGTGGCCAATCCATGTGTGAAAATGTCTCATGCTCCCTGAACCACTCTTTCACAATTTGAGCCCGATGAATCCTGGCATTGTCATCTTGGAATATGCCCGTGCCATTAGGAAAGAAAATATCCATTGATGGAATAACCTGGTCATTCAGTATATTCAGGTAGTCAGCTGACCTCATTCTTTGGGCCATAATGTTGCTGAACCTAGACCTGACCAACTGCAGCAGCCCCAGATCATAGCACTGCCCCCACAGGCTTGGACAGTAGGCACAAGGCATGATGGGTGCATCACTTCACCTGCCTCTCTTCTTACCCTGATGCTCCCATCACTCTGGAACAGGGTAAATCTGGACTCATCAGACCACTGCCAGTCCTCCAGAGTCCAATCTTTATCCTTACTCGCAAACTGAAGCCTTTTTTCCGGTTAGCCTTACTGATTAGTGGTTTTCTTAAGGCTACACAGCTGTTCAGTCTCAATCCCTTGAGTTCCCTTCACATTGTGCGTGTGGAAATGCTCTTACTTTCACTATTAAACACACCCCTGAGTTCTACTGTTGTTTATCTTCGATCTGATTTGGCCAAACGTTTAAGTGATCGCCAGTCATGATCATTCAGGATTTTTTTCCGACCACATTTCTTCCTCGAAGACGATGCTTCCCCACTATCCTTCTAGTTTTTAATAATTCATTGGACAGTTCTTAACCCAATTTTAGTAGTTTCTGCAATCTCCTTAGATGTTTTCTCTGCTTGATGCATGCCAATGATTTGACCCTTCTTAAACAGACTAACATCTTTTCCACGACCACAGGTTCCCAGCATTTAGGAGTGTAAAGAAGAAAATGTGACTTTTCAGCCTAAAAGACCTAAAATGAAAAGTATTTTTCATCAAAATAGTTGCTAAAGTGGCTTTATTCTTGTATTCAATAAAGCTTTCCATGTTTTTTTTTTTTTTTTGTTTGTTTCATGTGTCCAAACTTGATAAATGAGGTTGTTAAAATGAATGATCACCAACATTTGTTTCCCCGTTAACAAATAGCTTGAGTTACATAATCCCAAGAACAAAGTAACAAGCTCTAAGCTGTTGGTTGTTTTCACGCTACCGGGCCATTACACTGCGCTGGAATTTTCTGTTTCCCTTTGATTAAAAAAAAAGGCTGGGAATAACAAGGAGCAGACACTTCAAAGCACAGAGGAAGACTGTTATCCCAGACTCCTCTTCTTAATAAGAAAGCCTGTGGAAGGTCAGCGCTGTTATAGACATTACAGTTAAAATAATGACTGTGTCCAAACTCGTTGTACATTCTGTATAATGACAATAAAGGCCATTCTGATTCTGAATCTTCTGATTCTCTCTCTTACAGCCAACTCTGGAGCCCGGGGTGAATCTGCCTCAGTGAGGACGTACTCCTGTTGAAGGGCTGAGGTGAGAAACACGTTAATTAAAATGTCTAGAAATGTTTTAATCCATTTGTAAGAGAAAAACTTAAAGGCTCTGTTTACATCTTGTTTCAACTTCCAGTTTGGTCAATTAGATTTAAAGATGTAGGCCTGACCGATCGGTGTGGATGCACCCGAATGTGTAGTCAAGATTATTTGATAGCAGATATCTGGGATTATCTTGGATGCCTTCAACTGAATCAGTAATCAGACACAACTGTTACTGCAATCATAAACTTTGGAAAATATTAGTAATCTGAGTGACAGCAGCTGTTAAACAACAATGACTCAAACTTGGCTCATAACAGTCGACAGCCTGTAAACAAGAGATGGAAACTGAGAACAGGTTCCAACTAGTTTGGCTATCAATATTACTTCCCTCTCTGCCGAACAAATCCTTTATCAGATCCCTCCACTTAGCCTAGCATGCCTGTGCTCAAAATATCAATACAGTAAAATACAGTCATGCACTCTTTGCCGATACGTGTATTAGGGTTGTCA
Source organism: Cetoscarus ocellatus (assembly GCA_037902135.1). Lineage (NCBI taxonomy): Eukaryota > Metazoa > Chordata > Actinopteri > Labriformes > Labridae > Cetoscarus > Cetoscarus ocellatus. The sequence goes on from JBAMNC010001169.1 coordinate 387,723, forward strand.
TAATATTAAAATTTCAAACTCGATATCGATAAACTAAGAAGATATTCGGTACTTGATACTATTTTTGCTACCGCGGGGAAAAAAAATGACAAAAAGGCATAAAAAACATTTTTATTAACATGAAAAACAGAACCGCAGATAAATAATCAATTAAATAAAATAAATAATGAGAAAATGAAAAAAACAAGACAATAATAAACAAGACAAGACTTCCCTTGAAGCTGGTGTATGAGTGTTTGTTTTGTTGTGTTGTACAACAGTATCTTGATGGAAGAACATAATGTGGATTTAGCTGCATGAGAAGTTGTTGAACCCAGGTTTCTCTACCATGTAAATGGATACTTGATCCTCATGGATGTACTCTGCAACAGCTCCGTTATGTTCCTGGGATCATATTTTTGTTGTTTTTCAAACAGCAGTGGTCAAGTTGGCTGTAATTTCAGAATCAGACTTTATTGTCATTGCACATGTCACAAAACAACCAACATTCATTGAGCAGCAAGCTAAACAAGGCAAGCTCGGACTACAGTAGCGCGCTAGTCACAGCTAATGCCTAATAACAATACAACCAACATTCTTTTTCTTTATGCTCTTTCTATTGTGTAGTAAGTGCAGTGTTGCCAGATCTTTCTACTAAAATAAACAACCAGGAAAAAAAACAAGCAATCTCCAGCTGTTTTTTTCACATGTGATATTTTCCTTTTTTTTTTTTATTTTTTAAAGAGAAATCTACATAAAGCGTGTTTTGATTTTCATCTACATTACATTTGAATTTAATGGGGTCATTTTTTTCTTATTTGGCTCTTTACTTATTCAACATCCTGTCATGATTCGGCTAGTTTTGAGTCATTAAGTTCTGTTTTATTTTGTATTGTGTTCCTCGTTTACACCTCTTGTGTTTCCCTGTTCTTGGTTTTAGTTAAGTTACCCATTTTAGTAATTAGTTTAGTCTCTGTGTTCCACTTTCTCTGTGTTGGGTCATTTGTCTTCAGTGCTACACTCTTTGAGTAAGCCTCTCGTCTCCAGTGTTCCCCAGTGTGTTGATAGTTTGTCTTCCTCCAGTGTTGCTTCTGTTTGGTTAGATAGTTTCCGTTTTTTGCTTGGACTTCGTAGTGATGTTGTTTTGCACTTTGAGTTTAGTTCTAGGATTTATCTTTCTTTGTTGAGCAGGTTTTTTCTTTTAGTCTTTTGTTGTGTATTTTGTACCTTTTTTTGGAAAGGATTAGTTTTAGTTTTTGGATCCTTTTTTGTTAGTTCTTCAATAAAACCTTTTTCTTTAATCTTCATTCGGTTCCTTCTCCCTGTTTTTTGTTAGGTTGTTTTATAGTTCGAGCTTCAGTGGATCTAGTGTTTCCTTGTGTCTTTAGTTTTTTGTTGTATTTTATAGAGACTTTTTTTCTACTTTGAGTTTTCATCTAGAGTTTTCTCATTTATTTCTTAGTGTTTGTAGTTTGTTTTTGTTTTCTTTGGTAGAGATTTTGATTTGTGTACTTTGACTTTTTGTTTCGGATTAGTTTTTGATCCTGTTTTACTTGTTTAATGAAACCTTTTTGTTTATCTGCATGTTGGGTCCTCACCTTTGTTTTTTTTTAGTTTATTTGGATTTCAAACCCTGACACATCCTTTTGTTTGGAGGTGGAACATCCTTTTCTTTATACAGAAGTGAAGTACTGTTATTCATAACTCTGTTATCACTCAACAGTCTGTCTAACCTTGATTTTTGTAACCAAACACACATAGTCAGGCTTTTATCTAAGTCTTATGTTGATCCTCTACAGCTTTATTATGGTGAAAACAGTAATAGCTACATTAGAAATCAATGTAATTCTGGCTGTAAGGATTTCTTTTGGTAGAAACATCATTTCTGCCTCTTTTTACGGTAAAATTTACATTTGTGTTTGGAGTGGGAGAAAAAAGTTTGTGTAACTTCTGAATTGAGTTTATATTGGGAATAGAGTGAGCATCAGATCCCTCTTGGGTTTGGGGGCACAACAAGCCCAAAAAACAAAACCCCCAACTGCCAATATTTACAAGCAACTTTTCGCTTATAATAAACAGACCTGGCAACTATGAATGAGCATATCAGAATTTCCAAATGGATGTTGACTCAAAATGTAACGAGGGTAAGGATGTTGAGATTTTCTTCTACAATCACAGGGTTTTCACGCATCCTGGAAAACCTGGAAAATGATTGACCAATTTTCCAGTCATGGAAAATGAGGGAAAAAGTAAAATGTCCTGGAAAAACTTGAATTGTCCTGGAAAAGTATTTATCTTCCTTCTACCTTGTTTGTGAACAAACATAGAAAATGAATTAAAAATGTACTTGGTAACTAATGCACACTTAGCTGTAAAATGTGAGTAGATAAAATAATGCAAGTTAAGGAATAAAATATACAAACTCAAAACAATGGTGACAAAAATAAAAAATGGCAAAATAAAATTTAGGATACTTAAACAGTAAATTGACAAAATCTATTTATAAAAAGTAGGGTAAATAAAGATAAAACAATAAGTATAAATCATAAATTTATAATAGTAAGACACTACATAAAAGCCAGGCTAAAAAGACATCTTGCAGACAATGTTCATGCCTGAGAGTTAGAAAGAAATACATTTTAAGGGGGGTGAAAACGTCCTGGGAAACGATTTCCAGAAAAGAGCGGGAACCCTGAATCATCTGCAGCTCTTTGTTTCATGTTTCTTTTTCTTTGCTTTGGACTTTTTGCCTTCAGATTGCAGTAGTTTGGGGTCATTAAGCGTTGGGGTTTGAGTTGAGTGGAGGCCACGGACCCACTGACACATAAATAATGCTGTTTCTCTCCTCAGGGCGCTGACTGGATCGGGACTACAGGACCCTCTCACTCATCCACGGAGAAAGAAGCAATGAATATAACCATATAACTAGAAAATAAACCTATCGGCCTGGCCATTCTGCAATAACAGAAGAAAGAAGACGGGAAAAGGACATGAAGAATGTAACGAATGTATTTTTGAGCAGACAAAGACAGTAGCACAGGATCAGCTGTTTTCTCTCTCTCTGCGTGTGCGCTGCGCGGCGGGGTTACCAGAGGACGAACGTCGGTGTTGTTCAGGCTTTTCGCCGGTCGCGACTGTTTCCTCTCTCTTCATTCCTGTCTGCACACAGTCAGCACAGTCGGTAATATCAGGGCTCATTTTCCTCCCTTCAGAGGAAACCACTCGCCGCCGCTGAACTCTCCAACAACAGGTGTTGGTAATGAGAGAGAAGTTCACCCCGCTGTAAATGTTAGGGCTGAAAAACAAGAGAGTGGGAGAAGAGGCTGCCGAAGTCTAAACAACACCGGCGTTCTTTCTGCTCCGAGGTGTCTGGTGTCACCCGCTGTGTCGTCTGTAGGTCTGTCAGGGGCGTCGAGGTGCCCCCAGTCGGTCGAACGCGTCCGGATCCAGACCGACATTTAGCTCAGGCCACATCAGAGGGGACCATCCTCGCTCTTTGTCTCTTGGCACCTTGAAAGCCGATAGGCAGAGTCATGCCTTTTGAAGGGACCTCATTATGAAGCATCAAAGGGTCCTGGGTGGGGAGGCAGGGTGAAGCAGGGCCACAGAGACATTGTGTTCTCTGATTTTATGATGTTGAAGGCAGGAACTCCGTAACGTTAGTGTTGGTGCCACTTTCTCAGCAGACTGACTTTAAAAGGAGCCTGTGGGCCCTCACTTTGGGTCGACGGCGAGTTTCAAAGGGGCAGGAGGATCGTTTTTAAGCGATGCCTTTCGAAGGAAATATTCCCTTCAGTCAGTTTCCCGTAAGAAAATCAGTCATCTTTCCTTCATCTGATGGTCTTTAACTAAGAAGAAGTGCTGTCAAAGTTAAAACACGTTAAATTTAAAGTACTCTTAGCCAGGGTTACCACGCGTCCTGGAAAACCTGGAAAATGATTGACCAATTTTCCAGTCATGGAAAATGAAGGAAAAAGTAAAATGTCCTGGAAACTCTTGAATTATCCTGAAAAAATATTTATCTTCCTTCTACGTTGTTCATGAACAAAAATCAAGTATAGGAAATGAATTAAAAATGTACTTGGTAACAACTGCACAATTAACCATAAAATATGAGTAGATAAAATAATTTAAAGTTAAAGAAGAAAATATAAAAATCTCAAAACAATGGTGACAAAAAGAAATAATAAAAAATGACAAAATAAAATTTTGGCTACTTAAACAGTAAATCAACAAAATGTATTTATTAAAAAGTAGAGTAAATAAAGATTTTTTAAAAAAGTATAAACCATACATTTATATAGTAAGACACTACATAAAAGCCAGACTAAAAAGATAGATAGCAGACAATGTTCATGCCTGAGAGTTAGAAATAAAGAAATTTCAAGCTCAATATGATACAGTGGAGCTAGCTAGAGATATCGGTCATCAACTTCCTGTTAGCACCACTAGAGCCGTGGAAAGAGAGTTACGTCAACTCCGTAGCAGGGGTGTAAATCACCAGTTTCATGACGATAAGATATCGATTCTTTGGACAACGATACGATATTTGCCGATATCACAAAGTCTGCCACGATTTGATTTCGATTTGATTCGATTCAGTGGCCTTCGATCGATTTAAGATGATATTATGTACATAGTTAACACAGTCAGCTACATTTCACCTAAATCAAGAAAAAAATACAAAGAAGTTTTGATGTTTTGACAGTTTTATTGCTGAAACGTTTTAGACATTTGAATGAAAATCATTCTTTTTAACAAAAGAAAATAGACCTGTGCTGTGTTTCACTGTAAAGTGCCACATTTTCGTGTTACCAGTTAACATTAAGGGTCACTTCTTACTTACAGTCATAAACATAACATAATTCCTATCAGCTCACGTTGAATCTCACCTTTTATTTGCTCGTACAGCCTCGGTATGCAGGTTTCACTGTATGTATGGAGTAGCTCCCAAAAACCGTCATTTTCGACAACACTATAAGGCCTCGTGTCTTTACAGATGAAAAATGAAATGGCAGATGTTATATTCATTGCTCGTTTGGAGTTGTGGTTCAGCCTTTGTGGAAAGAAGTCGGTCAGAGGTGTTGAGCAGGCAGCTGGATCTACGGCAAAGCTAACGCTACCATGAGGGTCAATATCTTGTTTCTTTTTAAGATGCCTGGCCAAGTTTGTCGTGTTTCCTAAGTATTTTATCTCGTACGATATTTCTTTCATATCGCACTTGTTTTGTCTGTTGACCCGTCTTTCCAGCGAAATCCAAAATGTGTCCACACAGCTGACTTATTCCCAAGAGGGGAGGGAATCTCGTCATCTTCTTTACCTCAGCTGCTTGCCATAGTCCGCTAGCATTCTTCGAAGGCGCAATTGGGCGTAAACTGTGAAACGGATATCCGGTCAGAATTTCAAGGTAAAGGCGTATCTTAAAGATGACGATGTTGATCGATGTTTCCATCGATTTGATTTTTGCTTAACCAATCGATGGATCGATGGATCATTACACCCCTGCTCCGTAGACACCAATGGGCCAATTATTTGACAGCGATGGTGGATCATGGGAGCTCTCAATAGCTCCTAAAATGCGACCGAGGCAATAAGTTTCCTCTGGGGAAAGTATGTTTCTCGCATTTATCAAAAGTCAGTTTAAACTTTAGTGATGACCATTTTACAAGCACACTTGAATAAATTTAACAATGTAATTCAAAGCACGATAGCTCATCGATCTTAAACAAAATATTCGTTTTGATGTGCTCACTGGTCTGCTTCTTGTTGTATCTCACATCCTTGATGAAAACTCTTTGGCATTAGACCTGTGTGGTTAATCTGAAAACAACAGGGTTGAGTGAAATGTTTTTAAGAAATCGTGTAGGCCATTGTTTTATTGCTTAATTTTCGTGGAATATAAGAAAGTATGGATAAATAGTCAACTAGTAAAAAATAACACAACAGGTTGATTTTTCTCCTGTCTTCCCTATTTTTCAGTCACCAGCTGTCACTGTCATATATATGTATATATATATATATATATATATATATATATATATATACCGTAATTTCTCATTTATAACAAGTATTTTTTTACTGTTAAATAAGATCTAATTTTTGGGTGCGCATTATACACAAGCAGAAGCAAAATATGTAAAATATTTTGTCTCCCAACATCACGATTACAACACATCTGATACTAAAAGCTGAAATATTCTCTCTCTCTCTCTCTGAAACATTACCTCCAAATTTGCGTAATTCTTATTAAACTGTTAAACTGTTCTAATCCAGTATTTTGGGTTTTAATTAGTTTACCTTTGTGTAATGATCGTGCAATTCTCAAGCGTTATGGTACCACTCACCTGCAAACACAGGGCGCTGCCATCTTGTGAGCAAGGAGACCAAAGTACCTGCGCTGTGATTGGTTGAAGACATTGGCATGTTGATAGCTGCTCTCTGATTGGTCGGTACACTACGACTGAGCATGCTCAGGCAGAAATTGAGTAATTGCGCTTGTGTGAAGCAAAAGGTGTTTCTGCGTCCGGTTGAGAGAGAAAATCGTGTATGGTATTTGATTAAAAAAAACATGAAAAATTATCTATAAAGGGAAAAGGAACCTCCTAAAATTGATTTTTAAAGACCTGAAAACAGAAAGTACACACTGTAACTGATTTTTGTAAACTGAACAGTATTTTACCATAATATCTACAGTTATCTACTGTCAAAGATCAATATAGTAAATTACTGTAATAGGCAAAAGATTATGGGAAAACAAACTGATTCTGTAAAATACACAGTGTTTTGCCATAATATTGACAGCTATACTGTAAAAGTTTATACAGTAAATTACTGAAAAGGGTCATGGGTCAAGAGAATTTTCCATTTGGCCTGACCAACAGATTTCTTTTAGTAAATGTTTGACAGTTTTTGGGGAAACAAATATTTGAGTCAGTGTATTTTTTTTATATATATATATAAGAAAAATTAATGTATGTGATTTTTTTTTTAACAAATTGATATCTTGTTAATAAATGATCAATAAAATAGTTTAAGATATAGCAATTTAAACTAAAATACAGCAAGTTCACTGTAATTTAAAATTCATTAAAATTTTGTAGAATAAAGCACGGTGATGATACTGTAAATGAAAAAGCGGTTAGGATGCTGTTTTTGATAAAGTAAGTCAGTGGTAACACTGTTATAGAAAATACAGTAATAGTGCTGTAAATTAGAATAGAGTCACGCTACTGTAAAGACATTTACAGTAACTTACTGGCATCTTGTTGCCAGTAAGTTACTGTAAAATTTACAACAACCTTTTTACAGTGCACGTGAAAAGCTCATTTTAAAGTTCATCCAATAAGAAAGTGGTACCAAAGGACGGAGCTCAGTACATTTTTAGGAACGCTGCTCAGTAGCCGTTCAGGACGCGGTCAGACTTGTAATCATCCGCTCAGGGTCTGTGGTAATCCTGCTGACGGGTGGGGGGGTGACAGGGAGACAAAACAGCGACTCACGGGGAGTAAAGAGAGAAAAAAAAAAAAAACTAAAAAGGATGGACAGGAGCCGGTCATTTTACTGCACACACAAGCCATAACAGAAACCACGAGCTCTCTGATGGAGGGGGGGGTCCGAGCGAGGCGGGGCGGGGGGGATGGGATGGGACTGGGGGCGAGCCCGAGGAAAACAAAACCTTTAGCCTCTGTGCTTACGTTGCATGTCAAACAAACAACAATGACCTAAAACATTTTTTCGGTGGTGAAGATGATATAAGGTGTCTTTAAAAAAATATATATCTGTATGATAAACCTACGGGGGGACGGGAGCCTGGGGATCAATTTGTAAAATGTGTGTATTTTTTTCAGTTGTATTTTTGATTTTTTTACGATATGGATTTATTTTTCTTTAGGTATGTATTGGATAAATGTACGTACATGTTGCGTTCCTTCACTTCATTTGAACTAGTTTTCAGAAAGTCAAAATATGAAAATGGTCATTCAAATATGCTACTGTATGTGTACATTTTGAGAACAAATTGTGCAATGATTTATCAGATTTCCATGATTAAAGTGATAGTTATACAAATTGAAAATATCATCTGGAAAATAAACATTAAATGATGACGATGATTAAAATGGTGATGTTAAAGAAAAAAAAAAATAAAGCGACCCAGGTGGATCTGCTGATCATCGCAAACTCTCTCTTATTCATATCAGTCTGTTTTCTTCTTTTACTTCTCTCTTACTTTTGTCATCCCTGTTAAGCCGAAACACTTGGATTTTTCACTTTGCTCTTGGATCATAGCTGATAATAGGGTCTGCAGTGAACAAAACATATTAAACTTCTATGTTCTGTTCTTTTTGAAAATCTTGATGGAAAAAAAAGTCTGATTTTTGTTAACTTAAAGCCCCCCATGTCCTCCAAAATCAATTTTCTTTGCTTTGAATATTATTATCGGGCTCTAAAACAAATTTAAAGTCATGTTTTAAATAACGTTGAATTGATTGTTTAGTTAAATATTTATTAATCAGTGCAACATAGGCCCATGTTAGTATAGCTGTTTGTTTTTTATTTGTCCAAACAGCATATGTCACTTAAAAGTGTTAAATGGTGGAATATCTACTGTTTCTTCGGGCTGAGACTTTTGACTTCACTCACTTTAAGATCCGATGGTCTAGATTTTGTGCTTTTGGTCAATAAAAAGCATCAAAAATTCATAAACAATGTATGTATTGTAGGAGATGATTGGTATTGGTATAAGTATTGATATTGAAAAGATTACAGCAAAATGTAAAAGGCTCAGGGAGCAGAAGCAAGAGACAGCCAAAGCTCACCCACCGCTAGTTAGCTTAGCTCAAACACTGGGAGTATATGGGTAGCATTAGCTTGCCTCTGCCTACAGTCATCAGATAAACACTTTAGCAACTCTAAACAGTCATGCATGCTTGTGACTTGTTTTTTTTTACCCCTTTATGCTACGTTATCTTTTATTATCATCATATTTTCTTCTTCCACTCCTAAACAGAGGCTTTGTTTTGTTGACCTACTTCAGAAATGTGACGTTCACAAACAATTTGAGTCTTTTGAACAGCTCTTCATTTGCGAGCCATTTTTAAATACAAATTGAGTGCAAATTTAAGAAACGAACGGCTCTCTCAGAACTGCGAGTCGGTTCTCATCGTTCACTTAAATGAGCTGTTCAAAAGACTCGACTCGTTCACGAACGTCACATCTATTGCGATAAACACCGCGGATGTAGGTCAACAAAACGAAGCCTCTGTTTACGAGTAGAAGAAGATAATATGAAAATAAAAGATAACTTTATAAAAAGGGGTAAAAAATGAGTCACAACAAGCACACAGGAGTTTATCTGATGACTGTAGGCAGAGGCAGGCTAACACTACCCATTCACTCCCAGTGTTTGAGCTAAGCTAATTAGCGGTGGGCGCGATCTGCCCGTCTCTTACTGCATGCATAGTCGAAAGAATGGTGTCAATCTGCTTGTCATGGACTCGGGAGTGAGGCAAGACATGAAAACAACAAAAATGTTGGAGTGTTCCTTTAAAAATGGAAACATACTTACAGTTCAAGAAAAATAAAAAAACAAAATCGATCAAAATATTCATAATATTTCAATTTGTTTTAAAATCCGGACCCCATGGCGTCAATCAAGAAAAAAGGTGGGTTTGTTTTTACAATTGTGGTAGATGACCCCCAATCTACAGAACTGATTTTTTTTATTTCTTTATTCGACTTAAATCGTATCCTTGCTCAATAGAAACCCAAGACATGGTGACTGTCAAACACACCAGGACATGTGACCTTTACATTTATTTATCAAGACTAAGCAGCTTGTTCAGCTACTATGGACCTACAACACTGTGCTTTGTCTCAGAAGCAAGAACAATATTTCTCATTTTTCTCAAATTGAATCTCTTCAAACTTTTGGTATCTTTAAATGTGTTTTTCATTAATTTGTAGCTGTGAATGTTATTATCTCCACCAAGGAGGTTATGTTTTTGTTTGTTTGATTACGTAAAAAACACTGGACAGATTTTTCTGAAATTTTCAGGAGATGTTGGTAATGGCACAACTTAAAAATGAGTAGATTTTGGTGGTGATCCAGATAACTGCCATTAGTGAACAATCACTCAATAACTGTCTAATAATGATATCAACATGATTCTGAGTGCTAGGTGTGTGTTTTCAGGGTCATGAATCATACTATGATGGTCACTTTATCATGGAACTATTGATTATAGATGCAACAGCAATATGTGAGCGACCTTGGCGGAGGTTTGTGCTCTCCGAATGCTTTCCTCTAGCTTCCTAATTATGGCTGTTAGGTAGAAAAATTATGTGCAAACATCGCCAAAACAAGCACAAAAAAATCTGATTTGGTTGTCATTAACAAAACTTTGACACTGTTTGGGTCCAAATGTTTGAAAACAATACAATCTCTGTAATTTTATCTATCCGTAGCATTTAAAAGCAAATATATTAAAGTCCAGTCATATTTTAACAAAAAGAAAATACCCTAACTTAGAAAAAGGCTATTCATTCAGCAGTATGAAGTATGAAAGCTTAGAAAACAGACCTAGAATCAGATTTTAGGGCTGCAAAGGTGAATGACAGGCTGAGATGAACTGATCCTCTACCTGTAGCTGTGCTGCTGCAGCATACCTGTCACATGACTGGGTTCAGAGCAGAGTTGCCAGGTCTGCTTATTATAAGCAACTTTGCTTTTTGTTTTTTTTTTAAGTTTCTTGTAAATATTTGCAGTTGCAGATTGTGTTGAGCTTGTTCCAAAGGTGCAGATTCTCATTTGGGCTTGTGCTCCCATGCACACTTTACTACCAATATAAACTCAGTTCAGAGGTTACACAAATTATTTTTTCCCGCTGTAAACACTGATGTAAATTTAACTGTAAGAAGAGAGACAGAAATTATGTTTCCACCAAAAAGAAATCCTTTAAACCAGAATAAAGTTTATTTCTAATGAAGCTGTTACTGTTTTCACCATAATAAAGCTGTAGAGTATCAACATAAAACTTAGATAAAAGTCTGACTGTGTCTGTCTGGTTGCAAAAATCAAGGTTAGACAGACTGTTTACTGATACCAGAGTTATGAATAACAGTACTTCACTTCTGTATAAAGAAAAGGATGATCCACCTCCAACATGCTGAATAAATAAAGAACCAAATAACTGTGAAATTCAAATGTAATGTAGATGAAAATCAAAACATATAATACATCACATTAGAAAAAAATATATACCTGGAGGTCGCTTGTTTTGGGCTTGTTTTTATCGCTTATTTCAGTAGGAAATCTGGCAACCCTGGTTCAGAGGTCAGAGCAGACACATGGCTTGTGTGGCATGTCACTAGCTTCACTCAAATAGGCAAAGAGGAATAACACGTTCACCTATGAAAGTAGTGTTAGTGAATTTAGTTATTAGAGGTGGATGCAGAAGGAAAGGCCACAGATTTTGGAGCCTTTGTGCTAAAGGTGCCTGAAAAAGTCCAAACAAAGGAGGAAACATGAGTTTCCTGGCTGAATACTGATGGACCTGGACCTCCTCTCAGGAATGAAAGAGGTGAGAATTAATACATGTGCTGTTTATGTCTCTTAATAATAACAATAATAATAATAAACAGTGATCAAACTGAGCATGAGTAGCAAATTAACTTGAAATTAGCAGCTGTTCTTCACTTTGGGGGATGGCGAATGTTTGTTACTTAAAATTAGATTTAGCATGTTTTATAATACTTATAATATTAGATAAATAATCTATGACAGTGGTCAGCAACTGGCGGCCCCTGGGCCACATCAGGCCCTCCGAAGCCTCCCATTGGGCCCCTAGAGTAAGCTGACCAGATTTCTGACATGAAATCCGGGGACATTTCCAGCTTGAAAATGAATTCACTGGGACAGTTATGGTTTCATTCATTTTTATATGTTTATGCAAATTTAAATGTGTGTGTGTTGAGTTAGCTTTGGTCAGGGAGTCTGGTAACAGGAGTCCATCCCCAGTTTTTATATATATATATATATATATATATATATATATATATATATATATATAAAGTGTTTTGATTTTTATCGACTTTACATTTCAATTTTACAGTGACATTTTTCTTATTTGGCTCTTAATTTACCTATTCAACATCCTTTTCTTTATACAGAAGTGAAGTACTGTTATTGTCTAACCTTGATTTTTGTAAGCAAACAGACATAGTCAGGCTTTTATCAAAGTTTCATAATGATCCTCCACAGCTTTATTAAGGTGAAAACAGTAATAGTACAAAATACACTAGAAATGAATTTAATTCTGGCTGTAAGGATTTCTTTTTGGTGAAAACATCATTTCTGCCTCTGTTTTTACAGTAAAATTTACAGTTGTGTTTGGAGTGGGAGAAGATAGTTTTTGTAACTTCTGAATTGAGTTTATATTGGGAAAAGAGTGAGCATCAGATCCCTCCTGGGTTTGGGGGCACAACAAGCCCAAAAAACAAAACCCCCAACTGCCAATATTTACAAGCAACTTTTCGCTTATAACAAACAGACCTGGCAACTATGAATGAGCATATCAAAATTTCCAAATGGATGTTGACTCAAAATGTAACGAGGGTCAGGATGTAAAGATTTTCTTTTACAATCACAGGGTTCCCACAAGTCCTGGAAAACCTGGAAAATGACTTCATGGAAAACCTTTGAAAAATGAGGAAAAAAGTAAAATGTCCTGGAAAAACTTGAATAGTCCTGGAAAATTATTTACCTTCCTTCTACCTTGTTAGTGAACAAAAATCAAACATAGGAAATGAAGTAAAAATGTACTTGGTGACTAATGCACACTTAGCCATAAAAAAGTAGATAAAATAATGCAAGTTAAAGAATAAAATATAAAAACTCAAAACAATGGGGACAAAAATTAAAAATGGCAAAATAAAATTAAGGCTACTTAAACAGTAAATCAACAAAATATATTTATTAAAAAGTAGAGTAAATAAAAATTTAAAATACGTATAAACCATAAATTTATAATCGTACGACACTACATTAAAGCCAGACTTAGCAGAAAATGTTTATGACCGAGAGTTAGAAAGAAATGCATTTTAAGGGAAGTGAAAATGTCCTAATGTTGTCCTACTGTCTACTGTTATTTATAAGGACATAGTCAGGCATAGTCAGACTTTTATCTGAGTTTATGTTGTTTCTCTACAGCTTTATTATGGTGAAAACAGTAGCAGCTACATTAGAAATAAATGTAATAAAACCCTTGATTTTTAAATGCACTCATGCAGTGATGAGAAGCTGCATCAATATTGTACATTTGTGTAATTTGTCGATATTCCAGCCAATATTTGTGACTCATATCCCGGTTGTAAATATCTGCAAAAATGTCAATACAGGCAGATAGCAGTACTTGACTTTTTTAGGCTGATATCAGCCGATATGATGTCAAACCGATAATATCGTGCATCCCTATTTTCTACAAACATCCCAGCATGCTTCATGAACTCAATTCCCAAAAGTGATTCTCTGAGTACAAATATCCTTTATTACCAAATTTGGCAGGCAAACTGAACAAACCATCAGGTGTTAAAATGAGTTTTGATGTCGTATATAATTTACAAACCACATGGTTTTTACACTCATGAACCAAAATGAAACAGTTTCACAGATGTCAGTAAGTATTTTTCGATCATCAGCCTGAGTGAAATCCTGCCTCACTGTGTTCATGCTGTAGTCTCTCGTGTATTATATCGGTGGTGATCCATGTGGGAGCAGTGTGGAGCAGTAAATCGGAGCCTCAGTAGGTGGCACTCCTTCCTCTCAGAACTCGAGTGGAGCAGAGAGGCTGGAATTATCATCAGACACTGGAGAGACCTACCACTCCATGAAGACTTCTATAAATACACACAGATAAACATAGCTTCATACATAAAGGTATACTGGTGTCATATTGTACATATATAAAGGAATATATTAATATCAAAGACATACACATGCTTACATACTAATCAAAAATAACTTAGATTATGAAAGATAAACCATACAAAAACAGTACAGTTAAAGCTCTATATGTGACATTTTTCCCTAAGATCTAGTGTTGAGGTCGTCTTGTGTTGTCAGAAAGTCCAAACAGTCATCGCCTCCCTTAGCCCCTCCCCCTCCTCGTCAGGACCTCCCTCCCCAGCGCCTGATTGGTTCTGGACAGCAGCACGCAAACGCAGGACGAGTCGATCCGAATCCACCTCCACCCGGTTCGGTTGTTATTGTCTCTGGTGAGCGCCCTCACGTACGACTGCTTGGCCTTGCACTCGCTCACCCACTGTTTCTTATCCACGCCCAAGCAGCCAGCCCCGGCGACGCCCATCCCGATGGGTTTTCCCCTCCCGCCGCCGCCGCTCTGCTGCTCGGCTGGGCGGCAGCGAGTCTCGTAGAAGTACTGCTTTAGCGGCCCGGTTTGAGTCTGGATTTCCTGCAGTATGGTAACGCTCTGACCGTGGGAGTCGATGGCGGTGGTCTTGTCCGTGACCCAGACGCTTTCGGACTCGCACACGGACTTTTCCCCTCTCCGCCTGTCCATCAATTGCGAGCGTTTGTCCCGTTTGACGGCGCGAACGTTGGGAGTCACTCTAGAGAAGTCCGCCCAACTTGGAGTCCTATCGAGCGCCCGGTCGCCGTGACCCTCGATGTGCGCGTCCACGTCCTCCTGCTCATCCCCGTCGCCGCCGTCCTCCTCGAGCATCCCGCTCTCCAACATGAGCAGGAGAGGCGGATGTTCTGGGGGCGACGGGGAGGGCGAGAACAAGACTCGAGGATGTGCGTCCAGAAACATCTCATCTCCTTCGAGTCCCAGCCCTGCCTCCAGGTTTGGACTCCCCTCAGTCGGACCTTTACCAGCCGCAGTAGTCCTGATCGTGGACACCGTCGGTTCAGGTCCACTTTGAGCCTGTAGATCAGCAGCAGGACTCACGGAAGTTTGAAATCCAGCTGTAGAGACCGGTGAAAGTTTTTCTGTAGGGTCCTGAGGGTTTGAGGAACTGTCTGTAGAGCTCGAGACGTCCTGCCTGGTGCTGTCAGTGTTGTATTCCTTTGGTAGAGCGTTGTCCTCCATCCTGAGAACTCCATCCAAACCATCTCCACCTGAATTGATATCTGACTGGTAAGTTCCTCGATTCGCCACTTTGACATTCGAAGTCTGTTTATCCGTAGAAGACTTCACGTACTCCTCGGAGTCCTGGAGGTTCTGTCTGTTGGTGTGTTGGCTAACGGTGTCAGCCATGTTGTAGTCCATTTGTGAGGCATTTCCATAAGAGTTGTAGTCCACGGGCTCAGCTGCGAGGTGAGCAGCCTGGTCATGACGGCGCTCTCTGCGGTTGTCGTCGAAGCCAGGCTGGGCGGTCGCGGCAGCAATCCTGGACACAGGGTTGTGAGGGAAGGGCAGGGCCGAGGCAATCACCATGGCAACCAGGGGAAGCCAGTGCATCACTCCCAAGACGTATCAGCTGGCGAGACAGAGAGGAAGACATGTTATTAAACAGTGCAAACTGGGGCCTCTTCTGTTAACCTTAAGGTTCAATTAAAATGTAAAAGGAGAGCTTTTACTGGTGGCCCTCGGCTTTATGACTCCACTGCTTCAACCGCAGAGGTACGGCCCTAAAATCTTGGCACAACTAGTGGAAAAATCGGGCCAAGTAGAGCAGGGTCGCCCTCTGCTTCTTTATGAGAGAGGATGGAGTTCAGTTATGGATGCTGTGGGGACGTCTGACCTTAAAACAGAAACTCTGAGAGCTGAGGGTGAATTCTTGTCTTTATAACACCATGTGACTGTGATGAACTTTGAAAAAATCAAAAAGGGAAAAGTTACGATCATTTTTTACACTGCAGCACGTGGTAATCGCCACAAATGTGATGTATTTAAACCTATTTTTAATAATGTTTTTAATTGAGCATCAATGTTATATCACATAGATACAGATATAAGGTTATCACAGTGCTCATGTTTTAGTTCTAACTCCCCCTCCTCAGAACATAAAGGACATCAATATTAAATCTATAGACACTGAAACACTGGACAGAGGCTTCACTTTCTGACTGATTCATTGTTCATGGAATTTTTCATGAACACAAAGTTTGGAATTTTAGGTGAACAGCTTTAGCTTTGTGCCTGACGTCTCTCATCAGCAAATCTCCACACAGAAGAGTTTTGAGCAGAAAAGCTAGTTAAAAAAAATTAGGTATGGGAATTGATAAGATTTTATTGATGCCAGTTCCATTATCGATTCTGCTTATCGATTTGATTCTTTAACAATTCCTTTATCGACTCTGCTTACTGATTCGATTCTTTGACAATTCGTTTATCGGCTCTGCTTATTGATTCGATTCTTTAACAATTTCTTTTAGGGCTGAACGATCTGGACAAAATTTCATATCTCGATATTCATGCCAGATATGTTGATATCAATACGATACGATACGATATGAGTACTGGTTCGATGAAAACCAAGCATTTTTCAGAAAAATAAAAACATCACAATACAAAAGAATGTGGAAAGTGAAGTTTTAGCGCAGGGTAAATCTATATTGTTTATATCGTTGCTTTTCGATATTAATATCTTGAATGTTCATATCTCGATATCGGTACGATAACGATATATTGTTCAGCCCTAATTTCTTTATCGATTCTGCTTATTGATTTGATACTTTAACAATTCCCTTATTGATTCTGCTTATTGATTTGATACTTTAACAATTCCCTTATTGATTCTGCTTATTGATTTGATTCTTTAACAATTCCTTTATCAATTCTGCTTCTTGATTTGATTCTTTAACAATTCCTTTATCAATTCTGCTTCTTGATTTGATTCTTTGACAATTCCTTTATCAATTCTGTGTATTAATTTGATTCTTTAACAATTCCCTTATCAATTCTGCTTATTCATTTAAATCTCAAACAATTCCCTTATCGATTCTGCTAATCGATTTGATTCTTTAACAATTCCTTTATCAATTCCTGTGGATTTTTGTGGGGGCGATGTTTTTTTTTGGGACAGCAGTATCTAACATGTCTTTCCAGATATTGGATCCTGGTCTGTATAAACAAATGCTTCAGCTAAAATTGCATTAAGCATCTTTCTTCTCAAAACTTAGGCCACATTTTTTTCCACTTCTGCCCTGTGTGCCATGGCTGTATCTTCAACTTCTCTGTTGTGGTTTCTGCTGGCTGCCTCTGATGAATATGTGATATCCTTGATTTGCAAAGTACGCAGAACAAAGTTAGCGGTTCCAAACTTGAATTGGTTTTCAAGTCCCATTCCTAAAATACGTAATTATAAAACATCTTGATACTTCTCTGATCTGCTTTCAACATTTCTAATTGGCTCATGAATAATGACAGAACCTAATAATCCTAACAACCTTTTACGTCCACAAATAAGAAACTTTACAGCCGAAGAAGTGCATAAAAAGACATGCGAGAGCCATTAGAACAAGCCTTCCCTCTCAGCTTTTACAGGCAGGATTAGAGCTTTTATCTCCTCTGTTGTTCCAGCTTTCTCTCCAACCCAAGCATGGGGCATCTCTATAAATCTGTGGTAACAAACGTACGACCTCAGGCCTGCACACACAAAAACACACCAATTAGATGAAGCATAGCACTCGTACTGAGGTTAACCTCAGGTATTCTACCTGATAAGACCTGGGCCGTGGGTGAAGTTGTTTTCTCTGCTTACACGATATAATACATCTGCTGCCTACAGTTTAGTTAGGACTGTGATTCATTCAGCCCTTTGAATTGAGCTGCACTGATGACGTTCAGTCGTCAGTATTGTAAACATCCTGCCTTTCATAACCTGTAATATTTAAACTTTGCACAGCTGGTAATCACAAAAGGATTCATAGTTGATTTAGTGCAGCAGGAAATATAAAACAAATGGAGCAGGGTCTTTGTGGTAAATCCTCTTTTGGATGGAAAATGTGGCACCGGGTGACGTTAAAAGTACAGATTATAATTAGGAACTGTCAAACGCATGACTTTACAACATCAGAGATTATTTTGAGCTGCTAATGTGAGTCAAAACACACATAATCAATGACTTTTACATTCATTCAAACAATGTTTCATGCAGTAATCAGGGTTTTCATACTTCTTAAAGGGTGAGATGCTTTTCTCAACTCCAAAAAGTCTCCATAATGTCCATTAATATTAAGATAGCAGATCATATTTGGAAACGTGTGAGCTATAAACAAGGGATTTTGCCGTTTTGTACACCCATATTCAAAAAATGTACACATATGCAGGGTTCCCACACATCCTGGAAAACCTGGAAAATGACTGACCAATTTTCCAGTCATTGAAAACATGGAAAATGAGGAAACATGTCCTGGAAAAGCTTGAATTGTCCTGGAAAATTATTTACCTGTACTTGGTAACTAATGCAGACATAGCCATAAAATATGAGAAGATAAAACAATGCAAGTTAAGGAATAAAACATAAAAACTCAAAACAATGGGGACAAAAAGAAATAATAAAAATGGCAAAATAAATTCAGGCTACTTAAACAGTGAATCAACAAATATATTTATAAAAAAGCTGGGTAAATAAAGATAAAGTATATCCCGTAAATTTCTAATAGTAAGATACTACGTAAATGCCAGACTAAAAAGATAGCTAGCAGACAATGTTCATGAAAACGTCCTGGAAAATAACTTCTAGAAAAGCGTAGGAACCCTGATATTTAGGCTGTACAACACTTTTTTTTGAGAAATCATGATATTTAAGAAATCACATTAAGCTAGACAATTTTACAGTTTTCCAGTGCTTTCAGTAAAACAGGACTTATTTAGGAATTGTGCTAATACAAGGGCCGAACGATACTGAAATAATTATACTGCACCATTTTTTCCTCTTGTGATATATTTATTTTTTAGGGGACTTTCCAAACAATTGTTGTGTCTTTATAACAACTAAAGTCAGATCTCTAATCTGTTTTTCTGTAAGCCCATTTATTCTTCCATCCCACACTGTAGCCCTCTGACAACAACTGTGATAAACACAGAGGAGGGAGAGTGAGGTTTGCTTTTGTGCTACTTTTAGCCTGTTGTTTATGTTTTCAGTTAATGTTCTGCTCCACATGCTTTTAACTTCTAAAACCGTTAGTGAAGACAACAAGTGTCCAAACAGAAAGCTGCTTGGATTCTGACAAAAGACACATCTGAGTATTTTTTCGATGACTAAAAAAATGGTAATGAAAGACATCATCCAATAGTCTCCATTGAACATGGCCCCTCCTTGACCTGCGACACCTCTGTAGTTGTGTTAAGTGTCGTCTATAGGCTCGTACATTTTACATGGAGGAAACACAAGTCGACATGCCTCTTCAGATTCTGACAGCTTTATTTATCCCAAATGGGCAATTCGGTTTACAGCTACCAAGTCTTTTAGGGAACAATAAAAACAACGGAAACAAACAATCACAACAATTTAGAGGCCACATTCACTTGTCAGTGGAAACAGATTTCGCAGACCAACTGGGTCGCCCATGAACAAAAGCATCACAATTTATCAGTGATAATGAACACATAATTGACTTACTGTATGTTCACAGCAAAAATCAAAAACCAGCTTTAACAGTCAAACAGCTGAAGGAATACAGGATTTCTGACTAGTTGACTAGTTTTGACAAAAAGAGGGCATTAAGGAAAAGTAGTTGTAGTTTATTTTGAACATGTAAGAAATAAATGTTATATACAATGTGCATTCATACAAATGTAGCAAAATACTAATACAAAAGTAAGCAAACAAAGGTCCCTTTAAAAGAGAACAACACCAATTAATTTCATGTACGTGCGAAAAGGAGTGGAAAGAAGTACAAACTAAGTCACCAGAAACATTGTGGTCTGGTTGGTCTGTTATCCTCTTCACTCTCTGCACTGAGAACCAAAAGCCTTCAGCTGGATTTCAATAATCTCAGAGCGGATTTTAGCAACATGATGGTAATATGAGACAGATTTTTAGTACATACTTTCAGGTCACATGACTGACACTGCGTGCCCTGCGATGTGACTTCGGCACATGCACATGTTTCCCGTTGCGATGTTCAAACACCACATTGTGCAGCCCTAACTAATACCAATATCAGCTGCTTAATAATAAGAAGGGTTGAAAAATTCCAGAAATTACCAAAATTGGAAACTTTCCATGTGAATTTATGGGAATAAAAAACCTGGAATTCACAAAATTGAAGTTTGGCCCTTGAGAGGGATTTTAAATATAGTTGAGGAGAAACATTTTAGAATAATCTTGACTAAAAACCAGATTTCATGCAAGTATACCTTTGAATATCTTTGCTATTCCTCAATCGCAGGCACACTGATCACTGCAGGGGTATTGAGGCACAAACCTAAATGCACTGTGCTCCTCTATCACCTGTCTGTGGACTAAAGGAAAGTTGAAAATAAATGTTTAATAAAATAATTAATACTTCATAAAGTTCTGCTTACAAATGAAACGTTTTTAAATGTATTTCTTTGCATGGATGTCGACCTATGACTAAACAAAATGCTTATATCTATGTTTGAATATGATACAGTCCTTTAAATTATTCCCAATTTTCAGTTAATTCTCATAAATTCCCATAATTTTCCAATTTGGAATATTTCCAAAATGCCCTAGCTTTAACTTCCCATGGAAAGTTTCTGAAAAGTGTTCGGAAATTTAACAGAAATTTTTCGCCCCTTCGCAGCCCTACTAATATGATTACCAATATGGTAATCAATAATTTCCAATAAGGTAATAAGGACAGGGCAATATTTAGAGGTTATTGTGCAAAAGTGCTTTAAAGTCCTGTTTATAAAACACTGAATTTCTCTTATGATTAAAAAAAAATACCAATTTAACCATGCCGTCAAGGTTCAGAGAGTGCCTCAATGATTCCCAAAACCAAATAATGTAAATAATACAGCCTCCTAATCTACTTCAACCATATTAAAATGACCAACAGTGCCAAAGTTTAAAGAAAAAATGAATACTCTGTCAAATTTCTAATCAAAAGCTGCTGTAAGAGGGAGAGTGTGCAGAGAAAACAGTGTAAATTGAGCAAATATATTTGTAATATTTTGTAGACACAGCTGCAAATACATTTGTGCCACTTAGTTTGTTTGTTTTGTTCTGTTGTTTTTTTGTCTGGTATTTTAACCAGGAAGTACCCAGCAGGTACAGACAGTTCATTAAATACAGGATATATTTCACTAGTCCATCTGGGTAACAGCCAACAGCAAGTGTTTGGGAACGGCAGAACCTTTAAAAAAACATAACTGGAGGATGACTGGACGGTTGCACTGTCAGTCTTATTCAACACGGGCCAATCAGATGATGCTAAAACCTGTCGGGTGAGGTGCTTTTTTTCTGACAGGTAACATTTTAATTATTGTTCTTTTTCCCGTGAAAAAAGTCCAGTTCTGATGAAACTGCCACGAAAACAGGCAGAGTCTAAGTGAAGCGCTGTATGAGCTAGGGCTGGGTATTTCCAGCAACTTCACAATATGATACGTATCCAGATAAACGTAATTTGTGAACATTGACTATGCAATTAACAGAATTCCTGACAAGTCTTGTTTTTTATTTCAAGAAGAAAAAGAACAAGGATGAGTTTTAAATGAAGCTACAACTTAAGAAACTTAAATTCAGGTCCTCAAAGATGGTTGACCTAAGTTCATCATGTAGCAAATCGACTTTTGTGGAAAAAAAATGGGAATTTTATTTTTAGGAGATATTGCCCAGCCCTAAGCTGATGAGCAAAATGTGCAGAAATGTATGACTAAGATATCAGCTGTAAATTATAACAGAAAATTGACTTTATGCCAAACAAAAATGAACTTTTTGAGCTTTTACATGCTTCCTCATAATATGTTAGCGTTTAGGTTACAGACTGATTACTACGATAACACAAACCATTTGAATTCAACTAATGACCTGTAATTTCACTACTGCAAACACTTCAGATTAACTTTCTCTTCATCAGTAAGCCCTCTTGATGTGTTTTTCTATGAGTATAATGCTCTGTGTTGTGTGCTAATGCGTGGTTATGGCTCATTAAACCACTCTCAATCAACAAAACTGAACATACATCAAATAAAACACCCCCTCCTTTGAGCCAAATGTAAACACTTTCAGCCATGCCGACCACTTTTTTAGGAACACTCATCTGATGGATCACAAACAGTGAGTCGACTCATCGTGATTCATTGAGATTTCTAAAGGAAGTTCACCGGTGACTAACTGCAGAGAAATTCCAGTCACCTAGTCATGTGGTGTGCACTGTGTGGTGGCGTGGAGCCAGTGCACAGAAGCCAACGTGTCAGGGGTGAACATCAGCGTGTTGAAACCAGGGAGGAGGTCACTTGGAAAGAGTTAAAATAGGTGGAATGATCAGAATGTCAGGGATGCAGTTTTACTGGCGAGGCTCCTTCAAGGCAGAAAAAAACTCCCAGGGCAACGAGAACTGTGAACGAGTGGATGTCAAGGCTGTTTGTT
This sequence comes from Cetoscarus ocellatus, assembly GCA_037902135.1. Classification (NCBI taxonomy): domain Eukaryota; kingdom Metazoa; phylum Chordata; class Actinopteri; order Labriformes; family Labridae; genus Cetoscarus; species Cetoscarus ocellatus. The sequence continues at coordinate 410,229 of JBAMNC010001169.1, forward strand.
TGCCCGTGGCGTGTTTGTCTGAATGGATGCATCATCGTGACCGTCAGTGAATGAGCGAGATCATGAATGAGTGACAAAACCCTTTCAGCGACAGGACATGCAGCGAGGAGGCGGGCCACACCCTGGACACAATGCAGCAGCCGTGAAGCAACACAGATTTGATCGAAAACATCACTCATGCAGATGCCTCCGGCGCTCGCAGTCCCTGCTTGTCATGCTGACGATAACAAACATCAGAGTGCGGAGACGCATCCTGTTTTCCCCCGCTACTGCTCGACGCGCAGGGCCTCGAAAATAAAGCCAGGTGTTCTGGGAGAGGAGAGACACTTAAGCGGTTTGACACGCCTCTCAAACATGGAGAGCAGCAATTACAGGTGAAAACAGAGCATGCTTGGAGCAGCTCAGCCATGTCGAGTGACTCTAATAAGACAAGAAGATCATTTCAAAGTCAGTCGACTGTGGAGAGGAGGCGGTGCAGGGCGTATGTAGAGCAGAGCCAACAGGGAGCCTTCGAGGTGCCAACTGGGACGTCCTGTTAACACCATAGAGCTTGAAACAGTCATTAATAATTTGAACATGTTTTGCAAAAAAATCATGCCTACATCAATACAAAAAAAAAGGGATGCACGATATTATCGGTTTGACATCGGTTTCGGCTGATATCAGCCTAAAAAGTTAAGTATTGGTATCGGCAGATATTTGCAGATATTTACAGCCGATAAATCGGCCACACATATCGGCCATATCAATCAATCAAGCTTCTTTGTCAACTTAGGCCCTGTTTACACGACGTTTTCACCAGAAACGTAAAGGTTTTTCCTTTGCGTTTTCAAAAGCAATCCGCGTTCACATGGAGACGCCAGAACCACTGAAAACGCTGTAGTGTGCATGCCAGTCCAGCAGATGGCGATGCAGGTTTGAAGAGAAACAGCGGTGTTACAACACAGAAGAAGAAAAACTTTTCACAAACAACAATGGCGAGTGGACGCACAAAGATGCAGGAGTTTCTTGTCTGGACAACAAATCTGTCTGGATAGTAGGGGTGTCCCGATACAACTTTTTCACCTCCGATATGATACCAATATTGCAGCCTTGAGTATTGGCCGATACCGATATCGATCTAGTATGATATCAGCAGGAATCATACATGTTTTTACTACTTATTTTGTAGTATGGACTGTAAGAAAAGGCTTGATCAAATGAGATTACTCAAACAAAGAACAGTAGTCAGCAATAGTAGGTATGAGAAAACCTGACCCATACAATTAAATAAAATAAATAAAAAATAAATTAGAAGACCCTGAAAAGTAACCTGAATAAATCCAATTAAAACCAAAAAAAAAAGCAAAATAACCACTGTGTTTAACTTTAACATGAGTATATTCTAAAACTGAATTAAATAAATTAAATAAAAAAATTAGAATGGACTGCTTGTATCGGAGTGCTTAAGTCGGAGATTTTATATACAGGCCGATATAATCCGATAGTTGTTTTTTTGCTGATATCGGACCGATATCCGATATTAATATCGGATCGGGACACCCCTACTGGATAGTTTTGTCTGGATAACAAACCGAGCACAATAAGCAGCACACAGGTTGCTCCGTAGACGGTTTGAAGCTGTTGTTGTTCCTGGTATGCGTGCGCAGCCTTCATGTGAAAGAGTACTGCGCATGCGGTGAAGTCAGCGTTTCACCCTGAAACGCTGAATCCCGTCTACACAGAGCCAGGCCGCGAAACCTTTTCAAACTCTCTGCTCTGGACCCTGGTTTCAAAAGTTTGTGGATTCAGGATCCCCTTAGCCGGTGTCTCAGGCGGCCGCTTCCACATGTTCACATTGTTAATGAGGGAGGAAGGTGGGGAGGGGAAGTGTAGCGTGCACTGTCCCCAGCCTTAGTGACCCCCTCGGAGTATTTTCCCGAGAGACATGTTCCTTTTTATTCCAACAAAAAAGCTTTTACATAAAATGTCACCCATTTCCGTGATATTCCACATTTATATTGAATTCCACGTTTAATGTCCAATTCCGTGATCAATGATTTTATAAGGCCCGATGTATGTCTGTTTTTTTGTAAGAAATATTCGTCACAACACCAGAAGACAAGCTATTGTCATGCATTTGTGAATATCAAACATTATTGATATCAGTTTGATTCCACAGCAACAAAAGGAAAAGTACTGGACTCCCAAGAATAGGGATGGGAATTGATAAGTTTTTATTGATAACAATGCCAATATGAAGTCGTGCAATTCCAAATCAATTCTTTTATCGATTCCTGTGGATGGGAAAAGTTGGCTTTTTAAAGTTTTCACTGGCAACAACACGTCACTCCTGATATTTGATGCTGTGTTGCAAATAGAAATCCTTCAGGTTGCCAGTGTTTCAGTCCCAGCTTAAGGCCCTGTCCACCTGGAGACAAAAACATACTCACTCTGGGACCCCGTTTTCAGAAATGTGCATTTTGGGGCACCAAACATACCGCCTACGTGTGGACGAAACACCTATATGATTAAAAACTTGCGTGGTTATGCCTGGACTCGTCTCCAAGTGGACAGCTCCTGAATTCAAATTGTGCAGTTAGCGTCGTTTGTGTGAAATTAAGGCATAACTTTGATCAATTCTGTCTCATGTATGCCATGATCACATTTTTAATTTTTTGTTATTTTTTCTGCTGACAGCCTCAAATTAGATTAGATTAGATAGATTAATCCCTTTGGTAGAAAGATAAATAAAAAAGATAGATATAAACAAAAATATGTCTAAAAATACAGGCTACAAGCTGGCGACTGAGAGTTGCAATGTTTGCAACTTCAACTTTGGCAACTTTTGAAAAAGTATTTTTTTTATTTATTAGAGCAATTAAGGGCGAGTGTGGGAAGTTTGTCTGTAATTTCCAGTGCTTAAAACAATCATTCACCAAATATTTGGAGTTTAAGGCTGCTTTTCTTGTTGCGTAGACATCAGTCAAATCAATAAAATTTGATTTTATCAATATTATGAATTCTCCTAAAACAAATAAAAGGGTTACTTCCAATTTAGACTTAATATTTCTTTGATAGGTTGTCTTGTGGTCAGTAAGCTTATTCCTATAAGTGGATTAGGCTTAGGCCTGGCATCTGTTATTTTTTTCTATCATCAACATCAATCTTTTCTTCCCCTTTGTCTCATTTAAAGTTTATAGATGTCTTATAATTTCAATGTATTATCCGATCCTAAATTTAGTGCAGAGTCCTGCCCTTTTTTTCTCTGATCACTCAGATGCCACACAGGAGGCAGGCGGGCAGCAGCCCCTCTAAGTAGTTTCTTTGTGAAACAGCAGCAGCAGCACTTCATCACCATGCTCCATTTGCTACAATGACACGCATCATTTGCACTCCCTGCAAGGCCAGACAAGGACCGCCGCGTTCTTCCGCCCTCTGGACCAGACCCAAGCACTCTAAATCCCCCCTTTTCCTCACAGACTAGAACACACACAGAAAGAAAACCCCAGACTCTTGAAATCAAAACCCCAAACTCCCCCAATCAACACTGCACACTTATGTTAATCCTAATCTCCGTGGCCTCAGATTGTCCCAGAATAATCACAGGAAGAACACCCTGAAACCACAGACGGGGGCCTAAACAAACAGGCAGCGGGCGACCACGTCATCCAGTCATTATACGTGGGTAAACACAGAACTCTGGCTGCATGGAAAACAGTGACATCCTGTATGAATAAAGAGCAATTATTTTAAATAAAGCAGCTGTGACTCTAACAAGTCTACATCAGTCTTACTCAGGTACTGCAGGGTGGGTTATCAGAGACATAAGAAACCTGAAAACACATTTTTTTAACTGTGCAGTTCTGTTACATACCCAGATGAGCAAAGAGAAAATATTTAACTGACAGCTAGAAACAAATCTGTTTCACTTTGCAGCAACATGCAAAGCTTTTGTCACATTGAATTAGGGCAAGTACCCTAACTAGAAAGCACTCGGAGAGCACAAACATCAGCCAAGGTAGCTCACATACTGCTGTTACATCTATAAGCAATGGTTCATGGTAAAGTTACCATCATATGATTCCTTCATCCTGAAAACCCACACATAGCACTCAGAATCATGTTGATATCATTATTAGTTAAACAGTTATTGAGCAAAAACGATCATTCGCTAATGGCGGTTATCTGGATCACCACCAAAATCTAATCATTTTTAAGTTGGGCCATTATCAACATCTCCTGAAAATTTAAGCGAAATCTTTCTGGTAGTTTTTGTATAATCTTGCAAACAAATGCCAGCAAAAACAAAACCCCCTTCGTAGAGGTAATTAGGATCACCACTAAAATCGAATCACTTTGTCCTTGTGCCACCACCAACATTCCCTGAAAATTTCACCAAAATCCCATCATAACTTCTAATTATCCTGTTCAAAAACGTATAACCAAACAAATAAAAAACAAATAGACAAAAGTGGTGAAAACATAACCTCATTGGCAGAGGTAGTTAGGCAGATACAGATGGAATAAGTGTGTTTACATGCAAACTAAAAAACATATTAATTAATGATTCTTTGGGTTATCTGATTCCTTGAAGAGTAATATTCACTGAAAATGAAAAATACTTGATCAGAAAGGTGCTATTATTGGATGATCAAACATCTAATAAACAGTCCTTGCTTTTTCTCTGGTAATCTCGTTCATTTAGTGCATGTGTATCATCTAATCAATTATTAAAAATTTTCCTTGTCTTAAAGTTCGGCATGAACAAGAGCAAGAGTGGAAGAAAAATTAGAAACTCCAAATGAGAGCTACAGCATCAGGAAGCAGCGTATTGGTGTGAGGCTTAAATAAATGATAATGAAGGATAAAAATATCCTTTATTTCCAAGATGGGAGGAAATATAGAAATAGCAAAGCACTTAAGAAAGTGTCAATAGAGGGCAGGAAATCACTAATTTAAAACAAAGCAGGTAGACAAAATAACTTGAGCTGTCCTGAGCATTACCTACAGCTGATGTTAGCAACACGGCTAATGAGTCAGATCTGGCACACCCTCTGTTGCTTAAGGCAAGACAGAGAAAAGGATGTTTTGTTGTTTAAGTCATGTACTTGCGGAGATACATTGTTTATGTATTGTTTATTTTTACAAGGGCAGAGCACAATTGAATGTAATAACATTGAGTTAGCTAATTGCTAATATGCATCTGTTGTCACTGGGCAAGTAAACAATTCATCAAAATCTAGCGACTGACAGGTTCATGTTAACAAAGTCTTTTTTCAATCACTCCTTTCTTAAGTGCATGTTAAATCTGTCAGATCAGATTATTACCTTTCACTGACTATTACTAGTTATCAGATGTGATTGGGAACCATGTAAGAACCAGTTCTTACATTAGATTATAAGAGATGGAAATGTATTAATCCCTCTGGAAGACTCTCTCAGGGATATTAAGATTCCAGCAGCAGCATTATACAGTGGATATAAAGATATATAACATAGTTTCTCGATTATAACACGCACTTTTTTGCTTTTAAATAAGCTCTAATTTTTCGGGTGCATATTATACACGAGTACAAGCAACATACTAAAAATATCTCGCCAACATCGCGATTGCAACACACCAGATACAAAAAGGCGAAATATTCTCTTTCTCTGCAAAAACACTGGCAAATACAGAGCGCTGCCATCTTGTGAGCAAGGGGACGCAAAATAGCTGCGCTGTGATTGGTTGAAGACATCGGCATGTTGACAGCAGCTCTCTGAATGGTCGGTACACTACGACTGAGCATGCTCAGCCAGATTTCATTGGTTAAAACTTTGAATCAAGGTAATTTTTGAGTTGTCTGAGAGAGTAAGGGTTGGGCAAAATTTGGGTGCGTGTTATATTCGAGTACAGTGTTTTTCAGGCAAAAATCCTGAAAATATGGGGTGGTGTTATAATCGGGTGTGTGTTATAATTGAGAAATTACGGTACAGATATAAATAAAATTTTGACCACTGGCTGGCTACCCCATCCTCTGTCTTCCTGTTACTCCTCCTCCCCTTGAGTGAGGAGTTGTACAGTCTGATGGCCTCAGGGACATAAGAGTTTTTCAGTTTTCTTGGTCTTTTTCTTGTTCGATGCGTCAGTCATTTACATTTATACTTGGCATTTCCCCTATGAATGTCCTTCACTTAGTTCTAACAGTTTTGCAGAACTTTAAAGTTACACTCTCACAACAGACACCCAGCATGAATGATATGCCGAGAGAGTAAATAAGAAGGATAGGAGACAAAAGCTGTCTAAAATGTGGCTTAATTTTACACAAAATGACACCAGCAGCACAATGTCCAATATCTGTGGCTTTGTGATCTACAGAAAGGATGGAAACACGAGCAGCATGTTGAAACATTTTGGTGGAGTATGGGTTTGATATTGATGACACAAAAGACCCTTTGGGCCAACTTTTCCACACTGAAAATCCAAATAAACCGATAAAGAATCAGATCAGTGGGCAGAATGAAAGATGGCATTGTTATCAATACAATCTTATCAATTCTGATCCCTTACTGTGTTCATGCAAATTGTATAATCAGCTCTGCATTTTATTTTTCAGAGTACCGAGACAATATGTGCATTTGCTGGAGGAGGGTGTTTTATGGATAAGTGACAGAGTTGGACTAAAAACTGGAAGGTCATGAATTAGGGCCCACGTACACGACACGCTGTCACCAGAAACAGAAAGTTTTTTCCTTGCATTTTCAAAAACGTTCCACGTTCACACGGAGAGGGTGTGATAACAATGCACCTTCACATGGATCCACCAGAATGATTGAAAACGCTGTAGCAAGCATTAGGGCTTAACGATTTTAGGAAAAGGTCTAATTGAGATTTGTCTTACAGATATTACGATTTCAATTCGATTAATGATTTTCTTCAAATCAAGCTTCAGTGCAATATTCACTATGATTACAGTATAGACAACAGTAAGGAAATCAATGATGAAAAGCATATAACACATTATTCATCATCTAATATCGAAGACAATTTGTTTTCATTATTTAAGAGATACTCCAACCTCTACCCCTAAACAGAGGCTTTGTATTGTTGACCTGCTTGCAGTCAGGATCTGCAAAAAATTGCAGCTTTGGCGATCAAATGATTGCGTTGTCGGAAATTGCGATTTTCGATCCAAAAACGATAAATCTTTCAGCCCTAGCGAGCATGCCAGTCCAGTAATCAAAGTTTGTAGTGTCCTTGGCGAATATAACAAATATGTCTCCGCTGGTCAATGTTAACGCATCAAATCCACATTTTGTTGGAGGAGCGATAACAAAACAAGTACAGTGAGCAGCACACATGTTGCTTGGTAGTCGGCTATAGCTGTTGCTGTTGTTCAAAGGTGCACGTGCTACCTTTATCTGAAAGAGTACTGCACATGTGCCACGCATCCCCGTTTTCCCTGAAAACAGCAATTCCTGTTGACACAGAGACAACAACAAAAACCATTTCGAAACTTTCACTCTGGAACCCGGTTTCAAAAGTTTGCAGATTCAGGCACTGTTCTCGTGGAAATGAAAATTCTCAGTTTTCATCCATTTTCATTGTCATGTAAACAGGCCCTTAGATGGCTGCTGCAATCAAGGCATCTGGGAAAGAAACTAAACTGCACAAATGCTGAGGCATGAATGCTTATGACTGAGTTTAACCAGAAGTGGACACTTACGGCCTGTGTCCTTAAAAGCCATTACTCTGCTTGTCAGTGGTTGTTTTTGATTTATGTAGTGCTGTATTCTCAGTGCCCTGAATGGAAGTCACTCTCAGCATTAGTTGCTTTATTGGCTCTCTGTTGGTCTCAGTTGAACACAGTCTAACTTGGAAGACAGCAGCTCGCATCAATGTCGATTCTCCCTCACTGACCAATCAAAATCGAGAAGGGGTGCTTCGTAAACAGCAATGGCAGAGGGAAAAGTGAACAGACTCACATGTCCAAGAAAACAATTTCCTGGTTTTCAGCTGCTAAGAAAGAACATTTCTGTTATAACATGCTCTGTGTCATTTCAGTGAGTAAATGATGATAAGAAGCACACGGGGTCGTTCTTAACAGGCTTATGGCTGGTGCAGAGGAAAGCTGACGTGAGCCTGGCAACATTAAGGGCTGGTAAGAAGTGACCCAAAACTGAGGCTGAAAGCACTTCTTTACAAAGGTCCTGAAAGAAATATGCCAGCTTGCCTCACTCTGGAGTCCATGACAAGCAGATAGACACCATTCTTTTGACTGTGCGTCCAGTAACAAGGAAGAGACAGACAGAACTCGCCCACTGCTAATTAGCTTAGCTCAAACACTGGGAGTCAATGGGTAGTGTTAGCCTTCCTCTGCCTTCAGTCATCACTCTTCAGCAGCTCTAAACAGTCCTGTGTGTTTGCTGTGACTTGTTTTTTTTTTGCCGCGTTATGTTATATTATCTATCTGTAGACTAAGATTACTACTTTATGTAAGTATCGAAAGAAATACATATGAAACAAAACCCTACAGCCCATGGAAAGTGTTTGGAAATAGAAGAGCCTTTTTAAAGTGTATCTGGCAGGTGATTGGACGATCGTTCTGTCAATCACATTCATTACGGGCCAATCAGACAATGCAGTAGGCAGATGCTACTGACAGGGTCTAGAGGACAGAGCGTGAGCCACTTTGTGAAACAAACTCTTGGCAAAACATGCAAGCAAAGCAAAAATCTATTTTCTGTGGAGAAGTTTGTAGTGTTGTTATTTGTTTTTCATTTCACAAAGAATTGCAGTCTAGATCTGATTAAACTGCTAATGATGTCTTCCTGCTCTGACGGGTGCTGATGAGGTTGGCTGATTTCTCATAATTGTTGTAGGTTGGAGTTTGGTGGGGTGAATATGCCTGAGTACAGACATACAGACAATAGCCCTTTGAGTAGTTTGAAGACTCAAACAGCATTATATAAATCAGAGTCCATGCCCCATATCCACTTGATTCTGGAAATTAAAATGGTGCTTGATTAACCCACACTTGGCTATAAAAGGTATCCATAATGTTTTGGGTAGCAGGATTGTATGTGTCTTTGTGTTTTCATAGCTGTCAACTTGTACTGGGTTTTGATAATTAACAGAAAGAACTGAACAGGGCCATTGGATTTCAGCCCTATTCGTATCAAGAGGCTTTATAATGTTGTTAAAGCCACTTGACGCAGCCAAACTGTACAGCTCCTCTCAATCCAACTTTGACAGACAGATCAGACAAGTCTAGGCAGGACTAAGAGCTGTCTGGCAACCACACTGTCAATTATGCTCCTATCTATCCAAACTCAGAAAAACACTAGACAGCACTCGGAGAGCGCAAACCTCCGCCAAGGTAGCTCACATGTTGCTGTTACATCTATAAGCAATAGTTCCAGGATAAAGTTACCATCATAATATGACTCCTTGACCCTGAAAACCCACACCTAGCACTTAGAAACACGTTGATATCATTATTAGTCAGACAGTTATTGAGCAAAAGCAATCATTTGCTAATGGCAGCTATCTGGATCACCACCAAAATCTAATAATTTTTAAGTTGGGCCATCACCAACATCTCCTGAAAACTTCAGCAAAATCTGTCCTGTAGTTTTTGCGTAATCTTGCAAACAAACAAACAAACATGCGCCGGCAAAAACATAACCTCCTTGGTGGACGTAAAAAACAGTTGTGATGGATTAGATGCTTTTACAGTGCGTGTGCTGTATACTTGAATATTAATTCATATTTTTTATGTGTTTTGATGCTGATATACCTTGAGGTATAAAGTAAAATATAAAGTTCAGTTTCAGTTTGTTTCAGTCTTGGCGCCCCCTGCAGACTTGTCTTTTATCTCCTTATGATCTTGTCCTTCATATGAATGAGTGGAGTTTATACCAAAGAATCTCTTCCTCTTGACTTTAAACTGTCAAATATTTTGCTCACTGTAAATCTTTGCTTCAAAAATGTTAACTTAGGTTGCCACACCAGCATAGTATAAATCGTCTCATTTGACACCTACCCTGTGGACATTTTTAAAGACATTCAAAGTATAGATACAGAAATGATAACTCTTCTTGGTCATGTTTTCATTTGCCTTTGCAGATTGGAAAAAAAGTCTTAGGTTTCATTCAAGCCTATTTTGAGACCCCCTAAAAAGCTTTAAGTTGTATTGCTTTAAGCTTTAAGTTGTATTGCTTTAAGCTTTAAGTTGTATTGCTTAGTATCATTTGACAGCTACCCCATGGCAGGGGTGACAGCCATATCAAATATTGAATTAGAAACAACCAGTCTTGCAGCAGATGGTTTTATTTGCTTCTCTAGATCATATAGATCTGTTTTTATAACCGGCTAAGAATTTCTCTCAGGAGCTTTAAATACATGTCATCATGACTAAGCAACTCTCCATTTCTGGTGTACAGGTTCCAAATTTCCACCTTTCCATGCAAAAGTAATAATAAAGTATTTCCTGTTGAATTCCAGTCTTACCCAACACTTAGTTTACATGAGCAATCCTTGTAGACATGCAACAACTGAGGAACTTTGACAGTGGGAAACAAAGAAAGAAAATTATTTCTTCACTGAGTCTGGCATCTGTAAAATTGTTTTGACTGCTGTGCTTAGAGCTGCCAGCGTGGACCGCGGGGGTTTGTTCCAGATGAGACGGCGTAAGTGAAACAGGAATCTGGGAGAATTATGGCACAGAGGGGGGCTCAGACCGTGAATCCCTCACCAGGAAACAGATGTCATAATGTAAAGCCACACCTGGCTCCTGTGCTATTATCCAGTTTACTGAGTAAGCCCTTCTAAAACCACTGACCACTAATTAGGGCTGGGCAATGTGGACAACAACCTCGTCTTGATATTTTTAAGCTAAATGAAGTTACACAATAAAGGAAGAAATTTTGTGATCTTCACTCAAATTTTGGTAAAAAGAGTGAAGTTGCTATGTAAACTATGTTGAAGAAAAACTGTGATAAAAGAACAGCAAAATAACCCAAGCATTAGCATACCCAAAAGTCCAAAGGACCTAGTACAGAGCCTTGAGGCTCACCACTACCACCAAAGGGGAATGTAAACAAAGTACTGTATACCCTCCTAAAATCACTGATCCCTATAAGGGCTAAGGTCCAAATATCATATCTCAGAAGGCCTTAAATCCTACCTCAACACAGCCTGGGGCTGAATGATTTCAGGAAAGATCTAATTGCAATTTTTCTGGCAGATATTGCGATTTCAATTCGATTCACGATTTTCTTCAAATCAAGCTTCAGTGCAATATTCACTGTTTACAGTATAGACAACAGTAAGGAAATTAATGATCAAAAGCACATAACACATTATACATCATCTAATATTGATGATAAACAATCTGTTTTCATTATTTAAGGGATACTCCAACTTCTACTTCTAATCAGAGGCTTTGTATTGTTGACCTGCTTACCAGCACTTCTGTAAATGCAAATTGCCTGCAAATTTGTAAAACAGTTTGTGTAAAATAGTTACACAACAGAACCTGGGTCAGTCAGGAGAGCTGCAAAAAATTGCAGCTTTGGGGATCAAATGATTGCGTTGTCTGAATTCTGATTTCGATCCGTAAACGATAAATCTTTCAGCCCTAACACAGCCTCTACATCGATGAGTAGTTGAAATGGCAGAACCCAATGAGCAATATCTAAATTACACTGAAAAAGTTTTTTTTTTTTTTAAATTTTGTCAAAGAAAACTAATGCAAATATAAGCATGCAATACAAAGTGTAAAGGACCTAGAACAGAGCCTTGAGGTACACCAGTGTCAAAACCATATGTAGGTGGCAAATTGTTTGAACTTTTTGATGTTTGACACCGTACAATGATTCAATCCCTGTTATTTGAATAATCAATAATTAAATATATCTACAAATCACTGAAAAAGAGAGAAAACTGTCCTAATTGAACAATTATGATAACCACGTTTAAGTAGTGTGTGAAGCCAGTGAGGAGGGTTTTCTGTGCTTTTAACCAGTGTGCAGGAATCTGCCCGCAATTTTTGATGATTAAAAACAATTATTACCCAGTATTGGATGTGAAGAACTTTTTGTATTATTTTTTGCTGTGGTATCACACAGGAATCAATATTACTTAATTACTTACTAATAAATGCTCTTTAAACAAAATGTATTAAATAAATAGATGATAAGCCTTTAAGGCTTTTCAAATGAGTTATCCTTTTGTCAATATGCATAATACTGTTTGTTATTCTTTTTGTAAGTAACCTCTCTGCAAAGCAATAGACCTGGTATATATATTTTTCAAAGGATATGCATAATACTGTTTGTTATTCTTTTTGTAAGTAACCTTTCTGCAAAGCAATAGACCTGGTATATATATTTTTCAAAGGATTCAATGGAGTTTTATTTCTCATTCCTGTCTGCATTTGGGTCTGGGTATCAGCAATAAAGAAATATAAAAGAAATGAATAGGCGGTAAAAACACAAAATAAGGATATTTCCAACACTACCATAATCTAAGGCCAGTAAAATCTAAGTAAAAAATACTGATAATATTTACAGCATTAACCTAAAATAAAACCTAAATAAAAATATTGATACTATTTACAACACTAACCTAATCTAAACACAGTACACACTGGAGTACAGAGCAGCAGAGTGAGTGTTGTGCAAAGAGGCTCTGTTGTGCAAGAAAGATCAACAAGTAAGTCGTCCAACACTGAGGTAGTAGTATCAAAAAAATCTTTTTAAGCAACATTAACAACAACTATACTAAAAACTATATCAATGCACCGTCTTAACTTGTATGTTGTTTGAAAGAACTCACAATATTTCCCACCCCTGCCCCTAATGTGTGGCTAATGTCAGACTTATCCTTCTCACACATGGATAATGCATTCAGTGTTAGTGTTGGGAGCAGAGCCCATCCCAAACTAATCCTGCCACTTTGAAGTCATGTAACCTAAAGAGCGACCAGGGTGGAAGATGTCTGCAGGCCTGAGCAGTGTTGCCAGGTTTTTCTACTCAAATAAGCAACCGGTTGATAAAAACAAGCCCAAAACAAGCTGATTCCATTTTTTCAGATGTGATATAGTACTTTTTTTAAAACGAGAAATCTGAATAAAGTGTGTTTTGATTTTCATCTCCATCACATTTCAATTACACAGTTACTTTTTTCCTTATTTGGCTCTTAATTTACTTATTCAACATCCTTTTCATTAAGGGAGGGGCTACTATTATTTATTACTCTGTTATCACTTAACAGTCTGTCTAACCTTTATTTTTATAACCAAACAGACATAGTCAGGCTTTTATTGAAGTTTTATGTTGATCCTTTACAGCTTAATTAGTAGTAATAGCTACATTAGAATACAAATTTAATTCCGGTTGTAAGGATTTCTTTTTGGTGGAAACATAATTTACATCACTGGGTGGGAGGAGGAGTAACAGGAAGACAGAGGATGGGAAGGAGCAGTAACCAGCCAGTAGCCATATACTTTTATTTCATTTTATTTTTATTTATATTTTTGTTAAGATCTATCTTTTATCTTTTTAATCTGTAATACTGAACTGCTTCTGAATCCCAATTTCCCCGAGGAAGTTTTTCCAAAGGGATTGATAAAGTACTAATCTAATCTAATCTAATTAGATTTTGAGTGGGACAAATTGATCTGTGTAACTTCTGAGTTTATATTGATAGTAGCGCCCCAAGCCCTAATAAACGCAACCCGCAACTGCCAATATTTACAAGCAACATTTCAAAAAAGAAGCCCAAAGTCACTTATAATAAGCAGACCTGGCAACCATGGGCCTGAGGTTTCCGTTGAGACGGTTTGCACCTCACTTCCCATCTTTCAGCAGATTTTACGACAGACGCGGGCTGACTAATCAGTCAGAAATGCCTCTGAGTGTAAGAACAGTGACAGCAGGCGTGGCTGTGACAGCATGTGACATGGAAAACACATGCAGGTAAATGTTTGTCCTCCCTCTCTCATTCTTCCTCTCTGTTGGGGAAGGGTAAAAGCCTTGGCCCCACATGTGCTCAATTACAAAGCCTGGCTGTCCCACTGTGCAAACAGCCCATTAATTCCAGGTCTGTGATTGTTTCATACCACGCTCAGCCCGCTGGATCCAGCCTCCTCCTCCTCCTCTTCCTCCTCCTCTTTAACCTTGGCTCCAAATGAGCTGCTCTATCAGTGACATCTCTCTCCTGATCTTTCCCTTTCACACACAAACACACACTTATGATACAGGACAGTACAAGCATTGGTGCATGGAAACAGCATGTAAATGCCTTAATCTTTTAAAGGCATGCCTGACACCAGGATGGATTTATCTATAGTCCTCAAAAAGTTTGGACACATTATTTTTGTTGATGATTGGTACTGATTGGTATTGTATTTTTACCTCCGCCAAGGAGGTTATGTTTTTGCCGGCATTTTTTTTGTCTGTTTGTTAGCAAGATTACGCAGAAACTACTGGACGGATTTTGCTGAAATTTTCAGGAGATGTTGGAAATGTCCCAACTTAAAAATGATCATATTTTGGTGGTGATCCAGATAACCACCATTAGCAAACAATATTGTTTTTGCTTAATAAGTGTCTCACTACTAATGATATCAACATGATTCTGAGTGCTAGGTGTGAGTTTTCAGGGTGAAGGAATCATATTATGATGGTAACTTTATCATTAAACTATTGCTTATAGATGCAATATATGAGCTACCTTGGCGGAGGTTTGTGCTCTCCAAGTGCTTTCTAGTATATTCATTAGATTAGTCACCTTAACAATGAGGTACAACTTGTAAGGATCGGACATTTTTGTAATTAGTGACACAGCTAAACATGTGGGAAGCGCCCAAAACACAGTGCCAGAATCCCCTCTTCCCCCTGCAGCCTACAGTTCCTCAGTGAAGGAAGGGTAAGGAACCAGTCTTCTTGGCGTGTTATCTACCTGTGATGCCCACTTTGTGGTCTTTCTTTGGCTTCACCAGTCTCTCAAATGTTATTCCTCGGTTTGAAACATTTTTTGGGGGCACTACCCACAAGTTTAGCTGTGTTGTTCATCAAAGAATGAACAATCCTTACAGGCTCTACCTCATTGTAAAGGTGAGTATTCAGGCTTTCCTGTGATATACAAAACAATACAGACTGGTGTTATTAAAGCGGAAATAAAGATCAACAGAAATAATGTTTCCAAACTTTTTGGAGGAGTGTTTTTCCTGTAAGATTAGGTAAAGAAAAATGGTTTATATAATAGCATATCTTGTGTTAAAATAGTATATATATATCCTCTTACTTAATCTGGCCATTGGTGAGTTCAACGTTTAATGGGTTAACCTAAAAACATGACAGGCCTAATGCTCCATAAAAACATTGATTACAATAAGAGCAATGAACAGTAACATACTAAATGGCCAAAATATAATGTATTATAATTGTCTTGTCAGTTTATCTTTCTTATTTTATTTTAGGAGCATTTATATTTATACTAAAAATTGAATTATAATGATACCTTTATTGAGACAGCAATATTAATTATTGGAGTCCAACACACTGTCTAAATTACACAAATTCATTGGCAGCATTCCCATATACTGTGGTTTCCCTCACATCTTGCCAACTCAACCCACTTTAAACTGTCGCCCACGTATGTATGCAGTTGAGACAGGGCTCTTCCTTTTTTAGTGAGAATATAACTGAATAATACTTACTTTTTTTAGGATTATGTAATATTTGACACTACTGGTCTTTAGAATATCGAAGATTGCATCAATTTTAAAGTAGAGATGCACAATATTTTCAGTATGATATCGGTATCTGTGGATATTAAATTTTTGCAGCCAATATATCTACTATACATATCATATATATCAGCTGTAATATCAGCAAAATACACAAATGTACCATAACGCTTTACCTTATTATCACAGCATGGGTATAAGATCATGAGTTTAATTTTTTAGAGAGTTAAATGTTCTTGTTGTTTTGCATCTGTTCCTCACATAAACTGTCACACTGAAGCAAGTCAGTTTTCATAAAGGTAAGACTTTGTGTTCCTGATGAATAATATCAGTATTGGCAATAAAGAGTTCAGAAATATCAGCATATCAGATATCGGAAAAACTCCAATATCATGCATCCCTAATTTAAAGGCCTTTGGAAATGAATAATTCACACATAATTATATTTGATTAAATCCATAGCCAGTCAGTGTAAGCTTACACAACAGCAACACAATGCCACCGTGTGAAATAGCAGCTTCTTTTTTTTTCAAGCTACGGTCAGTTTTGCTAAAATTTCCCGTCTTGTAAGCCCTCATCTAATCAATGAAAGCACTCATCAGCACATACGTCACAGTCAGTCAAAACATTCAACATAGCCGCCGACTTGATGGTGCTCTTGCATCACAGCAGCCAGTTTTATGTGACCAAAGTCATCACAACGATGGGAAAAATGAATTTAAAGATAAAGTATGGATGACGATTGTGTTGGAGCTGCACTACGATGATGTTGAGTGTGTAATCAAGCTTTACTCTTGAGGACAGTTGGTCCTGAAGCAGCTTTGGTACTTTTTCAGCTTCTCAACTGAATAGTGAAATTCACAAAGTTCTCCTCTCCTTCACAGAATCAGACGGACCCATTTAGTTCCTGTTTAATTTTAATCAGGCTCAGGTCAGAGCCACTTGATGTCAACACCATTTTGACTTCCTCGGCATGATGTTTTTAGGATGTACCAAACATTTACACAACTTCTTGTCCCTTTTAATGAAATATTCAACATTTCATGCTGTTTATTCTCATTTTTCTTTAGTCTACTTGAAATGAAAAGTAGCAATGTTTTTAACAGAAATGCCACCTACATATGGTATTGTGTGGTACTGGTGTGCCTCAAGGCTCTGTGGTAGCTCCCCTACACTTTGTCGCTAATGCTTACATTCTCATGAGTTTCCATTGCAGGATTTTTTTTAATATCGTCTTGCCTACCCTTCAATTTAGACAAACCTCTTTCTTTTGGTAAAACAATATCACTAAGGGTCAACAGACTCTCAATTTTATTGTTTATTTATTAATAGGTATATTAAAGAGGGAAAAATTAACACATAGTCCATAGAAATGTCAGCATTTTTGTGCATCTCAGACCTCCTCACTCTTGTCAAAAACATGACTGAATATTAATCATACTTTCTAAGACATTTCGGTGCAGCTGGTCATTAGAATAATAGTCCATATTTTCTCAAGATGTGTGGCACTGAACATTTTGAAAACTCGGATATGTTAGGAACTACATATGGTTGTGAAAGTGGTGTGCCTCAAGGCTTTACTTTGTAAAATACACTGCATTATTGACGGGTCTTTTTAGCCCAACCACTTTGAAAACTGTTGTTTACGCTGTAATTTACATGGTGCACAGTGGATATTGAAACCAGGGGTGAGAATCTTCCAATAGGTTATGATTTGATTCAATTCTGAGGATCACAATCCAATTTAAAATCGGTTTAAGCCAATCCACAATACATTCCCTGTATGTAAAAAAAAAAAGGATGTGTATTTCAGGAACTGTTTCTGCTTGCAGTGCACTAAGAGGCTGGATATTGCGAATTGACACAAAAACACACAATTAAATGTGTTAAAGGTATACAGTTCATGTATTTGTAATATTTTCAGGTTATTTACAAAAAAGATACAATGTAGTATGAAATGTGTTTGGAGAATGAGTGTGTAAATATAGATTAATAAACATTTGGAATCAATTCTGAATCTTTCATCAGTATATTTGATTCAAAACAAAATCAGTTTTATGGACACCTGATTGTTAATTTTGACATTACATACAGGAATGATTCCAGTTTTTTGTGCACCTTTTGTTAGGGGTGGACAGAAATATCGATTCATCAATGCACTGCAATTATTCCCCTCCCAATTCAATATCGATTACGCAAATCCTCTGAATCGATTCACCTCCTGGCCAGTGGGGGGCGCTGTGCACCTTTTGAGAGTTTATCCAGCTGTTGTCGGTCGCAGAAGAAGACATGCTTGCAGAGTGATAGGACTGAGAGCTGAACATGAGAGTGATTTAACGGCGGTTTATCAGTATTTTCTGCGTAAATGTAAAATATTAAACACAACAGCATTAGTATCATTCCGGAGTGTTTTCTTTTTGTTCTTTTGCCGTATTTTCTCTGTGTTTTGACGTATTTTCCACGTGTTTTATCACCTTTTTTAGCATTTATCGTATTTTTGATCATAGTTCGTTTTGTATGGATTCCATAATAGTAATTTTGGAAATATTTGAGGAAGAAATGTGGAGATCTCTGTCTTCAGCTGGACAGGAACTGCTTCAGGGACTACCATCAGTAAAAAAAACGCCTGGACATGGCCTAACATAACAGGCTGTAACCTGGACACTAAATGCTGTACGCAAACAAAATGTTTGAGTTTATGTAAAATAGGTGAAGTTTATTTAGGTCATCCAAGAAAATTTCTACATGTTCATTTACAACTGTTTATAAAGAGAATCCTGTTAAAAATGCAAAGCAAATTTTATTCTTTTCTTGTAATTAAACACTGTTTTAAGCATTTATAACATAATAATGACAAATACTTGCAAGAATTGTTTACTTTTATTTCTCGTGAAAAAAGGGTGAAAAAATTTATTCATATGACAATTCCTGACACATTTTTTGACAAAATAGACCAGGTGGACATTTATTATTATAGTGTTAACTGTCATGTTTTTGCTTTTGTACTCCATATGCACAAATAAGTTGTTACTGTGCAAAATTTTATTTTCAGATGTTTACTCAAAAATATGAGGTAACATACCACATATGTTCACATTGGCATCAAAATTTTAAAAAAAGTCAAAAATTGTCAACAGGTACTCTGATTATTTGTATATTTCTACTTCTTACTGAATCGATACTGAATTGAATCGCCACCCAAAGAATCGAAATCAAATCGAATCGTGAGGTTCTTAACGATGCTCAGCCCTACCTTTTGTGCTCGCTCTCATCCTTCTGGTAAAAAACTATAACAGAGTTATCCATCCTTTGTAAGTTTTAGATATTTTTATACCATTGATTCCTGAAATATGCCTGTCTGCATCATTTCAAGACACATGCCACTGGCATATGATTGTGAAATTGGTGGGCCTCAAGGCTTCGTACTAGGTCCCCTGTGCTTTGTCACATTAACTGATTTGTATTACTTTCCTTTGCCAGACTTTTTTGCACAATGTTTTTAAAACCGGCAATTTACAAGTTCCCTTCTCTCTGTGTTGATTAAAAATATATGTGGATTGATTATGTTCTATTCTGTTTGATACCAGCATCAAAACAATGTAAGGGGAATATTATCATTCATCAAATACTTGTCTTTTAGAATACAGGAAATTTTGACTACTTTAACATATGCAAATGTTGCCAATCCCTTTTGTGTGAGCAAGATGTTAACTTCAATTTTTAGACAAGAAATGCCAATCACTGGCTGTAAGGACTTTTGTTTTTAATGCAGCTCCAGATCAAGAGATACTTGTGCATTGCCATTTAGCAAAAAACATCAAGATATGGCCCAGCCCTACCTTACATCACATACATGTGACAGTGTGGAGCAATATTTTGCAATATATTGAAGCTTTTGTTGCATGAATTTATTTCCTTCACCCACCCACATAGTCTTTTCAGGCCTTGATCTTTTGATAATGTTGGATTAAGGCATCCTCTGGAGCAGGTATTTTTCTTTCTTTTGCGACTTGTGTGATCTACCTGCGGGTTTGTGTTGTTAGACGGTAGCTCTTACCTCAACTGACTGCCTGCCAGGGTAAACAAAATGTGAAATGGGCTACAACTGCCAGACTGCCAAGGAAAATAAAACTTAAGTATGATTGGTGTATCAAAAATGCCTGTACTTCAAGCAAAGAACAAGAACTGGAGTAAGAAAAAGGAATTGCATTAAAGCAAAATAAGTTACGTCAGCGCTTTCTTGATATCTTGAAAACAATGAAATCTTGTTTTTTTGGATAATAGTATTAAAAGTACCAAAACGTAAGCAAAAATACATCAAATTCATTTAAGATAAGTGTGAAGGAGAGAAGGAGGTCCATTAACAGTTGCATACAAACTCCTGCACACTGTCTTGATCACACTAAAAACATGAGCAACTTTCTGAGACAACATGCAGACAAAATTTTCCGCAATTTAGACCAAACACATGAGTTTTCCTGCAATTTCTGGGATTTATATTTATTAAATAAGGTTAATTTTGAGCACAGTGTTAGTACCATAAAGTACAAAAACGCCAAATAAACGAACTTGTTTTCAAATTTAGAGAGGAATAGAGAATTATTCCCAGCCTCCAGCACTCTAAGTTATGCAAAAACTTCGGCAACAGTAACTTATGCAAGAGTTACTTCAATGTTTGCGCAATTTGGACAATGTGCAGCAGGTTGACTGATATTTTTGGTAATTAAAGACAAGAAATTACTCATTATAAGATGCCTATAGACTCCTTTTGTTGCAGTGATATAAAAAGTTGATTATTGGTGTCAGCAGATGTAGAAAATTCTGCCTATATTTACAGCAAACAGATCAACCATTTAGTATTCTGATGTAATAACAGAAAACATGAATGTACCCCAATGCTTTGCCTGCATGTTTAAATTTTAAAGTCAACTAAAAGTCATATTTCAGAATCACATGTTTTTTTGTTTGACAGCTCTTTCTTTCACAACGTACTTTAAAAATTAAAGGACCAGGCAAACTTTCATAAACTAAATGCTTTGTGCCTTATATGAATTTTTCTACAAGTTATGGACATTAAAAACAATGAATTTCCCAACACTGGGTGTCCAGGACTTCTATTTTGTTGCCAAGATATTGAAACAGGTATTATTCATTTATTTTTTTAGTTAAGAGTATCAAGAAAGAATAATGAAGAAAATCTGACAAAATCATCCATGTCAACATTAAAATTGGCAATATTTTCAAGAGAGTAAGCTAAAACTGGATGACACTGTTTCTGTGAAATTTATCAAAGCAAAAATAAAAACATACTCAAAATGTCACACATTTTAATAACACTTAACCGCTCTGTAGCTTGCATTAAAAAGTACCAGGGTGAAGAAACTAGCTTGAATTCTGCATTAAGCTCATTAGATTAAGTATTGCTAATTAACTCGGGTAAAAATGTTATGATTTGCCGGCGTTTTTCAATTTGTGACCTTGAAAAGTCAAGCATGGATTTTGATTTATTTTCCAACATGTTAGTCATGGCAGAGGAAGTGTTAAGATTTAGGTGGTTATCCAAAAATCCAGGATTTTTTGCAAGATAGGGCAGTTTTCCACATTTTTGCTGATAACTTAATAACCTTGTAACAGATTATGGCAACATTTTCAGGGAATGATTGTCATGGCAAGGCAGAAGTGTTTAGATTTTGGTGTTTTTTGAAGTATTTGTTAACAGTGAGATATGGCATTTTTCCACGTTTTTGACAATCACGTGTCTAATAAAGTTGGAAATGCCTTGCCGGAAATTTGTGCTCTCAGAGCACCTCTAGCTGTATTTGACTTTGAATATATATAAATGTTGATAAAGATAAATATATTTGTTACTTTCAGTGCCCTTAAAAGTGCAAAAACGTGGCCTCTTTGCCACCAAGGTTGCCCATCCCTGATTTTATTGCATGTTACAAGTTTAAGCAATTTAGAGTTTAAGCTATTTAAGTCAGATCAGTGTTTCTGTTTTCAGTGTATTACTGTATCAGAGTTTGCAGTTCTGGTAGAGACACCCTTTGGCAAAGCATTAAAATATTTTCTTGTACAAAAAGAAAAAAATATATTAAATATAAAACTGTGTTCACGGCCTACATCTGAGAAGAAAATGAGCTAATTGGAAATTATAAATAAATAAAATATAATACCTTATATAAGAGCATATGGCTGATAAACTGACCCAATTAAAAAAAATAAGTGGCATTATGTAACTACTGGTCTATCCAGCAGCCAGAACACCAATTGAAACAGTACATTAAGAAGCAAATTCATGCTGTCAGTCTGTAAAACGCAGTAAAATGTTAAATATGGAGGCCTACGTGTGTGTTTAAAAGCCATACCGTTTAGGTGAGATCCGGACCCCTCGTCCTTCCAGCTGACACCACATTGATTATAGAGTCCTGTCGCCAGTCACTCAACTGGTTTCAAAAAATAAACCCCAAAAAACTCCTTCGTGCGGAAACCAAACAGCTAAAACAGACATTTCTTCCTTCTTTTAATAGTCCGTGACATCGCATGTGAACCCCCAAAACTCCGACGTGTAGGAAAAAAAAGAAAAAGAAAGTTAGGAGCGCTTCTTCCACTTCACTTCACTTGAGGGGAGATAAGTAATAAACCCAGAGAGGAATCAAAAACTTGTCACCAGCTTCAGATATCCCGTGAACTGTTACTCCTCAAAGGCGGGCCAAAAGGGGGAAGAGGTGTCTGAGTTCAAATATGTGAACGAAGAAGTGGTGAGGTGAAGAAGTTGGCCAAATGTTTTAAGATCTGAACTCCGCCTGAAACGCGTTAACTCGGACAAACTGTGAAGCCGATGTGAGGTGGACTTGCATCTCAAGGTTGGGACCTTCAAAATAAAATCCACGACAAGAAGTCTCCATTGGAAGGCAGTCTCTCACTGGCACCGTGGCTCTTATTTTGAAGAGCAATAATGGCGCCATTTCGTGCCTCCATCTGCTAGCTTAACGCAGCTAACTCCGGTTTCTCTTGGGAAGCGCAAAGACGAGTCAAAGTCTTTTTTTTCTGTGGAGGTTCGTATATTAAAAGAGATCCTCAACATTCAACGAGTAACACATGTTAGAGCGCATGGGGCCAAATATTGCTTTCTAAGTAGTTTCATAATTGTAATACGCCTTACCAGACAAGAAAATTAGCCCAAACAATCATTTTTGGCTAGCCTTCTTTGGTTTAAATGCAAAAACACAATGCGTTGAATTCAGGTTTATGGAAGATGATTAGGGCCGCTGGGAAAAAAAATAGAGGATGACAATTTTTTAAGTCTGTGGAAAAAGGGAGAATTCTGAGGTTAAATTCAAACTCATGAGAAAAAAAGTCAGATTCTGAGCCTGAAGTTCAGATTTAAGTCGGAATTCTAAAAAAAAAAGTGGGGATTCCAAGATTAAAGTCAGAAATCTGAGATTAGATTTAGAATTTTGACTTTGTCATTCAAAGTGAGAATTCTGAGGAAAAAGTCAAAATTCTGAGAGTAAGGTCGGGATTCTGGGAAGAATGCAGAATTCTGGGACTAAAGTTAGAATCCTGTGAATTTCAAGATTAAATTTAGATGTTTGCCTTTTCAGAATTTGAGATTAAAGTCAGGATTCCAAGAAAAAGAAAACAGTATTTTAAGATCAAAGTTAGAATATATTATTATAGTATTGTATAGAATATATTTACAGTCCTTAGAATAAAGTCAGGTTTCTGGAAAAAAAAAAAAGTCAGAATTGTGATAATTTAATCTTAAACCTTGAATTTCGTATTTTCAAAATCTTGAGTTTAAGATTAGAATTATGAGTATAGAGTCTCAGATCTGAAATTAACGATTCTAAGATTAAAGTAAGGATTAGATTAAGGATTATATTTTGATCTCAGTATAGTGAGATTAAAGTGAGAATTCTGAGATTAATAGCAGAATTTAAAGAGAAAAGTCAGAATTCTGTAATCAAGACCATAATTTTAAGATTAATGGTAAAATTAACTTTTTCAGAATTATGATATAAAAGTCAGGATTCTGAGGAAAATTCAAAATTTTAACATTAAAGTTTTAAGAATAATGTAAAGATTATGGGACGACTTCAGAATTCTGGGATTAAAATCAGAATTCTGAGATAATTTTAAGGTCAGATAAAATTTTGAGATTAAAGTACAGATTCTATGAAGAAAAAAAGTGAGGATTTTAATGTTAAAGTTAAATTTTTACTTTTTAGTTTATTGAGACTGAAGTCAGAGTTCTAATAATAATATCAGGTTTCTGAGGAAAAAATGCACAATTCTTACTTCAGTCTCAGATTTCTGACTTTTTCCTGACCTAAAACAAATTTCAACCTCTAGAAGAACGTTTTTAATGGCCCTGATCCTCTTCCGTACAGACTTGACATGTGCGTGACAGAGATATGTTTTACCTGTACCTCCCTCTGTTTTTCACCTCCGCCTAGCTCTTCCTAAGAAACACTTTAAGATGATTGCCAGCAACGTCTTGGCGCATGTCCACGTAATGATGTGAGCTTGTTATGGGTTGTTAGTAACGGTGCAAATTATTGCAAACAAGCAGTAGTGAGTGAGACGGAGATGATTTCAGACGTCAGGGTCTGCAAATGCACGGTGCAACTGAACCCTGTTTGGCACAATCAAACATGAAGATGTAACCTGTGTTTTAAGCCAAATACGAGTCTGCTTTCAGATTACTTCCGTTGTCTTCTGCCAGTTTTTTTTCATAAGGGGTCTGGGTACGTGCTCTTTGGCAGCAATGAGTCTTGCTCACGGCAAGGGCAGAATAATTTGAATGTTTATTGCCCCATGACCTGTAATTTACTAATTTCACTACCACATAATTGCAGGATGTTGCATTATTTAAGCTTTTAAGGAATCTTGAGAATGCTTATTGTTTCAGACTGTAAACAAGACTTAAAAATGTAGTTAAGTTCTTAAATTTAAGGTACAATTCATTCTTGACTCTTTATGCATATCTCAACAGGAGTGCACTTGCTGATTTGAAGGCCTTGGGGCCATGGCACCCATGAATCCCACCCAAGTCTAATGTCAATCCAACAACTTTTTTTTTTCTAATTTCTTCATCCTAGAATAACTTTTTCACGGAGCAAGAAACCTTTGACAAGAGACCAGCAAAAAGACCTAAATGCCCTGCTCATGAGTGTCGGACCAGCCCTTACTGATTAATTTAAATTTTTTTAAAGAAAATTACAAATTCCTACCACTCAGAACCTTAGAATAACCAGTCTTGTTTTGATAAGATTTTTATTTATTGGAAAATAACACCAGTGTTGATATAAAAAAGAGGATCAGAAGATGTACCAAGTAAACAGTTGCACTCTAAATAAAGTAAAGAAAAAATTAACAGGACTTGAACAAGCTAATAATTTCACTTTTTTTCTTTTTTTTTTCTACCTGGAATTACTTTCAAGTCATGTTTCCACTGGATTAACTTTTCTTTGTGATAAGGAAGCTTTGGAGAGATTCCAGTGGAGGGAAACAGGTATACGTCTAGTCTGAAGGCTACATTACTCCAGAAAGTCAATGATTAGGGGGTTAGGATTTTTGATTCCTCTGGCCACTTATTTTAAAGCTAATTACCAGTATATTTGTATGTTTTATTAAGTATTATTGTTGTTATTTTAACTATGTATACATTTTTATTATTATTTGTATTATTATTATTATTAGCTAGTTAATTTTTCTATTATGATTCTTTTTTTTAATTTATTTAGTTTTTTTATTATTATTATTTTTGTAAATAATTGTTTCCTTGATGCAGGGCTTGATTTGTTTAGTGGTTGTATTGACCTTTCTCGAGTTGTTTCCTGTTTCTGTATTTATTGTGGTAGCTTTATGTTTGTCTACAGTGATGTAGTTAGTCTAGCTGCAGTGGGAGGGGGGTGGAGTAGTTTGTTGCAAGACTGTTACTGTTTTATTGTATTGTTGCAATAATGGAAATAAAATGTTAATCACAAAAAAATTAATTACCAGTAAAATCATATTTAATTCAAGCTTTTCAGAAAGGGCGCAAATTACCAGTTTCATAGCAATGAGATTTACACTGTCTTGGGACAACAGTGTGATAATTGTCAAAACTGTCAAGGTTTTTGATTTTATTTATATCTAAATGTAGACTATAATTTAAAAAATGAAAAGATGTTTATGTACATCAGGGCATGTCGAGAGAACTGAAAGTAGCTTGTGCAAGTTGTCCAGGAACAAACACACATGGTTGGTATATACGCATTTAAAGTGACTGTGTGCTATGAACACAAATACACTTATTGTCCATTGGTATGAAGATTTCAGAAGTCTTCATTCAAGAGCTGTGGGTTAAAAGAGATGCACATCTTTCCAAAATTAGCATCAATTTTGTTTTCAAACTTAAACTTTAAAAACAAGCTAATAGACTTGTTATTCTGCTGCTGACTGGCGAGGGCGATGAAATTAAATCATTTAGTCAAAAAAACCCTATTTGATGCTTGAGGCTATAAAATGACTGATTAAGTCATAGAAGAATATTATTGCAGCATTTCTCTTATCTCTCTTGCTCTCTTTTTTTAATTGTCTATTTCTGTCCTAGTCCTTATTTTTTTAATTTATCTATTTAATTGGTTTTATTGAGGCTGTTTTTATTTTTTTACAAGTTGTTCCAGTTTGGCGCAATACTTAAGATACCACTTTGATTTTCTGTAGTTTTTCTAAAAAGGAAAAAGGATTTAAAAAAAACCCAACTTTTTGTTAATGTTGTTATACAATTGTATACTTCTGCAAAAAGTTAAATAAATAAAAAGTTGGGAAAAAAACATCCCTATTTGATGTTTGAGGACATAAAATTACTGGTCGATTAAGTCATAGAAGGATTTTAATGCATTTGAATCATCACCATGTTGTTTATGCTCTTGAATATTTCCCCTTTCTTTGTGTATAACAAGACCTAAACAAAACCAAGATGACGGGAACCTGAGTTCAGTGAAAGGCTTTACTGGCACTGTGTGTGCAAATGTGTCTGTAGGTAAAACTGCACATCTGGCAACCTCTCCTGGTCCTTCAGAAGCCATTAACCACCATCCAATTTAGATGTCAGAACTTATTTTTCACCATTTATCATAAAAGAAAGTTTGCTTGCAAAACATGGCAACATTTATTGACACCGCAGGCTAAAAATAAAAGTGATTAGTTTTGGTGCAGCTCCAAATCCCAAATCCTTTGGAGGATTTATTTGATGTTTCAACACATAATATTTATCAAAGTTTGTAGCTATAATTTACTGTAATGGGGAAAAGCTGGCACAAGCATCTCAAAGGATGTTTACTGATGTGTTTGTCTGGATTTATTTTTTTCAGCACCTTGATTTTAAAACCAAAATGATCCCTTGTCTCAGTTCAGTAAATGGATCTGTCCTCGAAATGTATCATGTAAATTCCAGATACATTGTCTGAACTTGCTTGAATGAAGCCATCTTGACTTTTCACGGTTAGATGCTGCTGTGCTATTTGGCATAATTGAAAGTCAATAAACTCGGTTATCTGTTTGTCTGTCTGTGCTGCAGGTGCGAGTGTGGGCGGTTTCGGGACTCCTGTAAAGTTGAAAGGATGCGAGGGGGACCTGTTGACTGGCTGCTCTGTCCACTCGCAGGTCTTTAGGGGGGAAGCCGACGAAAGACTCCGAGGAGACACAATGGAGGTCCACGGGGGACGTGCGGGCCAACAGACGGTTCAACGGGTCCTCGGAGCAGATAAGTCGTCCCGCGTAGACCAGACAGGGGTTTGGTGCTATTGACCCGCAAGATCAGCTCATCCACTGAAACTCCCCACCTTGAATGGCCTTGTTGAAAAGGAAAGCCATAAATTGGCGGATGAACAGAGCAGAGGGAAGACTCTACCTCACCCCCTTTGGCCTCCCCCATCTCTCGCATGCTATCTCTTTCTTTCCTTTACCAAGTCGTGGTTTCCATCTCCACCAAACCCCTTTCCCCCTGAATGTTTAAAAAGATGAAAGGATAAGGAGAAGAATGGAGACAAAAGAGGGGAGGGTTACGTTACAACCCTGCCCCTGAGAGACTGCTCATGAAAGAGTTCGGGGATGGGAGAGATAGGAGACTAGAGAGGAGACACAGAAAGAGAAGGGGGGATCATGAAAAGGGGTTTTTCAAACTCAAAGCCGCTAAAACGGGTCACTTCTGTATAGAGAGGCAGACTAAAGTGCAGTCTTCACTCAGGGACAGAGACATTTAACACTGTCAATACCCGCAGATGGAGGGGAGCGTTGATGTACTTGCACCCAGTGACTGATAACACACATGCATGTACACTCCCCATCTAAATTCTTACAGTTTCTGCAAAGCTATCGCAGCAGTACACATTCACTGAAGTGGATGATCTGGGGCTGGGCAACATATTGACTCTTTGATAAAGGCTGATGTATTTTCAAGTGAGATTTAGGGTATGAAAATATAGTTTCTATTGATATTGTTCACAACCGTAATGATACAAACAACAACTAAAGGGTTTAATGTCCAGAAAAGATTGTTACCCCAAAATATTCTTTTGCTGAGATTGGGCTGAACATGAAGTTATTCTTTTCTTTAGTTTATTTAATGTTGGTGCATTTATATTGTTGGTAAAAATCTAACGATATTAAACCTGTTTAATACGAAGTAGGGATGCACGATATTGGATTTTTGCCGATATGCCGATATTTTTTTATTCATATTGCCAATACCAATATTTCTGGTCAAGAGCACAGGCTCTTTACTTAACAAAAATGGACTTGGTTCTTTCAGTGTTTCAGTATATTTTTGCGAGGAACAGTTGTAAAACAAGAAAAACAGCATTTAACTCTAACAAAAATGAAACCCTTGATTTTTAAATGTACCCATGCATTGATGAGAAGGTGCATCAATATTGTATATTTGTGTAATTTGCCGATATTCCAGCCAATATGTGGCCGACATGTGTGGCCGATATATCTGCTGTAAATATCTGCAAAAATTTCAGTATCAGCCGATAACGATACTTAACTTTTTAGGCTGATATCGGCAGATACTGATATCAAACCGATAGTATCTTGCATCCCTAATGCAAAGGCAACAAAACCAGAGCCCAGTGCTGGTTAATAACTTAATTAATTAATTAAATTATAGGCAAAGTCCTGCACACTGTCATATTAGTGCAAAAACAGCAGTAACAGTGGCCTTATTGAACATTGTAGTTGACTGAATATCTGTAATCTTTTATTCTAATGGCCCCCGTCCACTTTTCAACCACAGCCTGGTCTTTGTAATCCAATATATTTGCAGGCTAGACTTTTATAGTTTAAACAAAAGAAGTTTAAATGACAATTTTGTTGGAAACATTTGGAAACATTAGTAAGACTCCCATCCCAATAAATATGCTCAGTTTCCTTCCCTTTTTGCTATCCACACATTTTCTGAATGCTTCCAACATATTAGTTGTCTTTTTTTTCTTAATTATACTGGTGTGCCTCATGGCTTTATGCTAGGTCTCCTTTGCTTCCATGTATGCTAATATTTGCATGAGTTTAAATACATGTTCTTTCAATTGAAAATCTATTTTTTTTAATAAGATATCAAAAATTACACAAACACAATGGCTCTCAGTTATTTCTTTAACCATAAGAGAGCACTGTCCATGTTGCACAATTTCTTTGGCACTATTTAAAAGAGTAGGCAGGGAGTAAGGGCATTTGTGCCATCTATAACCTTTTCATCCTATTTTTACAATCAAACAGTGTTTGTCCTCTTTTGGTAACATTGGTGTACCTCAAGGCTCTGCTCTAGGTCTCCTGGTCTTCCATGCATGACAGTATTTGCTTGAGTTTAAATATATAGTGTTTTAAAAATGGATGCACGACATTGGATTTTTAAATCTATTTTGCTGATATTTGTAACTCATTATCCCTGATATCAATATAAATGCTTATTTTCAAGAACACAAAGTCTCCACTTTACCAAAACTGATCTGTTCCAGGCATAGTGACAGTCTGTTGATGTTAGAAACAGGTGTGAAGACAGAAAAACAATGTTTTGTTCTTAAATACATGAGGTAACCATCATGGTACATTTGTACAATCTGCCAGTAGTACGGCCAATATATGGAATACATATGTCCAATATGTACAGTCATTGTATTAGTTGTAAATATTATCAAAAAAATGTATATCTGCTAATAATAATAATCAGATTTTTAGGCAATTATCTGTGAATACCGGTATTGTGCATCAAATTAGCTGTGTCATCAAAGTTTACAGAAATGTAATGATCATCAGGCATACCAAAGTTTTGATATTTTGACCCCAATATGGAAAATGTTTTTTTTCTCTACAACTGAGACACTATGTTAGAAGTTTACCTGCGTTTTTAATATTCAGACCCAGAATAGATGCTAAATGTTGATTGTTTAGGACTTCTTTTTGTTGCCTTTGTATGAATCAGGTATAATAATTGCTTGAATCGAATTAAAGTGTCAACCAGTCTTGGTATTATGACACCCATGTCTTATGTGTTTACAGCCATTTAGCTGAAAAATCAAAAAGCATAATATTTTGTGCATATTGCCCAACCCCAGGCTTATCCACCATACCATCTATACCATTAACACGCTCACTGTGTGGTGTCTCCCTCACTGTGTTCCTCCCTCTTGGCATTTAGTGTCAGTCACTCAAAATCCTCTCAACCCTCCCACCATTCTCTCCATCTCCATCTTTGTCTGAACTTGCCCTGCATGCACTTAGATATTTCCACCTCAGGGTGCATCAGTGAGAGTTTGAGAGTGAGAGACACTGAAAAAAGAGTTTAAGAGAAAGTTGTTCACAGAAGAGTAAAGGTGAAACAAAGATGATGATTGAAAGGGAAAGGGTGCGCGAAATGTGATTTTCTTAAGCTCTTGCCCTCTTGCTCTCTTCTCCCCACTTTTTACGCACATATATATTCAGACATGCTAAGCAAACCACAAGCATTCAGGGAGTTGTAGACACAGAGGTTTATTTAAGACAACCACTCACAGAACAAGTTTGCCTTCATGCTCTAAACCAACAGGTAATATGAAAAAGATTTCCTGAGGTAGTGCCACTTAAAGCCCATGAGATTAGGTTGCAACAAGTAGCACAAAACTATATTTTTTCTTTGTCCTCTTGGGATTTTGGGACTGTTGTCAGTGCCCTCATGCATCCTTGAAAACCATGAAAACAGGGGACCAAATTCTCAGTTGAGAGACACAGAAAATGAGAGAAAAAGAAAAATTACAAAAAAAAAAATCTTGCACTTTTTAGGCATTTTTTTATTATATTGATCCTATTTTTATAATATACATTCCCAAAACTGAGGAAAATGTAGTCTTACAGGGATGAATTGTGTTTAAATAAATTTAAAAAGTCACAGTTAATGGACAGAAGTGCCATGAAAAGGTCGCACGAAAAAATAACTTGACCCTGAATTTCCACATAGTCTGCCTGCATAGCTGCAAAAACTCAGATCTAGGCAAGTGTGTTTGTCTATTTTTAAGTAAAAAAAAATATCCAAAACACTTATTCTAATCCACATTGACTTAAGCAGGCGACATAAATATCTTACTTTAAAGAATGAAAGGCAAAAATAAGGCACTGAATTGCTTGTAATGAAGAGAAAATATCTGCCAATGAAACAAGCAAGTATGGTTCAGTGAGGGTCTTAAATTAAGGTTTAAATATCTGCTCAAGTTAACTTTGTCTAGTCTTATTGGCAGATTATTTTACTTAATATTTATAAGCAACTCAGGCTTTATTATTAGTTCTTATATCTTCAAATAAGATATTAATCCAGACATGTAAGCAAATTGTTGATTAGAATAAGTATTGTGAGATTTTTTTGCCTCAAAATTGGCCAAATAATCTCAGTTTTTGCAGTGTAGTTTTGCAGTGTAAGCACAGGATCATAAATATTACAAGAGAACCACAAAGTCACAAGGTTAATTTTACAAGATAACATAAATAACACGTAAACCACAGGATTTTTTTCCTGCCTGACGCTGATTTGCTGTCATCAATGTTATTTGCACTGTTTTTCCTGTATTTTGAAATAACTCAAAAACTCTTCGCACTTGTTTTACTGTTTTGGGTCGCTGTGATTGGTGGAGATGGACACTGAGTTGAAGATATGCTGACAATAGACTTGACGCGTATTTCCAGCGAACCAGCGTGGAGCTGCCCTACTGGCGGATCAAGGCACATGCTGTGGAAATCAGCTGACTGAAGAGATTTGGGGTGATTTGCTGCAGAATGGGCGAAATGCTGCACAGGCGGTCATGTGGAAAATGGGGTGAAAGGTAAGACAGTTGGTCCAATATAAGTTATGCAGGATATACTGTATGTCAAAAGTCCATCTTGGTAACAGCCCACAAAAAGTGTTTGGAAGCAGAAAATTTAAATACACATCTGGAATGTGATTGGATGATATGTGTGTCAGTCACATTCAGTATGGGCCAATCAGATTATTTGACATGGAGTTGTTTACAAAATGCCAGCCTATTCGTACAGACACTTGCTAAAACCTTTCAGTAGAGGAACAAAATGATCTTTCCATGGAGTGTGTTTTCAGTGTTCTTTGTTCTTCATTTAATAAGTTTCCCAGCTCTGATAAAACTGCAGGTAGCACTTATGCTAATCTGTGCGCAAGCAGTCATTGTTTACAGGCTTTTAAACGCCTCTTGCTGTCTTCACACTCAAAGCTGCTGCTTCTTTCTCTTCACAGGACCCTGATTCGTCCAATCCTTGGCAGACCTTGCTCAACTGTTTCAACTCAAAGCGTTCCAAGATGGATCTGCAAATACATTTCTGGAGCAACAGATATTACTTATGGCCCAGCTTACAAGCACACACTGCTTCTAAAGGTAATGTGAGTCGACATGCAGGTTGGTTTGATTCATGTCACTATACATCCAAAATGTATCTTTGCATAATTAGAGTACATAATCTATCTTCTTTGAGCTTTGCATAAGGCTTTTCCCCAAGAATTTGTGTCATCGAAATAACGAAGTGTAAGACTGCCACGGCCCAAACTGCTGTTTGACACACAAATACAAGCTCAGTGTTATCAAATCTGACTGTCGGACATGGACTGCACATCTTATAATGCAAACTTGTGTGCAGGAGTATGAAGCACTCCACTGCAGGAGTGGAAATCAAAAACGAATACCTGTTAGGAATCGAAAACAATTAAGTAAAGGTATCAAAGTCATTATTTTTTTCCTTAACAAAATCCTTTATATGATCCAGCCACCTTTCAGATTAGGAACGTCATGCTCTTATCTGAGGCAGTTACCTCATAGGACGTCAAAGAATTGATCATGGCAGACAGAAGCAGTCAAAAGTGTGGCTTATTTTAACATGATATGGCCCTAACTACACAACATCCAGTGTGGTTTCAAGCAAGGGTAGAAACACCAGCAAGGTAATGAAACTTTACTCTTAGCAGAATAGCACTGAATATCAGGAGAGCCATGTCTTTGGTGTTGTTGACCCTGAAAATCTGTGTAGATCTGCTTTTTTGTGCAGATATCCACTTCAGTGTTAATTTTGTTGGCTAATTATTTTCGTCATAGTTTTCGTCAGCAACCTTTTTTCCCCTGATGTAAACTAGACAGTAACTAATAAAAACAAGTGCACATGGACAAAAACTAAATTAACTGACATTTTCATCAACAAATAAAAACTAGACTAAAATGTTTGACAGAGACTTAATCTCTAATTTCGGGATGTAGAAAGTAGAGACAAGTTAGGAATATATCCAATCACAAGTACTTTGGTTGAGTGGAAAGGTTGGATGAGTTAAGAGGGGCATCCAATCACAACTGCCTTAGCTTCATGGTGGTGGGATAAGTTGGGGATGTTTCATTTTATCTAAGTGTTAAACATGACTTCATAAATTCAAGGAAACACAAAAAATGCCTTACCCTTTACACTTCACATTTTAGTCAACAAAATTTACAGGAGATTTCACTGACTAAAATGTTGTGAAATTTCATAAACTATAACTAGACTAAAATTAAAACAATTTAGATGATTAGATTATGACTAAAACTAAAAGACATTTAAGGCAAATGACTATATTAAACTAAATTAAAAAGTGCTGTCGAAATTAACACTGTTGTTGATAAGGAATTGGAATAATAAGCAGAATAAAATCTTTAGCAATTCCCATCCCTACTCCAGCCAAACCTGCTGAATTACCCCTGTAAATATCCTGGAAAATGCTCTCTAGGAAAGAGTGGGAACCCTGTATTGTGAAAGCCTCCATAAAGACAAAAATCTGATCCATTTACAGTTCAGACCTGCAGTGTGCTCTTGCCAAGCCCTTGGCAACGTCTCACCCTGTGTCTCATCGCTGTGATATCAGTTTCTCTGCAGTAATTTTCTCCTTGTTTTTCCCACCTTTTTAATTTTGACAGCTTCAACCCATTCTCATCTTTCCTTCACATAATAGAGACATTTTGAAGTTTTCACATGTCACAGCTCTCACTCCTTTAATGAAATCTTTCCCACATGCAGCGCCATGAGGCATCAGCTTTATTGCCCTCATGTTGGACATCCTCCCTCATTTGAAACTCATATCTGAGGATAATTGGACGGTAGCTATTATGCCAATTATTGCAAATAGCTGAGCTGAGCTGGGCTGTCAGGGCAAGCCTAACAGTGTGTCCGTCCACGACCAAGTCAGATGTCAGACCTCAATTATGAAGACTCAGACCTCCTCGAGGTACATGATGTCAGGCCTGTATTGTCCACTTTTAAAGACTTTAAGCTTCTCAGTTTGATTTGTTTTGCTCAAGAAGATCTTCTGCATTGTTCCCTCCATCAGTCATCTCCCCAAACTGATCTTTTAGATTCAGACCTCCCTTTAGTGAGAGCTTGTCTGCCGTTGCCACCATCACCACACACATACACAGAGCTATAGCTGCATATGTTTCTAATTATGCTCCCTGCTCTCCGCAATCTGACCCAATTAGCCTAAATCTCCTGGAAATGCCCCAGTCACCAGGCCCGGTGGTAAGGTAAAAGGTTAAAGGTGAGGTTGTTTTCAAAGTGGGGGGGAGGTGGACTGTAATGAAGCATCACCTCCTGTCTGTCTGGCTGGTTGTCTGTCTGTCTGCCTGGCTCATAGTCTCTCCTCAGAATCCCCTACTGTGGCACTTTAAGCCTTTTTAGCTCCAACTTCCCAGTGGACATATTTGGCGCAGGTGTCGGTCTTTGCAGAAAAAGCAACTCATGTCTGAAATTAAATTACACAGCTTAGGAGAGGTCAGTGAGGATGATGAGTGACAGGGTTCGGGAGCCAGACCACACATGTAATACATACGAAAGATTCAGCACTTTAATATTTTTTAATACCACATGTTTTTACACAGTACAGTTATTTAATGATCAACTGAAGTACCAAGGCTTTAAAAAATATTGATTGCAGCCAATTTCTACCCAAAAGCCACCACCAGCAACAGAGAGAATACTAGCTTAATTGCATAAAAAATATCTGAAACTAAGTTCGCTCTGAGTGGTTTATTTGACTACCATAGACTGTGAAAGAATTGAACAAAGCCAATGAACAATGTTTGATTATCAAAAAGGGCCTTTGGAACACTTTGGATGCCTTAAAATGGACGCTGCCATACTGCATATGTCATCTCTACAGAACTTCAGCTAAACAGACAGCGAGGCCTTGTTGAGGTTGGACTTAAGGCCGTCTGACCAACAACAACACCACATCTCCAAAAAAAAAAAATTAAAAATTCACACCCTATATAGTGAGAGCACATACTGAAGATGTATATTATATTAAGCACTGCAAAAACTCAGATCCAGGCAAGTGTGTTTGTCTATTTTCAAGTCAAAAATATCCAGAACACTTATTCTAATCCACACTGACTTCATCAGTGGAGATAAATATCTTAATTTGAGGAATGAAAGGGAAAAATAAGGCATTAAATTGCTTGTAATGAAGAGAAAATATCTGCCAATGAAACAAGCAAGTTTGACTCTCTGAGGCTCTTAAATTCTGGTTTAATATCTGCTCAAATTAAATTTATCTTTTCTTATTGGCAGATTATTTTACTTAATATTTATAAGCAACTCAGGCTTATTTTTAGTTTTCATATCGTCAAGTAAGATCTTAATCCAGACATGTAAGCAAATTGTTGATTAGAATAAGTATTGTGAGATTTTTTTGCCTTAAAATTGGCCAAGTACTCTCACTTAGATCTGAGGTTTTTTTTAGTGAGACTGAAGCCTTTTTTTAGCCAGGTTGTAAAGATGTGTATTTAGGCCGTAAAAACATTTTTTCCCCACACACAATCATTTGCAGGTCTCTGCAGCAAGCCTCAAGTGGACACTTGGGGTCTACAGCTTTTTGCACACCTGTATGGGCCTCCACTTTCAGGCCTGGAAGTTGCTTCCTGGGCAATTCAGTATTGATATGTGCCATGTTGTCAATAACTCTGCATTCATTCTGTCTATACTTTGCACTGGACTGCTACCCTACACTAATGGGCTCCAACTGCTGATGAAACAATGGTAGAATGTCACACTGCAGGTCTGTTCAGGGGAATGAGCCATTTTAGGTATCGTAAGAGGGAAGGAGTTTGAAATGCTAATTCCACTGACAAGCAGAGAAGACTTGCAAAACACACTCAAGGGCATGTAAAACTGGAAAAAGCATAATATAGTTTCCTTAAAACCAATAAACTACCCCCAATTTGGTGTCTTCTACTTTTTTTCTTTTAACATGGTACCAAGAAAGGTCATAATATGGTATTATTTTTAACTGTATTGCATGGGACTTCAAAATCAATCAATCAATCAATCAATTAATCAATCAGTCTTTATTTGTATAGCACCAGTTCATAACAAGTGTTATCTCAAGGTACTTTACAATAGAGCAGGCTGCAGCCACACTCTCCGTTTTATACGTACACGTATATACAGATAAACAACTAGAAAATCACTCAGAGAGCACAGACCTCCACCAAGCAGCTCAGTTCCTGCAGTGGCTTTTCCACAAGCCCTGTAAAAGATACAATTCTGGATCACCAGATCCAGAATAGAGCCAGGATCCAGACCAAACTCAGCACAGACATGGAGGTCGTTAACCTGTATGAACATGGCAAGTTTTGGGAACATCACTTAATATTTTGATTTTATATGAATTATTGAATGTCGTCAATGGGATTTCCCATTATAAAGTTCAATGTTTTTTTCTGACTCCAATCTGAATCGGATCCAGATGAAACTTACCTTGATGATAGAGACATGGGCCCCATATTATCTTGTACAATTGGAAGTGAGTCAGTTTAGGAATGGCAGAGATATGATTTTTTAAAATCCCCCTTTAATGGTAACTTGTGTTTTTTTGTTTTTTTTTTAATTTTGGGAATTTTTTGCATCAAGACAAATATAAGTATCACCACCAAAATTTATTGGCTCCTTCCTTGGACCAAACCACACCTCTGGTAAAATTTTCATGTAAATCCATGCAGTAGTTTTTCTGTAATCTTGCTAACAAACAGCCAAACAAACAAACAGTGAAACACACGCAGCCAACAACATAACCTCGTTGATGGAGGTAAATATATATGAATATATACATTTGTATATACACAAACATACATCCAGAGATTTATCCATCCAGGCAGAGACAAAGACACTAAAAATAAGAATGTATGATAGCGACAAGTGTCATGAAAACTGAAATCCTAACAAAAACACAAATGCTGGCTGAGGAAAGAATGCATATGCACCAAAGTGTCCTCTCTGACAAACAAACAACACATGTGCCTACACGTCTTTCCTGTGTGAAACTGAAATTAGTGCATGGAATGTTCACCTTCGGGAAAACTGATTGGGAGGGAGAGGGAATATGAGAGCATTGTAGCTGCACGGCCCAGCCCTCATTAGGCGAATGAAGACTTGGTTCTGTCGTTCTGTTTAATGCTTAATGAGAAACAGGTTGGAATGGGTGCAGAACGCAAACTGGCGGTTATGTTGCATTACCTGGCCCTCTGCCCCCGCTCTCAGTCTGTCTGTTTAGATTGAGCAAAACCCGTGATGTCCGTCCTTGTCAGTTTATGAAACGGCTTCAGTGGCTGACGCAGCCGTCTGAAGCCATATGCACACACTCTGCACGTCTTGTTTACATCGTCTGTCCCTCTCCTCTTACAGCAGCCTGCTCTGTCTCTCCCCAGATCACCTCTCAATCACTCCTCCTTGCCTCCTTATCTGTCCCTCCTCAGTGTCTCCTTACAGGCCTCGGTCCACCTACAGCGGCTACACTTTCATTCACTTGCCACTTGCAGTCTGGCTGCCCCCCAGATTAGACATGCAGCCTAAATAGTGAATGATCTATTTACGGTTACGTCTTTCTTCTCGCCAACATGATCCACACCTCTTTCTTTTCTGTGGTTTTTGCACCCTGCTGTTCACCCTCTCCCCTCCGTGTCCCCTCGCTCCCCTCTCTCCCACCTCTTCCATTAGCCCTGTTTTGTCCCTTTTCTTGCCAGAGGAAAAATGTTACACATTGTAAACTTTACTCACTGTACAACACCCCGCAGGATTGGATTTCAGAGGCAGACTTTGTGTTTGAACTGCTCTGGCAATTAGTAGAGGATAGACTTACAGCGCACCCTCTGCACAATGGGGGCACAGGCCCAGTTGTACAAGCCCCTGTTCCCATCCTGCCCCTCTCCATCTGTCACTCCAGAGGGACTGTGTGTGTTTATGACAGTTAGTGCGACAGTGTGTGTGGCTCTGCGTGCGCATGAGAGTGTATGTTTGAGCTGCTGTTTATATGCTTGCATGTAGGGCAGGGTTATATGGACCAAAAGTCTGAACTGGACATCTCTACATCTGAGTACTTGTTACCTCCGCTGGCATTTGTTTGTCTGTTGTTGGTTAGCAAGATTACGCAAAAACTACTGGACAGATTTTGCTTCTCAATAACTGTCTTACTCATAATGATATCAACATGATTCTGAGTGCTAGGTGTTGGTTTTCAGGGTCAAGGAATCATGTTATGCAAATGTAGAAATCTTTAAATACCTGAAAAACTCATTTATTCAGCCTAGCTTTTATGTAGAACTTTATTTTAACAACTTTTATATTGATCTATTTATTTCTGAGTATCACTTTTTACCTTACGTTATTATTAAATTAAAGTTTTATATTTTATTGTCTGATGTTTTATTCCATTTTTAGTATTTACTTATATATCTTGACAGAGTTTTTATCGTTTCACACTTAATCATTTTAGATTTAATTTTAATCTTTTAACATCTTTTTTAATTTATCTATTTGTTTTAAATGTATTTGTAGCGTTTTATTTATTTCTGTCTGATGTTTCCTGATTTTATTGCTTTGCATTTTCTCTTATCAATTCTTTTACTTTAGTTTCTCTGGTGTGCAATAGTCTCTAAATCCTCTTGACATTTTACCCCCTATCATTACAATCACATGGAATATACTTAGTAGATGGACCTCTGCTGAGTGTTTATTTGATGGATGGTTGTAGGAAAACGACTGTCATTTACTTGTATGTGTATGTGTATGTACGCATATATATATATATATATATACATATATCTTTTGCCAATTATTTTTTTTTGTCTTGACCTAAAGCACTTTGAGCTGCAGTTTAATTTGTATAAACTGTGCTATATCAATAAATTTAGACTGACTGATTGATATTATAAAAGAAATTTTATCATAGAGCTATTACTTATAGATGTAACAGCAATATGTGAGCTACCTTGGTGGAGGTTTGTGCTCTCTGAGTGCTTTCTAATCTGTCTTTGAGGAAATAACAAAACCAAAGTCTGCTTAAGTCAAATTGGTATGAACCAAATGTCATGACGTAAAAAAGACTATCCATGGGGTGCTGGTTTAGTGGAGTGGTAAGCAACCAGGCACGACCCATAAATATGCTTCTTTCGGTTTGAATCCAGCCTTTGGCCAGTTTGCAGTGTCCTCCCCTGCTCTCTCTTACCATCTTTCACAAGCCTATTCACTCTCCTATCAATAAAGGCACAAAATGCCCAAAAAATAATAATAAAAAAAAGACTATCCTTTTGTACTTATTTGAGAGACAGTCAGTTCCTCAAATATGAAAAAATAAATGACAGTTCCCTGTAGTAGGGCTGTGCAATATAGACATAAAGTCATATCTCAATGTTTTGTAACTGAATTCTGATATTCTTTTTAAAACTCAATATTTTACAATTAAAAAATTCTGAAAAAACAATAATGAAGCTCAAAGCAAGGATTGTTTTGATGCAGAGGACTGCAAAGACTTGAAGTTTAGGGCTGCAGCTCACCATTTTACATCATTGTCATATTGTACTTTGAGTTGCTAATTTAAAAGATGGAGAATATTCTTTATTCTCAAACTTGAACACAAAGGGCCACTCATTTTCTTTAACCATCTCGCTTCATTTTAATGCAACAACGATATCAGTATAAACAACACTACCTAAACTAATATCTTGTTTAAAAATTTGTGTTTTAACTCAATATATCTCCCAGCCCTAATCTGTAGATCAGTGGTTTCCAAAGTGAGAAAAAGTGAGCCTCCCGTATTTATAACTTTAAATTTAATGTTAAATTTACTCCTTACATTAACACACTGAAACAGTAATAGTGTGGATATAAGTGTTAGTCTCCTCCCTCAGGAATGGTCCCATGTTCATGATGATAAAAGTGGTTAGTTAATTGATTAATTGATCCAGAACATCAGTTGTAATGATATTGAATATGTATCAATAAGAATTAAACTCCTTAAAAGAGCTCATGCATCATTAAACAATTTAACAAGTCTTTTCATTGGCTATAAATCCACATTATAGAGTGTTTAGATAAACTGTTAAATGTTTACATGTTGGTAATACTCTCTGAATAAGAGAATAACTATGTTTGATACAAGTGCATCTTAATACATGATTGTAGGTTGTACCATCCTGTCCAAGTTTATCTTCCGTGCAGGTTTCATACCAGCTACAGGTGTGCTTGCACATAGTTGTCAAGTGAAACCAATAAAGTTTATATAAACTTGTTGTCATAACCTGAATGGTACTCAGTGTCCTATTTTTGTTGTTTATCTTTTATCATAACAGAGGAACGGCAGAAGCAATAAAAGAGGGATGCTTCTTCATGACAGCTGTGTGGCCTGACCAGAACAAACCCTGAGGATGTTAAAATATACATGAAGAATATGGATACTGGAAGATGGAGAGCACCTTAAAGTGGTATCATGGAGATCTGCCCTTCTCTCCAAAACAATGACACCAAAGAGAAAAGAAAACATCCATGTAGATCTACCATCTGGTGGTTTTGCCCTCACAAAGTCTACAGTTACCGTATGGAGCAACAACAAAGGTCGGTAAAGAAGAAGGCCTGGATGGTTATTGTGGGAAAGTGATAAAAATTGTATTCCGATATTGATGTTGGTGAATGTTTTGCTTTAAACATGAAGATACACTGTCTAACTTGCAAGAAATTCATTTATTTGCAATGTTTCAGTTTAAGACCTTCATCAGGCAAACATCAACAAATTCACATACTAGAAAGCACTGGAGAGCACAAACCTCCGCCAAAGTAGCTCACATATTGCTGTTACATCTATGAGCAATAGTTCCATGATAAAGTTAGCATCATAATATGATTCCTTGACCCTGAAAACCCACACCTAGCACTCAGAATCATGTTGATATCATTATTAGTCAGACAGTTATTGAACAAAAATGATTTTTCGCTAATGGTAGCTATCTGGATCACCACTAAAATCTAATCATTTTTAAGTTGGACCATTACCAACATCTCCTGAAAATTTCCTCAAAATCTGTCCAGCAGTTTTTGGGTAATCTTGCTAGCAATCAAATATATGCCCAATCTTACACTGTTAACAAATCCTTGGAAAAAAAGTCCTGGATCCGCATCTGGATTTGGATCACCCCCAAAATCTAATCACCTCTACCCTGGGCCAAGACCAACATTCCCTGAAAATGTCATCCAAATCTGTTGAGAACTTACTGAGCTTTGACCAAATATGTGAAAGAATGCCCTGTCTTGCAATGTTAAGAAATATTTTTGAAATTTGCTTTAGGATCACCACCAAAATCGAATCACTTTGTCCTTTTGCCATGACCAACATTCCTTGAAAATTTCAGCAAAATCCCATCATAACTTTTAATCATCCTGTTCAAAAACTTAAAACCAAACTAACAAAAAATACTGAATAGACATAACTGACGAAAACACAATCTCAGAGGTAACAACATTCGTGCAACGTTGCAAATAAAAGAATTTCTTTTAAGTTAGAGAGTGTGCTGGAGTCTATCTTTATGTTTAAGTTGACTTTTCCTCCTACGTACCTGTCTCTTGAATTAGATGTGCGAAGTCCTTCAATATTTTGGTTACCATTAACATGTATTCAGTTGATCATCTGATATTGAATTCCCAAGTAAGTAATGAACAAAGGTTGCCCTTTGACCTCAGAAATACATTCAGTTAACTCTTAAGTTTAAAGTAAATCCAAATCCAAAGTGTTTTTAAGAATACATATTCAGATGCAAAGAATGAACATATAGTTCAGTGGCCTTGACCTTTGAACCATGATATCCAAAAATTAATGAAATCATCGCAGAGGTCAGTGGGAACATTTTTGCAAATTTAAAAAAAAAAATTGCTCCTACTGATCTTATGACACTGTGTTTGCAAGCAAGGGTTGAACATGACTCAAT
This sequence comes from Cetoscarus ocellatus, assembly GCA_037902135.1. NCBI lineage: Eukaryota > Metazoa > Chordata > Actinopteri > Labriformes > Labridae > Cetoscarus > Cetoscarus ocellatus. The sequence goes on from JBAMNC010001169.1 coordinate 452,740, forward strand.
GACTATTGTTTGATGTATGAATTCCAAATTCAGTCAGACTACTTGAGATACTGCAATTACAATCAAGGGACAAACATGGGTCCCAATGACCTTTGACCTCAGAAATCTTATCAGTCCTTTTTTAAGTCTTAAAGAATATTTGGGGAAAATTTGGAAATTAATACCTCAAAGCATGTTTTAACATATTTTGTTACCTGGCATGAGGCCCTGTGAACTTGGCACAAGTTTGGAGCACACGGGCAGAGGCAGGCTAGCACTTCCCATTGACTCTCAGTGTCTTGAGCTAAGCTAATTAGCGGTGGCTGAGTTTTGTCAGTCTCTTCCTTGTTACTGCACGCACAGTTGAAACAATGGTGTCTATCTGCTTGTCATGGACTCGAGAGCGAGGCAAGACACAAAAACAAAAAACAGTTGGTGTACCCCTTAAAAATATGTTCATTATAAGGCTTTTAGTGGCACCCTGTATGGCTATATATCGGCTAGCGCTTTCCCCCGGCTATCTCCTGTTAGGGACAACGCTCACAAGTTGTTTTATTGTTAGTTATATTTACTAGTGCCATGGGCCTCAAGAAACCCCACTTTTGTAACAGATGGTGTACAAACAAGATGTCAGACTCAACCACAAGATTCTGATGGAAGAAAGAGAATGGAAGATGGATAAAGCAGAGACTAGATAAAGATTGTATCACCTGGAATTAGGCACTAAAGTGATGGATGTGTTAGAACAGGGGTGTCCAAACTATGGCCCAGGGTCCAAATGCGGCCCACTGCCCATTTGCCCAATGAATAAAGACATTTTGATTATAGCAGCAAATACCATCAATCATGCACATTTTCTGCCATATTTACTTTGTCACAAAGTCTCATTTACAAAGTATATTGCAATATCCATCTTCAAGCACCAACATTCTTGCAGTTTACTCTTGTTTTGTGTCTGACAGTGAAGATAAGCTGTCAGGTCATTCTCACCCTGACTAAGTGTGAATCCAGTGATAACCGGGGCTTACAAGGGTCCCTTGACAGATGATAACCCACCCCAACCCTAAAACTTTAACTTAAATACATTAAAAGTGAGGTGGAGCAAGTGGCTCAGTCGTCCTTGAATTCCTCTTTATGCAGCCCTCGATGTGAAATATTTGGACACCCTTGTGTTAACGGACCAACATTTGACCAAGACCAAGAACTACCCACTGTATGGATCAGAACATCTTCAAAGCCTTATGTAGTCACACATGAAGTTCAGTAGCCAAATATGAGCACAAAGTTTGCATTACAGGCCTCAGAAGAGTCAGCCTGTCTGTGTGCAAAGTCACGTCGTTACACAACGTCATGTTTGATAGTTGAGAAGCAAGACTCATAAATCAATCCTGACCTCCTCATAAAGCTCAATCATAGACCTGCATTCTTCCAAGGAGCACCAACCTGAAGCTCCTCCTCTTCTTTTACAGGATATTTCTAATTCTGTGTATTGATAATGTGTCTCTATTCATGGAAACAGGCAGATTACTGCATGCACGCTCAGTATGTAGCTGCTCCACCCTATGGGCCTCTGTGCACTTTGAGGCCTCGCTGACTGACACCGATACCTGTCAAAGGATCCCTGCTGCTCTCATTTCCTCACACAGTGAAGTGTCATAGCGCCCCCCTGTGGAAGGGAGGGTAATCAGTTGAATCTTGCTGCCAGCTTGCTTCAATCCTTGTGCCCTCTTCAGGAAAATCTTTATGATCAAAATACAGTAATTCAGCTCTTACACTGGTGAATTAACATTTTTAATCACAGTTTTTCAGAGGTTTCTGAAGATCAGGATAGTCTTGATTAACACTTTAAAGCCTGAAAACACAAATTACAGCCAGAAAATTCTAATTTTTTGGAGATTAAATGTTTATTTCACTTTCTTCTAAAATCCAACAAAATCAAAATTTCCATAAAATTTAACAAATATATATTTTTTGTATCTCATTTGAAACATTAGGTGTTTTGTCAACTGATAATCCACTTGAGGACATTTTTATCATTTATTTGATTGTATTCAGATGTTTTTTTAGTAATTTGTTGATCATATTGATTAGGTAGAGGCATCATAAAAGTATGTATCAAATATGATAAAACAGGCTTTAAGGGGCTAATGCAAACTATTATTTAATCAAATGTTAACCCTTTACATGCTTTTATTTATCCTTTACGACTAACTTGAATAACTCATCATCTTTTTTGACAGTCAAGCAGGTAATGATATTATTTTTCTGATGTTAGTCAGAACTGAATCAGTCATAAGCATCATCAAAAATCTGTTTTTTTTATATAAAGTTCTTCAGTGGCTTCGGGATTTTTGTTTCATTCTTGCTATTAAACTGCTTTTAATTAATTACTGAAATCAGAAATTAGTCATATATTTGTCCTGTGTATTCTAGTCTTCATACCTTGGATGTATTTTGAAGGTCAATACAAGATCATTGTGAGTCATGTTCATCTCGAAGCTTGATAACATGATATCTCAAGAGAGTTTTGACTAATTTTGTCCTTTAACTTTATTAAAAAATTCACTTCAATACCAGCATGACTTGATCAGAGTCTGGACTCAAAGGTCATGGTCATCGGCTTCATATTCATCCATTTCTTCTAAACAGAATATCTCAAGAATGTATTCAAGATTTTTGTGTGAGCATTGCTTATTCACTCTGACCTAAGTGAGAAATTAATTGATTTTAGAGGTCAAAGGTCAAAGTTTGAGATCATCGGGCTTTATGTTTACCCAACTGTTTACCCAACTGTTTGTGAAAACGTCACCTCCAGAAGGCTTTCAGAGACTTTACTCAAACTCGGCACACATCTCTCTCTCTCTTTGATTCTAGAGGTCAAGATCTTTAAGCTCACGTTCATCCCTTGCTTATTAACACAGTTTTTCAAGAAAACTTTTCAGGATTTCCTCAAACATCACCAAAATATCCGATCTGGTTTTAAGATAAACAGGTTAGATTTTGAAGGTCAAAGGTCAAGGTCACTGGGCTGATTCCCTAACTTGATAACAGGAAATCTCTAGAGTGTTTAAAAAAATCCAATCTGAGTCAAGAATAGACTGGTCAGATTTTTAAGTCGACCTTAAGTTTTAGGTCAAGGTCCGTGGGTCTCATGTTTATCCCTTGCTGTTCACTCTCTCCAAATGATGAGCTTGAAGATTTTGAAGGTCAAAGATCAATGAAGTCAGGCTTAATGTTCATGCTTTGCTTGTGAGTGTGATATCTCAAGAACACTTAAAGGGATTTTCTTCAAACTTTGCACAAATTTCCACTCTGACTTCAAAATGAACAGGTTAGATTCTGAAGGTCAAAGTTGTTGTGCTTCGTGTTTAACTCCTTCAGGGATCTCTGATTTCTCTCTCATATCTTGCAGAGGCACAAAGAACAACGTGTGATAGTTTAAGTTGTGATTTTGGGTGAAATGCCAGACCAGAAAGTCCCACAGTTTCACGAATGAAATAAAGAATCACCTTCCTTAACCTCCATTAGAAGGAAGATTTTATTTTGAAGTAAATGTATCAGTCAAAGTGAGAGGCTTTTTTGTTGGTTTGTTTTAGATTCAGCTTTCAGGATCTTTATGCCTTTATTTAGACAGGACAGTGAATACATTCAGAAGCTGAGGAGTAGTGATGGGAAGCAAAAACTAATCGCAGTTGAGAATCAAAAATCCTCCTTCCACTTTTCTACGTGGTTTCCAGTTCAAGGACATCATGGCCTTATTTGAGGCAGTCAGCAGATACAACAACAATCTAGTCAAAGCTGTAATCATGGCAGGCAGGGAACAGAAGTGGTCAAAGTTGTGGCTTAATTTTACACAAAACTGCACAGCTTACTTTGAAAGTCAGGAGTTTCATGTGTTTCACACTGCTGCCACTAAAAACCCGAGCAGACAGACTTTTTCTCCACTCTGAAAATTCCACAGGGATCAATAAGGCAGTTGAATAAGACTCAGCTCAATAAGCAGAATGGATAATGCCATTTGTATCAATGAATACTTTGCAATTTCCTTTACTGTTGAACAGGGAGATAATGGGGAAGAACATTTGGGACAGGAGCAATCGCCTTATCAAAATTAGGTCTGCATACATAGAGCCTGCCATCAAAACTATCAGGCTGGGGTGGATTTTTTTTTTGTACTTTATTTTTTTCTTTTTTACAAAATAAAGAACATATGAAGACAGAGGACAATGTGAATACACAGTACATGGAGTTAACAGATACATTCTGATAGATAAGAGTCAAGAGTCTTCGTATTAAAATTGAGCATTATTTCCAGTATTCCTCTCCTTTCTTCTTTTGAAGTCACAAAGAAAGAGTAATTTTCTCCATGATTTTATAATGTCAGGGTTCCCACGTGTCCTGGAAAACCTGGAAAACGATTGACCAATTTTCCAGTCATTGAAAACATATGGAAAATGAGGAAAAGGGTAAAATGTCTTGGAAAAGCTCGAATTGTCCTGGAAAATGATTGACCTTCCTTCCTTCTTGTTAGTGAACAAAAATCAAACATAAGAAATGAAGTAAAAATGTACTTGATAACTAATGCACACTTAGCCATAAAATATGAGTAGATAAAATAATGCAAGTTAAGGAATAAAATATAAAAACTCAAAAACAATGGAGAAAAAAAGAAATAATAAAAAATGACAAATTGAAATTTAGGCTACTTAAACAGTAAATCAACACAAAAGCAGAGTAAATAAATATAAATAAGTATAAACCATACATTTATAATAGTAAGACACTACATAAAAGCCAGACTAAATGATAGCTAGCAGACAATGTTCATGCCTGAGAGCTAGAAATAAATAAATCTTTAGTTCAATATGATATGGTGGAGCTAGCTAGAGATATTGGTTGTCAACCTTTAATTTTGTTTTTTTTTCTAGGTTAACCCGCACCAATATTTAACTTCAGTTCATTATGTGACTCTGGAATCTGTGGCTGAATCTGGAAAACGTCCTGGAAAAGTCCAGGAAATTGATTTCTAGAGAAGAGTGGGAACCCTGAATATTTACAAGAAGTTTCATGGTGGAAGGATTCTTCTTGAAGCCAACATTTAGTAACTGCTTTTTTACTTGCCGCCAAGAATACCTTCAAAAGATATGCGTCTCCTCCACTGAGGCCTTCAGGAATTTTCCCAAGATCCAGGGACGCAAAAGAGAAATCAATTGTCCTATCCAAGGTTTCTGAAATAAGCAACTCCAGGGGTGGATTTTTAATCACTGCATAGAAATAGATTGTTATAACAGCTCAGTAGAAATCCAATCTTTTTCAAAGACACATCTTTTACTGTATAGATGGGCTGAGGAATTATCACAGCCAACATGAACACAAAAAATCAGAGTCAAATGTGATAAAATAATGCATGTGATGGAGAAGAAGCAAGCAAATGAGGGAGGAAAAAGGGAGGGAGGGAGGTTGTGGCGGGGGATCGGGGGGGGCTCAGAGCACCAAGCTGTTGTATTAATCTGCAAATTTTCTCAGATGACGCAAAAGACCGTGACTTCGCCTCCCTCTCCATTTCCACGTTCCTCCTCTCGCCCGGGTCTCTCCCGATGCCTCGCTCTTGTTGGACGGGAGACAGCGACGCACAGCAGGTAAGCCCGGTATCTTCTGTGTTATCTCTCTCTGCTCCTTAATCTCATTCACTTAAGATGCACTAAGATGTGCTCCAGCTCTGAGCTGCTTTCTTTGAATGCTGGAGCTCATTATTTTTGTATTCCTTAGTATAGGGAATTATTTTTAAAATATTTTGTAAAATGTTTAATTATTTGAGTCCTTTATGAGGATCTTGAAAATAAAGTCTGATGGCATAACTTAGAAAACAAAGTTCTGATTTTCCCTCAACATGTGAGGCATTAAAATTGCTTCTGGCATCCTTCCTGCACCCTCAAGATGTGACAATTACAGATCAAGAAGGTTACAAAGAAGGAAGCGAGAAGAGAAAGACAAAGTGTATAAATAGCAAAGCTTCACAAGGGTGAAGAGAGCAGATGTGATAGACGGGCTGTGCTTAAGGAGTTCAAACATCAGATTAATACACTCAGATTATCATCCAAGAGGAGGGGGGGGTGTGTTTGACATGTGTGGACCCACACACAGATGCAGACAGTATCACTCACACACGCATACAAGCTCAAGTGTTTTCTGTCACTTACACTCCTTGTGCACAGTCATGATTATGGTGGAAAACCCACTTTCTGAAGGTCTCTGGTTGCCAGTGTTCGTTTTGACAGCACTTTTTAATCTAGCTTGAGTTGTAGTCTTTTGCCTAAAATATCTTGTAGTTTTATTCATAATTTAGTCATCTAAATTATTTTATTTTAGTCTAGTTTTAGTTGATGAAATTTCACAACATTTAAGTCGATGAAATCATGTTTTGCACTTTGATAAAATGAAACATCTAATAACCCTTTATTGAATGCTAGTAAAGTCTGAATGTATAAATGAACAGAAACTTTTGTGTGAAATGCAGTCACCTTTATTTAGGCTACCTGGCAGAGCATCTCAGTTACAATACCAGAACTGACAACAAACAGTGAACCTGCTCTACATGAATATATCAATTCATAAAGAGAGGAGCTCTGATTGGATCGCTCCACAACTTATCCCACCACCACCAAGCTAAGGCAGCTGTGATTGGATGTCCCTCTTAACTCATCCAACCTTTCCACACAACCAAAGTAGCTGTGATTGGATATATTCCTAACTTGTCTCTATTTCTACATGACCAAATTAGGTCTGATTGGATTAAGTCTCTGTCAGACATTTTCGTCTAGTTTTCATTTGTTAATTCAGTAAATTAAGTTTTAGTTTTTGCCCATGTGCACTTGTTTTTATCAGTTACTGTCTAGTTTTCATCAGGGGAAAAAAGGTTGTTGAAAACTAAATTAGTCAACAAAATTAACAATGCTCTATTTCTTACAGTTTTTAAAAGTTCTCAGCTCAGTCGACATTATCTTATAAAAACGATCACTTATTGCTTATTTGTGGTTTCAGACAGTTATTAGGATTAGGATTTAAATTTATTGTCGTTACACATGCACAAGTACAGAGTAGCGAAAAGTCGTTTAGCATCCAATCCAGAAGTGCAATGTAATAGACTGTTATGTACAGAAAGTTCGTGATTATATGTCTATATGTATTTGCAGAAAAAAAGAATTATAGTCGTGTTATTTAGCACCCTTAAGACAATGGTTCAAAATATACCGTCAAAGATACAGATATATGAGGCATTGTGAATAGGTATATAGAGATCTATACACATTGGAAACCATTCCTGAAACAGTTAGATAAATTACCAGTACAATTAATTTCTCTAAAAGACTTTTCTATGATTTGGGTGGGGTCCATCACAATGTGCCCAACCGCCAGAAGGTAACTACTCAGGTAAACTGTATTTGCCCTGACAGCTCGGTTATTACAAATCCAAGAGGCAAGCTGCGATGCAATATTTAACCAGAGAAACAAAGAGACTGGAGCCAAAAATAATGCTGGAAAACATGACAGAATATTCAAAGATTCTCAGGTGCCCTATGTAGCTCGCAGCAGTATGGGTGATAGGGAGTGATCTCACTTTTAAAGGTTAAGGAAACAATTCTGAAAAAAATCCAATTATGTAACTCACAAATATTTAATTAGACCACATTATTTATATTGTCTCACATTGTTTTAAAGCCCGGCCTCCATAACGTATGTCAGGAAAAAAATGAGCCTGCTGACAAATGTAGTTGATGACCCCTGCACTGTAATATCATATAAGTCACGGGCTATAGAAAAGACATGAGTACATGCAACATTATTAATAAGTTATAAATTTATGGTGTTAATAGATACATCAAACATGAGATTTCATATTGATTCTAAAACAAACATGTCATTGTTGAAGTCCTGTGATCTGTTTTAAAGGTTTAAATCAGAAGTAGAGTCACAAAATACCCACAAAGCTTTGAAATTTCCTGGTCAGACTTTTATTGGTTCACGTTCACTTCCACTCCACGCTGTCAACAGAGTGCTCTTATGTGATTGACGTTGACCTTCAGGGAGAGGGTTAATACACACAGGTCCACCCCCCGCTGCAGAGATCTGCTAAAGCCATGCAGAAGACACGTGTTTGGTGGAAGTTGTGCATATGTTGAAGGAATTAGGTACCACTTTGAGCCTGTGTGGGGCTGAGGGAGTGTTAATGTGTGAAGGAGAGAAAACAGGAAGTGAGACAGGATCTGCCTGGGTGCTATTATTAACCTTTACTTATAATAGCACCCAGGCATTTGTAATGGCATCTCCTCATATCATCATAACACCTCATTTCCGCTTACATATGTGGGTGGAGGTGATTCAATACCGTCTTCTCATTCCTATAGGAATCTCAGAGGTCTGTGAAACTCCTCCATTGGCGTTTTTTTGGTCCAGATTATGCCTTGAGAAACCTGAACCTTTGCCGTGAATTTTAGACAGGCCAACCCTCCTACTCCTGTTATGGGCAAATCGTACATGTTCATGGAGAAAAACCTAACAAATATGACACAACAGTATTAAAAACAGCTGTAACTGTTTCTCTTAAGGGTTGAACAACAGGTAGCAAGCATGTCTCACAGCAAGATGGTTGCCTGTTTGATCCCTGTTAGGCCTTTCCGTGTGGAGCTTGTATGTTCTCCCTGTGCATGGTTCTCTGCAGGCACTCTGGCTTCCTCACATAGACCAAAAATATAACCTTGCAGTGCAGATGGATCTGCCTGATTCATTGTCTGAAATCAGATCCATCTTGCCAAGCTCCAATCTCCTACGACTTCACAACCAAAAGCAGGACGGTCCAATCAGGGAAGAGAGGCGGAAACTGAAGACGTGACGTCAGCAGGGAGGGGCTGCATGTTTGAAAACAATGGCGGCTTTGAAGCGCTGTCCGTGGATGCAGCAAGATCTGCAGTTTTATCAGAAATGGACTCAACTTCTCTAAAGAATGTCACTTAAAGCTTTTCTTACGGGAAATCATGTTTTTTTTTGTTTTGGACGATCAAATCAGAGAAGCTGGGAAACTGGGAGAGATACGGAAATCCTCCGCGGATAATGCCGGTTAGTCTTAGTAGTCGTGGTTACTCAATAACACCTGGCGAAATCTGCTCTCCTCAGAAGTTTACCAGGAGAACTTGGTGGGGATTGTTGTTGACGAGGTTCACGTCACATATAAGTGGTTAATGATACATCTGTGTGGTATAATTTAATGTAAGATGGTAGTCTAAGGACTGACACGTAGGTTAAGCTAACGGCTAACAACAGGGTCTAGCTGCTACGTCATACTGTGGCTTGATATGATTGGTCTGTGATGAATGTGACTGGCAGAACAATCGTCCAATCAACAGCTGCAGTTGTTTTTGAAGGTTCTGCCCTCTGACAACTTTTTCAGTTGCCTTTGTGTTGGTGAGTGTGTGAATTTGTCCCTCTACGTGGCCCTGTGATTGGCTGGTGACCGGGTGTACCCGTCTCTTGCCTACTGTCAACTGGGATAGGCTCCACCTCCCCAAAGCAACCCCAAAGAGAGCCAAGTTCTGCACACTATGAACTGAAGACGTGTCGGAACATTTCTGCTTTCACTTTTTTTTTTTTAAGATTTTTTTTGGAGCATTTTTGTGCCTTTATTGACAGGACAGAGCGAGACAGTGGATAGGCTTGTGAAGGGGGGTGAGAGAGAGTAGGGGAGGACACTCTGTAAACAGGCCACAACCCAGTGGGAAGCATGTATATGGGTTGTGCCTGTTTTTTTTTTTTTAATTTGTTCTTCTGGATTCAACTCTAGAATGGACAATACAAAATATGAGATCACAAACTGAACCCATTTTCCACCTCAAACCCAAAACACATTCCCCCTCACCTAAGATACAACAGAAAAAAAAACATAAAACAACAAACAGAAGGCTAGAACACTAGACTGTATGTGACAGGAAATTATGCAAGCGACAATAAAATTACAATAAACATTTAATCCTATAAGGCGATGTATCTTGAAATCTCAGTCCACGCTAAACCATAGCATCCAGACCTAAGGGCATGGGCCCCATCATCTCCAATGTAGTCCAGGAAAGGGTCCCAGATACAGAAGAACTCAAAAGGTTTGTTCTTGAGCCAGAAGCTTATAGCCTCTAAAGGGATGAGCTCCATAACACTCCATTGGTTCAACTGGGGCTGCGTCTGAAATCCATCGAAGGAGCACCCTGAGCAGCTTCAGCAAACCAGGAGCAAAGCATAATAGTTTGGTGCGATACAGTCTGTTGTTTCATCCCTTCTGTCTGCATATGCAGGACAGATTTGCTGTTGCTGTTGATCATAAGGATGTGGATCCATTCCTAAAAGTGTATGGGCTCATTTTTGGGCACCCCTTCACCAAAAATCGTGAGAATTAAGCCTGTAGTGTTTTTTTTAATCCTGCTGACAGAGGAATTGAACAAATAAAAAAACAGACCCTTTGGCTGAGTTATTAAAGGCTCAGAAACATTTGTAAATGATGTAAACTGAGTGGAAAACAAAACAGTGAAGCCTTTAAAATAAAAATAAAGAGACACCTAAAGGGGTCACTGTTTGCCAGCATTCATTAGAAAATTAATTGGTAAAGATAATTATGAGCTTTAATAACCAGACAAGAAAATATATCTCTATTAACAGGTGTTTGGACCAAGTATCATGTAAGAAACATGTTTTAGAGCGGCGTGGCACAGCAGCAGTGACCATCCTCATTTGCCTTCATAGTACGAGGGGAGGACGGAGGGGCGGGGTGGGGGATTATTTCTCGATCCCCTTGCAAAGCTCACACCAAACAATCAACCATTGGATATAATCCTCTGGGACACACATCCACACACAGTTACAAACACACATACAGAAATGCCTTTTAAATAACATATTTCAATACACACCATCTCCTAAGTTTGATATCTGTCTCATAGAAATATTTATAATTTTAATAACCCAAGACAAAGTAGAGGTTATTTTTATATTGATGTTTCCAAATCACAAACTACTTTAAAAACATGAATTTGGAGCTACAGCTAATGAATATTTTCATTGTTTCATTCAAAGAAAGATGCATTTTTAAATCAAATATCCAAAAAAACTTCATATCCAAATGTTATAATTCAAGATTTTTTTTTTTTATTTCTTAATAGCAGGATGTGCTAACACATATCGGACTGTTTCACACATACATGGGATGTATTTAGTTGGTCCATCAGTGCAATAGCTCATTAATTGTGTTTGGGAAGAACCATTTAATAAACTTGAAGTGTGATTAAAGGATTGCTCTGTCAGATCCAGCTTGAAGTTTGCAAGCTGGATCTGATGACTGAAATTGAATAGGGCAGATCCAGCTGCTCTGCTTTGACACACAAAAGTAGCAAGAACTTTAAGGGAAAACTTGAAGTGTACGTTTTTTTCATAAATTTGTCTAAAACTCACTGAATCTGAAGGACTGAGTTTGCTTTCTTTTGTTTGCTTTGTAAATGTATATTTCAGATATGTATTTAAAAAAAGGAAAGGAAAGGGAAGCAAATAGAAATCAAACCACCATCAATTAAACTTCAATATGATGCTTGTAAAACTATATCAAATTTGATTGGATTAGATTCTATAGACCACGGCCACACATGGGTAGTATTCACCATCACCTCATTAGTTTGACACATATTTTTCAGTCACAAGAACACATCTACATGTTATTTTTATTCAGTATTAGTTTATTAGTTGCTTTATTTCTCTCACTGTTTAAATTTAGTGTGCACAATTTATTCATTGTAAGATTTAGATCAATCTTCTGTTATTAATTCTGGTCTCTTTTCTTTGAGTTACCTGGATGTTGGGGGAGGGAACTTCTTGGTTGGAGGCAAAAGGTGTGGCCAAGGGCTGACAGGACTTTTACGCTGAAGCCAGCTCACTGGGTTGGACCAAAGTTCTATCTAATCTAATCTTGTTTGTAGTTTTCCGTAGGCAGTTTCAAAAACGGACAATGACTGTTATACTGAAGAGTTTAATACTAATGCATGTTATCAGTTATTCAAAATGTTAACTGACCACACTAAGAAACATTAATCACTCACTATAGACTCTTATTCAAGTGGCTCGAAACTGATTATGGTTGTAAAAATTGCCCTACATGAACAGTACCAGTATGTTTTTATATCCCATCTCTTGAAGCATAATCTAATGGCTAAGTTTAGATCAGAACAGGCTGAGGGATTGAAAAGCAGGGTGGGGGAGTTATTACTGTACATATAGCCAACGTGCATCTGTTTGATCCCTTGAACCATCCTCTGGGATTGGCTGCAGACCTGGTTGGATCATTAATGTGGGGGATCAGAAGTGAAGCGAGGGTCAACGCTGAGGAGCCTTGAACCACTACACTGAACTGAGCGCTGATGTAGTTTGTCGTGTGTGTCTCCGATGGTCTCTGCACCTTTTTATCTGCAGCAGCTTGGGCTCATTTTCAGCAATCAAAGCCTGCTCTTGTGGGAGATTAACTCATTCTGTTATCGCGGCCCATCACCCTGGAAACCATGACGATTAAGAAGATGTGTTGTAAGTACGAGGCTGCATGTGGAGACTGATTGTGATCGTTATCACGCACTGGGAAGGTCATCCTCACACGTCTGACGGACCAGGACAGTATTTAGATTGAGGACCCTGGAGTTTATCTAGTTGGAGTTTTGTTAGACTCTGAGCTTTATGTTGGCTGTATTTGGCCTTTTAGGGCACACAAACATATTCAACAAAAATGAGTACCAGCAGAGGTTTCATCCTCATGCCTTTGTTCATAGTTTGACTCACTTTGAAGTCTCTCTACTGTTACTTTTGTGCTTTAGCTCTCATCACTAACATGTGGCCTGTTACACAGGCTGTTTCCCTTCAAAGAGGGAAGCCTCCTGGTCTGCAGGCTACCTGGCAGAAGTATAATACCTGTGTCATGTTGCTGGAAATCCAGGATTTACCGTAAGCTGCCCGGCCAAATGGTCTGGACCTGTTAACTTGACTTGTTGTATTTTATTAGGGATGCTAAGCTGTAATACGAGGTAACAGGCATGTGGATGGCAGTTGGTCCACTCTGGGCTGATGCTTACATAGACATCTGTTTCTTGTACTCCTATGAACTGATCTTTGGTAGGACTTTTTGGGCTAAACATTGAAAATTTATGGGTCCAATTCAGCCTCACAAAGTTGTAAATGGTCTCTCTTTGCACGAAAACCCATCCTGAAAGATATTTTTTACTCTTTCAAGAATCTGGAACAGTTCTTGGGAACTTTCATATGCTTTGTGTCAGATTAAATGCTGAGTCTGACTTCTCCATATCACATCCTGTGTCCAGACATATCTAAATTGTCTGATCACTCTGCAAGTCATGTCCATTTACACCAATTCACACACAGGTGGTTCAATTTGTCATTCAAGTCAACGGTATAAGCCAACCACATTCATACTAGGGTTGTGTGATGTCAGGAAAGGCTAACATTGCAATATTTTTTTTCTTTCTGACACATATATTGCATTTTTAAGGGATGCACGATGTTGGATTTTGGCAGATATCCAAGACGCTGATATGTCCAAAGTCCAGATGCCAATATTGATATCGACATTTTGTGTCAAGATTTGTGCCCATTTGTATTAGAAAACAGCTATGGAGCAAGAAAAACAACATTTTTTTTGTTAATGAATTGTACTTTTAATTCATAAAAATGGAGTAGTGTGGTACAGCCAATATATGGGATATTTTAATATTTTATATATTGGATGACCGTTCCATCAATTACATTCATTATGATCCAATCAGATAATGTTGCAGGCGGGCACTACTGCGACAGTGTAAAGGACAGAACCTAAGCCACGTCGTAAAACAAACTGGCTGCAAAATATGTCGGACGTCAAATGAAAATATCATTAATTCTGAGGTGTTTGTAGTGTTGTTGTTTGTTTTTCATTTAATAAGAAATGCGGTCAAGAACACTACTACTAAAGCTGTTAGCATCTATGCTAATCCCTGCACGAGCAGTCACTTCCTGCTGCTGTTTCACTAATGGCTTCCACCTCTTCCTGCTCCGAAGGATGCTGATTGGGCTGTCCTGCTTTGGGCCGCTCACACTGGAGCTTTTCAAGATGGATCTGCCTGATTACAGACATTGACTCAGGATGATCCAGCTGCACGCCAATGTTAGAGGGAAAAGGCCTTATGCTGTGGCCTTTGTTGTCTTGCAAATTGAAGAGCTTCATTATGCTTCTAAAACAGAACAAAGGGCATGTTAAACTTAAAGATGCATAATATGACCTCTTTAAACATCATCCATTGTTCCAAGTTATGCTTGGTTTACTAGATCACCATAATGACTCACATACATCAGTGTGTACCATCAGCTGTAAAATAAACAATCACAGTGACATGTTCATGCCAGAAACAAACTGTATATTCAGTCAGAGCATTGACAAGCCTGAGGATAAGGTACTGCTGAAAGTGGGAAAACACTCACCTAAGATCCACCTCAGATAACAGAGCATCTGCCTTGGGCATCACATCATGTCCAGTGATCAGTTCTCTGGTAATATTAGACAAACTTAAAGTGGTTATTCATTATTAAAAAAAGAAAACTGGTGTCTTGGTTTCCATCAAACAAGACAGAACTGGCAGCTTGACGTGCAGCAAGTCCTGTAGCTCACACAGTTGGTGCCACAACTTGACTGTTGCGGATATGACCATCAGAGTCATGGGTGGTGGGAAGGACTTGCGTATCATTTAGCCTTATTCATATGCTCCCATACCTGTTTACATGGCACTGGCAAAGCAGTAGAAGAAATTTAGGGTTAAACGTCTTGCCCAATGACAATATGAATCAAACAATTAACCTTCCAGTTGACAATTGGCCGTCTCTACCAAGAGAGCTGTTGTTGTCCCAATCAAATGTTTTATACACCTTGAATCCGATATCCAAATGTGCTCCCATGCCATATCTTGAAGGATATGGGCTTACTATTTGACTGAAAAAACAATGAAACAATTATTTTAGGTTTAAACCTGCTTTATTTTACCCATTGTTTTAAGTTGTTTTATGTCCGCGTTTTTTGTTTATTTATGTACAGCACTTTGTTTCAGCTGTGGTTGTTTTTAAAGTGCTTTATAAATAAAGATGAGTTGAGTTGAGTTGAGACACCAGTTTCCCAAGTCCAACGGTGCCACCAGGACACACCAGAAGGAGCTTCTTCCTCGAGGCCATCTATGTTTTGTCTCAGGGCAGCTCTTACATTTCCTGGAGCAGCAAAATAATCTGTCTGTAGCGGAAGAGAGACAGATTTGTAGAGTGTCTTTGGGTCCTGGAGTGTGTTGTTGCAGCTTATGCTCCTGCACGCCACCCTCCTCCTAGGACAAATACTGCTGTTTCATTATGACAGGGACTCCATCTGACTTCCTCAGGAAACAAAGAATTAATTTCCAGCTTCTGTGGTTGGAATTATGACAAAACATTCCTATTTTTATCTCTAAGATATGTAAACAGGGCTTAGATTCTCGTATACGTGTTAAGTCAGTGGTTCATGACCGCATTTATGTACAATGCAATGTCTATTTAAAGCAGATCTGTTTGGACCCAGTTCCTTGTTTGAACCAGGCTGTTGCATAGATCTGTGTTTGCAGATTTGATGACGTCCTCTGCATTATTTATTCTTGAGAAATGGAAGAACAGTCAGCCTTACAAACACAAAAAAGCTCACATAAAGGCATCACATTGTTTACAGTCACTTAGGCTGATTTCACACCTAACACATTTGGTCTTGACCAAACAAACTCTAATTAGCTTTTTTGGAAAGTTTGTTTGATCTGAGCCGGCGAGGAAGCTCACACCACCCAGGTTTTGACCAAAAAAAACGAACTCTGGCCAGAATAAAAACAGGAGAAGGTTGTTTGCTTCCAAGAAAACCAGACTTCATTTCACCATGAGCAGACATCAAGGGCTTTATTTATGACTGTTATGGCCACAGGAGGAGGCAATGAATGTGCGTCAGGAGTTGAGACTGGTGGGAATGTTGCAAATGTTGCTGTCACATCCACTTACAGACTTTGAAAGGACTGAAAGACAGGTTCGAGGATGAACTAGCAGACATTCGGTAACCTCCTGGACTGAAAAATGAAGCCAGTGCAGAAGTGCCAAGTACTGTCATCAAGTTCATCAAGTGTCTGCATGAGGCTGGCTGCAGGAAATATAAAAATTATAGGATTGTGTGCAGGGTATGTAAGGTTGTTAGAGCCCCACTGCAAAAATTCAGATCTAGGCAAGTGTGTTTGTCTATTTTCAAGTCAAAAATATCCCAAACACTTATTCTAATCCATATTCACTTAACCAGTCGAGATAAATATCTTACTTTAGGGAATAAAAGGCAAAAATAAGCTATCAAATTGCCTGAAATTAAGAGTCTCGTCTTATTGACAGATTATTTTACTTATTATTTACAAGCAATTCAGGCTTTATTTTTAGTTTTTATAACTGCAAATAAGATCTTAATCCAGACATGTAAGCAAGTTGTGGATTAGAATAAATCCTGTGAGATTTTTTTGCCTTAAAATTGGCCAAATACTCTCACTATATCTGAGTTTTTTCAGTGCAACATGGACATCTTTACCGCCTGGTCCAAAAAACAACTTTGGTCTGAATATTTAAAAGAGTTGATTGTTTTTATATCAAGCCTGTCTTTATTTTATCGAGGATTTCAGGTTTGGGATTGTTAAGGGACATGATTGACATCGATAAAAATCCATACTGCACTGTTGGTCAGATGACCAGAATCAACTCAGCCTTTCTGTCTGTGAGTAGAGTTAAAGTTCGGTTAAGAGGGCATGTGCAGTATGACAGCTTCCATGGATTGGCATCAACAACATCCCAAAGCCTCCTTTGGTAATCAAAAAACTGACGTCAGAAGACCTCATCCAGCTCTTTGGTGGATGAGGCAGTTTTTAATGTGTTTCAGTGTGCATTAAGTCCACACAATTTAATCAGTCCAGATGAAAACGACCCAGACCACCTTCAAATTAGGCCAGTGCTCAAAATATTGAAATGGCAAAATATCGTCATGCACTCTTTGCCAATACGTGCATTGAAACAGAATCTATACGGCCTCAAATGCAATGAATGCTGTTGTTGATACACTTTAGGTGATGTTATCAATGGCACAGTTCAAAGTCGAAGCCAAACTTCATGAATGAAGCATATGTTCAAATTTTAACTTAGGTCTAAAGTCTTTGAGGACCTAAGCTTAAGTGTCTTGAGTTGTAGAATAATCTTTTTCTTTTTGCAATGAAAAAACAAATTAAAAGTTGTCTGGAATTCTGATGAAGGCATAATAAATGTCCATAATTTCCGCTTATTGGGATACGTATCGTATCGTAGCCTCAGTATCGGGATATGTATCTTATCATGAGGTTGCTGGAAACACCCAGCCCTACTTCAAATGTAGTTTGAGGTATCTGACATCAAGTCTGATTTTAGCAATCATCAAAAGATGTGCTCACAAAGAATGATCTACAATCACTCGGTATTGGGATACCCAGAACTGATGTTAATGCAATATGTAAAACAGAGCCAACTTTTGCTTTAAATTGAACATTTTTAATGGGAATGTACATGACACCCGAGGCCTTTTCTTCCTGTAAAGAGCCTGGACAAGGTTTAAAGGATCCTTAAACTCAAGACCCTGAAATTTCATTAGTCTGTTGCACCAGCTGTCACTTCTATCTCAAGTTATGTTGTTAAGTCCTAACTAAACCCAAAGTTGAAACTATATAAGTTCTAACTTACGTTGTGTCTTAGGTAACTTGCATCACGAGACATAAGATTTATCTGAACTAGAAGAATAAGGTTCCATCATACTTGAGTAACTACATTCACGTGAGAAGTTCTGGAAGCTACAGCCTTCTTTCTGTGAGTCAGTCACAAGATCTACTTTTGCTCTCCGTCCCCAAAGTCCGTCTTGAAATAGGTAAAAGAAGTTTCAGATACGTTGCTCCTGCAGACTGGAATGTGCTACAAGAAAATCTGGGTCCTGGTAAATTTGCTGCTCTGTGACTCTGACTTGATTGGTTGATATGTCTGCATCTGTGTCTTTAATTGTTTTATGTCTGTAACTTTGTAAATGTGCTGCTGCCTGTTTTGGCCAGGATAATCTTTCAAATGAGATCCTTAATCTCAATGAGGCTCTTCTGGTTAAATAAAGTTCATATACATATAAACTAAGCAAAATATTGATGCAAAAAAGACACAGTGAAGCCTCTGAGTTCTGAGCAAATGACACTTGGTGCAGACAAATAGCTGGGAAAAACTACCTTTAATTTATATATAGCAACAAAAATGTACTTTAATGATGTTAAAATGACCCTTTGCTCCACATCATCCTTTATTTTATTCCAGCAATACACCATAGCAACCGTATCCATGGAAGACTTAATACTACTACGTGGCTGGTGTAAGATTTAAGGTATATCTTAAGCCTACGTTGAAGCTATCTCAGGTAGAGCACCACCTCAGACGTTAGTGGAGTGTAATCTCCTTCATAAGTAAGAACTTTGGTTTAAGCTAGGCTACGTTTTAGCTAGTGCTACCCATAGCTGATCCTTAGAGGTCTTGGAAGTAATTTTTTGGCTGCTACTGCCACTTTTGAACTGCACCATGGGGGATATTTCTCTAGGTATATTTTTACAATTGCTGTCACATTAT
The DNA here is from genome assembly GCA_037902135.1 of Cetoscarus ocellatus. Classification (NCBI taxonomy): domain Eukaryota; kingdom Metazoa; phylum Chordata; class Actinopteri; order Labriformes; family Labridae; genus Cetoscarus; species Cetoscarus ocellatus. The sequence goes on from JBAMNC010001169.1 coordinate 471,487, forward strand.
TTAGGGCCAAATTAATTCTGTAAAATCCATATTGCTACGCAAATCTCCAAGGAGTATATGATGATATATTGGCATACCAATTCTTTTAGCACAGGCCTGATGTCCACATGGGTTGAATTTATCACAGACAATTCAAGCACTGTATGGTCACATTTGTTTCTGCACTCCATTTAGCAGCACAAAAAAGTGTTAAAAGGATTTGATGAATGGAGGTCTTGAAAGTTGAAGACAGGCAGAAAAATTGGCCAACTGAAATGTCTTGACAGTTGGATGTCATCACAGAACACTGACCTGCATTGCCAACAGTTTTTCTAAAACTATGCACACAGCTTTTCACCCAGCTTGATGATCCAGCTGTCTTGTCCAACAGGGTCTCCAGAGTCTTTAATAATTATAGAGGAAGAGACAAATCCCTTTAGTAGTAAAAACAGACCCAACATTTAATCTTAACATTGTCTATAGGATCGCCGTCCAATAGTCTGAGGATGATTTAACCCCTTCAAGCCAGACATGAGACAGCTATACAACCAAACCATATGTGGTGGACAGACATTATGACACAATGTCCATGCTAAGAATGACATAAGGATTGGAAAGAGGATTTGTGAAGACTACTCGCTGTGAACAACCTCCCCCCCCCTCTCCTGGGTGCTCCGTTCACTGAGGATTAATTCTTTGCAATTGAAACTTAGCTGGACATTCTCCGCCCACAAAATATACAATTTCAGATCACGCTGGCAATCCGTCTTTGAGACTGGACTGGTGACTGAGGACACTTGAGTATCTGGAGGCAGAGATATGAGGAGATAGAATAGAAGATGAGAGAGTGGAGGTGAAAGCGTGAGAACAGACTGAGAAGGTAACTTTTTATCTGCTTTGTGATTTGGTTTATGTCTACAACTTTGTCCCTAGTGCCGTTCAGCTGATTGATGATAATCATGTCTGATTGCGATTTCCTCATTGCGTCTGACTGTGTCTGAATGTGACATTGATACGCCTTACAGAGATCTGGCATGGCTGCTCTTCCCTCCAGATGTGTTTATATAGGATTAATGTTTAGACATGATGGTGATGGAGTCTCTTCAGTTTTCTCTGCAGAGTACAAATGTGGTATGTGATATTGGACAGTGAAAGCATTCTTATTCGCTGACATTTTCTTATTGTTGAAGGTGATGACTGACTTTGATGACCCTTTTGTAATTTTTAACAACTGCATCCTGATGGTTGTGATCTCAGATAAATTACAATGATTTACAGCTTGCAGGTGTTTATTGAGTTTGTCTCCCAATCAAAGAATGGCTTGAGGTTGATTAATAAATTCTATGATTAACTCAGACAGTGAACTTTGTGTTGTTTACCTTTTTCTGCAATTTGTCTGCATTCTTTCAGATTATTTAACCACTTGATGCTTTTTGGACAGACGTACAAGAATTTCATTTGTGACAGATCATCGATTTTAATAATATCACACTCACATCACTCAACAAGTGTTAAAAGTTTGTCCAATAATGACTTTGTCCTGGAACTGCCTATGTCAAAAAAAGCACTTGTCTCTTCCCCGTTTTGCCAGCCTTTTGATCACAGTAAATCCTGAAATTTCTAGGGAAAAGTGCATATAGGGACAATGAAGGTTATATAATAGTATGGTATGGTATGTTATGGTATAATTTATGTTTTATGCTTCACTCTCAATGCAACTGTCTGTATTTGGGTCCCTTTCTCTCCCTACCTCTGCACATTTTACAAAAACCTTCAACTTTTCAGTTAGAACCAATTTAAAGCTGTGTTATAGTAGAATATTTACTCACAATCACAAATTACTGTGTATTTAAGTACAGTATTCTCACTAAAAGGATAAATACTTTAGTTTTTACTGATTCTTAGCAGTGTTAATTTTGTTGACTAATTATTTTCGTCATAGTTTTCGTCGACAACCTTTTTTCCCCTGACGAAAACTAGACAGGAACTAATAAAAACAAGTGCACATGGACAAAAACTAAATTAACTGAAATTTTCATCAACAAATAAAAACTAGACTGAAATGTTTGACAGACTTAATCCAAGTTGGTCATGTAGAAAGTAGAGACAAGTTAGGAATATATCCAATCACAGGTACTTTGGTTGTGTGGAAAGGTTGGTTGAGTTAAGAGGGACATCCAATCACAGCTGCCTTAGCTTGGTGGTGGTGGGATAAGTTGGGGAGCGATCCAATCAGAGCTACTCTCTTTACGAAATGAACTGTTTGTTGTCAGTTCTGGTATTGTAACTGAGATGTTCTGCCAGGTAGCCTAAATAAAGGTGACTGCATGTCACACAAAAGTTCAATTTGTTTCTGTTCATTTATTCATTCAGACTTTACTAGTATATAATATAAGCTCCACATTCAGACCCTTAACAAAAGCAAACTACTGAAGGCTGACAAACTTTATAGGAGCTTAGAAGGTGCATGAAGATAACAGGCTCATAATACTCTTTAAATCAGACCTTGGGCTGGAGAAGACAGTGAAGCAAATAATGGCAATGAATGCAGTTTTCCTTCTTCAGTTAATTACAGGCTTTATTTCCTAATGTGGACCAAATTTACATTACATCTACATTTTTTAACTTGCTGTGGGCCAAATGAAAGAGGTCCATGGGTCCCAGTTGGCCCCCAGGCCTTAGTTTGGACATCCCTAGTTAAACACAAAGTTGTCACAGAGATATTTAATGTTCCAATAGTACACTCACTTACAACTTTATCAGGTACATGTCCTAAAAGCACACTGATGGACTGAGATATTGTGACTGTGGAGGCCACCAGTTTGAGATGATTTGAGCTTTCTGAGATAGCACGGTATCCTGCCGGGAGTAACCATCAGAAATTGGGTACACGGTAGTCATACAGGTATGGATATGTTTAGCAATAACATTCAGGTAGGCTGTGACACTTAAACATTGCCATTACACCACCACCACAAGCATGAACCATTGATTAAAGGCAGGATGGAACAATGCGTCTCAATGCTTTCATGCTGTCGGAGCCAAATTCTGACCCTTTCGTTCTGTTGTCCAATTTGATGACTCTCAGTGAATTATTGCCTCAGTTTCCTTTCTCAGCTGACATCTGTCTGCCTCAAGATTCGACATGTGCAGTTAGAGATGGTCTCGCTGGTTGTAACGAACAGTTATTTGAGTGACTCTTGCCTTTCTATCATCTTGAACCACTCTGGCCATTCTCCTCTGACCTCTGGCATCAACAAAGCATTTTTACAAAGGAAACTGCAAATCGCTGGATGTTTTCTCTTGTTCAGACCATTCTCTGTAAACCCTAGATATTGTTGTATGTGAAAATCTCCTTAGGTATGCAGTTTCTGACTCAGACCATTGGCCCTTAATAAATGTGATTGACAAAACGGTGGTCCAGTCACCTTCCAGATATGTTCCTCTTAAAGGAACACTCCAACGTTTTTGTTGTCTTCATGTCTTGCCTCACTCTTGAGTCCATGACAAGCAGATAGATTTGACACGGTCAGAGCTCACCCACCGCTAGTTAGCTTAGCTCAAACACTGGGAGTATATGGGTAGTGCTTTAGCCTGCCTCTGCCTACAGTCATCAGATAAACTCTAAATGGTCCTGTGTGCTTGTTATATTTTTTTATTGACCGCGTTGTATTATGTTATCTATTTTTAGGCTATGATTAGAACTTGCAATTGCAAATTTGAAAGAAATATTTACAAAACTAAGCCGCAGGGCGCATGCGCAAACCACCGCGGCAGTGCTTCTCAGCAGGTCCACCAAACAGAGGCTCTGTTCACGAGTAGAAGAAGATTGGTAAGAAGGAATATGGTCGACTTTATGAGTGAGGGCGAGGATGATTTCTTCAGGACTGACGAAGACCCACAACCTTACCTATTTGAGGCAGAACATATGGCGGAGGAGCTACATGTTTTGGAAGCTGAGCACGCATGAAAAGAAGCTGAGATGGAAAAGTTAGTTTCGTATGTATTTCTTTCAAAAATTGCATAAAGTGTTAATCTTAGTCTAAAAATAGATCATGCAACATAACACGGTCAGTAAAGAAAAATACAACAAGCACACAGGACCATTTAGAGTTATCTGAGGACTGTAGGCAGAGGCAGGCTAATGCTACCCATTGACTCCCAGTGTTTGAGCTAAGCTAATTAGCAGTGGACGAACTTTGTCCGTCTCCTTCTTGTTACTGCACGCACAGTCAAAAGAATGGTTTCTATCTGCTTGTCATGGACTCAGGAGTGAGGCAAGACACTAGAACAACAAAAATGTCTGAGTGTTCCTTTAAGGTTTTCCCCTCCCCCAAACCATTTTGTGGGCTGTTGCTCAGATGGACTGCTGTTATATATCCTGTTGATCAGGCTCGGACAAACAATTAATCCAGTTGTGCCATTTAAGGGATGTAACCCCTCAACTGGGACACATTTATAATGTCTGTTTATCAGCGGAAACACCGTTGAGGCTGATAATTGTGGTTTTAACACCTCAAATACCTCATTAACAACTTAATGCAAAGGAACTTCAACACCCCTTGAAACCCCTTTATGTTTAATCAACATTATAGTTCTTTAAGTTCAACTGCACAGAAATCCAAAAGCCAGGCTTGTAAATATCGTTGGCATAACTACAGCATAGACAAGGCCTCTGACTGATGGATGCCATATTGGAAATGCCATCCCCTCGTCACTCCAGCATTGGCTGTGATGTTTCATCAACAGAAACTGCTGCTTGTTGCTGTTTTTTTTGGCAAGCCGTCTGTCTATAAGAAGTGCGCCTGGCTGTTGATTCTGTGCCCCATTCTCTTCTGTAATTGTCCAGTGAGAATTTAACCAGCTATCATCCACTTGAGACCTGTCTCAGATGGTCAGACAGCGACAGGCCACATCTTATGGCTCCTTTCTGACCCATCATGTGTGCAATTATCAGCTGTATCTATGACTTTATCTTGAACTCTATGAGCACATAATTTAGATTTTCTTTCCATTTCCCAGGTAATTGTTAATTTTACCTCTAGAGATGTTCCTTTGTGTCTTTTCAAGCCGTTATCATGCATGCTTAAGTTGCCCACAATTATCCCTTATTGCGTCACAAACTCAGACCCGGAGCATATACGTAAGATAGGGCTGTTTGTCTCTAAGGCAAGGCAAGCTTACTCATAGGGTTTCATTCATTCAGTCATAGTAAGAGCAAATTAAAAGAGCATTAGGAACATAATTTAAAATAAAGACTTTAAATGTACCAGATTGTAAGCCTGAAAATCGTAAAACTTTTACCCCATTTAAACTGTCTTTGAACAAGACCCCTGCTGAGGCCTTAGTCTGTCCTAGTTGGCTTATAACACAAACACCTTAGGTCAACTCATCATTCTTTTTTTTAGGGATGCACAATATTTGATTTTTGCCAATATCCAATGTGCCGATTTTTTTAATTCATTATTGCAGATACTGATATTTCTGGTTTAGAGCACAAGCTCTGTACTTAACAAAAATGGACTTGTTTCTTCAGTGTTACAGTATATTTTTGCGAGGAACAGATGTAAAACAAGAAAAACAGCATTTAACTCTTGCAAAATTGAAAACCTTGATTTTTAATATAAATTAAATATATTGTACATTTCTGTAATTTGCAGATATTACAGCTGATATGTGTGGCTGATACCGATATCAAACCAATAATATCGTGCATCCCTACTTTATTTTTGTTTGTGTAAGGCCTAAAATGTCATTGGTTAGTTTGCATACCCACTACATAATATTTAAGCTTGTTTTTCTTGTATTGTATGTGGCCCAGGAAGTCCCCCTCTGGATCAAAAGTAGCAACCCAGAATAGAAACAGTCAGGATGTTCACATGTACAGTGAAGATGAGCTTAAAGAATATGCCTGATATTAGACAAAGTCTGAGAGACATCATCCATGTGGTTACTAAAGCTGTCTTTTGAAACCAGTTAGCAATGCTCACCATGTTGAAATCACTGTCACAAACTAACTTTAAATAACTCTAAAACAGATAAAGAAGTGGAGTTGAGGGGTTTCATTCACTCTGTACTGAAGCAGATGTCCAGTTTGTAATTCAGAGTGGTCTGTGCAGTGTTAAAGCATCAGATTCTTTCCTGGCCCTGGCCTCAATGTTGCCAGATTTGAAATTAGTAACTAGGTCAATAAAAACAAGCCCAAAACATAATTCTGGATCTGAAGATTTCTTTTTGGTGGAAACATCATTTTCTCCCCTGCTTTTACAGTAAAATTTACATTTGTGTTTGGAGTGGGACAAAATAGTTTGTGTAACTACTGAATTGAGTTTATGTTGGTAGTAGAGTGTGCATCAGATCCCTCTTGGGTTTGGGAGCACAACAAGCCCAAATGAGAATCTGCACTTTGGAACAAGCCCCCCAAAAAAAACGCAACCTGCAACTGCCAGTATTTACAAGCAACTTTTCAAAAAAAGAAGCCCAAAGTCGCTTATAATAAGCTGACCTGTAAGCAGACCACGTATGCCAGACCTCTGCCTGGCATACGTAGAAGAAGTGTGCATCAGCACAGTGAAGATGCTTGAGCACAAGTTTGGGTGCACAACAGGACCGCCCCTCACAGCCATTGTTTCTGACTCTAATGCTTGGGCATGCAATGTGCACTTCTCTCTTTATTTGAGTTATACAACTGGCTTAGACCACAGGGCTGATTTCGGCCTGAGCCTCTGTGGTGCACTGTTCAGAGAGACACTGAGGCAAACCAAAGCCTGATGTACTTCTCCTGATCTCAGGTGCTTTTCTGTTTCTGTTCAATACTCTGGTTGTAGTTACGTTCACAGGGATAAAACAGCTGCTTGACGATTTTTTTGTCTCTTTTTCTTCTTGACATTTCACTCTTGAAAATGCTCCATCCCAGTTTCACTGGTGCAGTGTGAGCACTTGGATCACTCCAGAGCTTGAGTTATATCCAGGTGGCTCATTAGGCAATATAGGCAATTGCTAAGGGTGCCGTGACCTACAGGGGGCGCTACAAAAACGGGATAAAATTTGCCTTCAATAAAATTATATTACAAATATGTATTACTATTAATTCTTAAAACGGGAATTCTCACATTGATTTAAAGATAAAGCAATGCCCAATTTTTATTTCTACAAATGATAATAACAAATAAGTCTCCTCTGCCCCCCAACTATGGTTTTTCATACAGTTGTATAAATGTATTTTATATAGCTTTTGTATATAGATATTTTATTTAGTTTTTGTATGTATTTATTGCATAGTGTAAATGGTAGTGTAGCTTAAATATAGGGTTATTGTGTGCAAATTGTGTAGTTATTTAAATTGTTTGGTGCTAATTGTTGTATTTATTATTTCTTACTATAACTAGAAAAGCACTCAGAGAGTGCAGATCTCCGCCAAGGTGATCAGTCCCAAAATTTAATCAGTTCTTCCATATCCCATTTCCAACAATTCCTGAAATTTCATCCAAATCCGTTCAGAACTTTTCAAGTTATTTTGAACACAAACAAACAAACAGACAGACAGATAAACGCCGGCAAAACATAACCTCCTTGGCGGAGGTCATTATTATTATTTATTCACTTATTTACAGGATTCTATTTTGTGGTAAGGGTATTTATATTGTACTTCAGATTTTTTGTATTTATTTGTGATTTGGTAAGCATGTAAATTAGATGACATGTCATCTTATAAATTAAAGACAATGGTAAAAACAATGCTATTTGATTTCTTTGTAAGTCAATGTCAATCGCCAATGAATGGGGGCGCTACATAAAATCTCACCAAGACACCACATTGGGTAAAGTTGGCTCTGGACACAATGAAAAAAATTGAAGTTTAAAAGTTTCTTTTTATGGAAAACTTTAAGAGAAAGTCAATGAAAACGTATAAACTGACCACAGCGATGTTGTTGATGCAGGGTGGTGCCTGACCCAAATAGATTCTGTCTAATTGTCTGTAGGAGAGGGAAACCTGGCAAATGCAGCAGGATTCAACAAAAGAAACACCAAAATAAAACAGGAACAGCAGGGCTGTAACACTTCCCCCCCTAGAGATGGCACATAAGGCGACATCATTCAAATACTCGTGGGAGAGCATCCGCCACATGTTCTTGGTCTTTTTTATGGTGAATCTTAACTCTGAGAACTGTTTGCCCACTGCATCATATTCTGGTTGCTGCTGTGCATAAGGCTCAAAACCACTAACAGGGATTGTGGTCTGTATATATAACAACAGGCTGAGGGGAGAAACTAACGTACACTTCAAATGCTGCAGAGCCTACAGCAAAGCAAAGAGAAACAGCTTTGTCACTCTATGCCTTTTATAATGATTTAATTTTGCTGTCAGTGCGAGCTATGTTAACTCTTTAGTTCATGGTGATGACCAAAGATGCCACTGTGACTTCTGCTATGATGTGCATTTATGCTGGTAGACCATGGGTCAAAGGTCAGTGCAAAGGCTGCAAGCATGTACTGTTTGGGCGATATTAGAATATTAACATGAAGGGTAAACTGACATCCAATTTCACTGTCTAGGTGTGTTTGTCAGAATTTCAGATATTTGATTTGGTACAATTTCAGTATGGAAAACTCTGTGAATTCATTTTAAAAGTTCAGTTTTAGTCTGACTTACACATTAAAGGTGATCGAGCATTTTCTGTCAGAGCTCCTCGACTTGGGAACGCCCTGCCTGAGGAGATAAGGCGAGCTGAATCAGTGATATCTGTAAAAATCACATCTTAAAACTCACTTTTTTAGACTTGCTTTTACATGATCCTTTTTTACTTACTTATTTTACTATTTTTAAGCTCTGCTGTTCTTACCCTCCTCACGGTTTCTCATCGTTTTAGTCCTGTTTTTACTGTCTTTTCTTATTTTGTTATAGTCCCTTTTTTATTATCATTATTTTTATTCCATTTTATTTTATTTATTTTTTTATTTGATTTTTCTTTTACCTGTCCTCTATCTGCCCTCTTCTTTTCTATCTTCCTGATGTGTTGTCGTCAACTTTCAACATTCTTAAATTTATCCATGTATCTGTAAATTTATTATCTATTCACTGTCTTGTCGTCTCCTCGTCATTATACATAAAACAAAATACCTTCTCCACCAATGTTCTTCATCTGTACGTGTAGACATGGTGAGCTATACGGATTTGGTGTATTCCTAAATTACATCAGCTGTTTCAATCATAACAGTTTATGCTATTTTCTTTTATATTGTTGCTTTAATTATCATGACCCTCAGTGCCTTTTCCTTTCACTCTCGTGGTCTCTGTTGACCTGATTGTTGATTTTCTTCTACCCCGAAGTTCTGCCTTTTTCTGCCTTTGTTTTGTCAGTTAAAGCACTTTGTAAACTTCTGTTTTTAAAGGTGCTGTATAAATAAAGTTATTATTATTATTATTATTAGTTTGACTTTTTAAACCTCACTGATTCTGAATCTTCATCAGTCAAATGAGAAGAACTGTTTATAAAGACTGGCCTTAAACACTGGGTGCTGATAGCCTATTGGTTATGTCTGCACCCCAATATTGAGATGCTTTTCTTTTTGAAGTGTATAACATGTTATTGAGCTCACCAGCGACTAGCAGTGTGTTTATTAAGAATTTAATCATGTTTTAATAGGTTTTAAACAGTTTTCCTTTAGTGTAATGTTTCATTTGATGTTACATCTGTTATGTTACATGTGTGTCAATGTGGATTTCTTTTGACTGGATGCAAATACAAATACAGTAACCTCAATCTGAACTCTTACCATAGTTTACAACCCTTTCCACAATCTCTCTCTCCAGTAAAGGTATAAAAAGCCCCAAAATAATCCTCGCAAAATGATTGACCTTTAACATTTACGTGTGCCAAATGAATGCAGCTCCAATGATCATTTTTTAACACTAAGCACTCTATAGACCTGCATGTGCAGAATGATGAAGTATTAAATCCCCTGACATTAAAAACGTATCCCTTTTACTGTCTCCACAGACAGGATGACAAACCAGGCAACAGCTAACCAGTCCAACACAAACAAGGTGAAGGAGAAAGAAGAACCCCCGCGAGATGACAACACAGATGTTGCGTATAAAGATGCCGGCCACTGCAGCCGGAACACCCACAACCTGCTGCTGGGACTCACAGTTTTGGGTATGACTGCATGAGGAAGCAGACTGTAGATCCTTTATGAACAGTTGGAAATGTTGGAGCACAGAGGAAAGAAGGTTTACATTTGGGTCAACATGAATTCAAACATCAGAGTAAAGTTGCTTCTTTTATCAATGGACTACAATCCAAGCTGAGATCATTGTCATTACGTAACAAAGACCATTTTGTGCTGAAGCAAATTTTTTAAGCACAATCCTGGATTTAGAAAAGCCCGTGGTTCCTTCCCAGGAGAGATCCGTGGTTTTTGTTTTCATTAGTTTGCCCCAGTAAACACTCTGATATGTTCGAGCTCTGCTGCATTTTTTTATCCCACAGAAAAGCCCCTCTAAGGCTGAGAAGTGTGTTTTTTGTCTGTCATTTGATTTAAACCCAGATGTTAAACTGTTTACAGAAAGCCGATTTCATATGATCAAAGTCTCTGACATTCTTTCGAGGTAAAAGTAGGCCAGTGAGTTCACAGAAATACTCAGTGGACCATCGTCTTGACTGGATTTTTGAGAAGTGTCTGTACACATAATGCGTATACCTGATGTTTTATTTAATGGATTCTTGACATCCTCAAGTCCACAATATTCAAACAAAAGTAGAACTTTAAAAAACTCTGCTAGAGCTTAAATGAAAGACAACAACTTTAGTCCAGGTATGTAAATCAATCAATATCTGTTTTCAAAAATTCACCATGTATTGAACATTTTCTCCTTTCCTCAGGTGTTGTTATGGGAGCAGTGTTTGGGATGCTTCTGCGGTACATGAGGGTGACGGACTACAGCGCCCTCACGATGGTTTCCTTCCCAGGAGACATCCTCATGAGGATGCTGAAGATGCTCATCCTACCTCTGATCATCTCTAGTCTAATCACAGGTGTGTCACACATACACAGGAATGTGGTTCAAAATCAGTGTTAATTTTGTTGACTAATTATTTTCGTCACAGTTTTCGGCAGCAACCTTTATTTCCCTGACGAAAACTAGACACTAACTACTAAAACAAGAGCACATGGACAAAAACTAAAACTAAACTGACATTTTCATCAAGTAAAAACTAGACTAAAATGTTTGACAGAGACTTAATCCAATCAGATCTAATTTGGTCATGTAGAAAGTAGGGACAAGTTAGGAATATATCCAATCACAGCTACTTTGGTTGTGTGGAAAGGTTGGATGAGTTAAGAGGGACATCCAATCACAACTGCCTTAGCTTGGTGGTGGTGGGATAAGTTGTGGAGCGATCCAATCAGAGCTCCTCTCTTTATGAACTGATATATTCATGTAGAGCAGGTTCACTGTTTGTTGTCAGTTCTTGTATTGTAACTGAGATGCTCTGCCAGGTAGCCCATTTTATCCAAGTGTAAAACACGACTTCAGAAATTCAAGAAAACATAATAAATGCCTAAACTTACAGTAGATATCGTCGACTAAAATGTTGTGAAATTTCATCAACTAAAAATAGACTAAAATTAAAACACTTAAGATGACTAAATTATGACTAAAACTAAAAATTATTTTAGGCAAAAGACTATAACTAAAACTAAATTAAAAAGTGCTGTTAAAATTAACACCGGTTAGAATAAGATTCATTGCTGTGTATGTTTATTTCTACAAGGATTTGTTCTGGTGTTGTGCAACAAAAAGCACTTAAAATGGTGTTTATCAGGCGGTCTGACCACCTAGAACCACCGAGACAAACAAAGACCTCCCTAATAACAAGTTGCAACCCAGATGTCTGGAAATTTCAATCACTACCCTCATAGAAAAATAAAATATAGTGCAGTTTGAATCCACAAAACATAGCATGTTATTTTTTTTTAATTTAATGACTTTGCGGTTCCATCTGTCATCACTTTGCTGTGCACCCTGTTGACTTTGTCTTCTTTTGTCTTTAATTTAAGAACACACTTGCTCAGCCAGTGCTGCATCATTTGCACCTACTACCCAAAAGCACTGTGTTGGAAATATACAGTATATTTTTCAAATATAAAAGCCCGGTGCAGCTCCTGTGCCACAGTCTTTCTTCATTTAAGCTGTCCAAGTGTAACATGCAGTGACGAGTGACCTGCTGGATGTGATGTCTGTAGTCAGACAAATCCATCTTGCAAAGCTACGATCTACAACACTTAAGAGCAGCCCAAAGCGGCACAACCCAATGAAAGACCTTTGGAGCAGGAAGAGATGGGAGCTACAAGCAAGACAACAGCAGGAAGTGACTGCTCGTACAGAGATTAGCATAGATGCTAACAGCTTCAGTAGCACTTGTATCAGATCTGGACCACATTTCTTTAATACATGACAAGCAAATAACAACACCACAAACTTCTCAATAGAAAGAATATTTTCGCTCCATTTCGAGTTTGTTTTACTAAGTGGCTCACGTCCTGTCCTTTATGCCTCGTCAGTAGCACCCGCCTTCCTACATTATCAGATTGGCCCATGAAGAATGTGATTGACAGAACAATCATCCAATCATCTTCCAGATTTACTTTTGAAAGGTTCTGCTCATTCCCAAACACTTTCTATGGACTCTTTCCCAGATGGACAAGGGAAATATAATGAATGGCCCATCTGATGTGTCAGGTTGACGCAAGTGTGATCCAGTGAAGGTAGCTAACTGACCTGCAAGATAAGGATCATGGTTTGAAATATAATACAAAAGTAGAAAACAGCGTTAATTTTGTTGATTGTTTATTTTCATCATAGTTTTCATAACAACCTTTTGTTACCCTGACGAAAACTAGACAGTAACTAATAAAAACAAGAGCACATGGACAAAAACTAAACTGACGTTTTCATCAACAAATAAAAACTAGACTAAAATGTTTTAATCCAATCAGACCTAATTTGGTCATGTAGAAAGTAGGAAAAAGTTAGGAATATATCCAATCACAGCTACTTTGGTTGTGTGGAAAGGTTGGATGAGTTAAGAGGGACATCCAATCACAGCTGCCTTAGCTTGGTGGTGGTGGGATAAGTTGTGGAGCGATCCAATCAGAGCTCCTCTCTTTATGAACTGATATATTCATGTAGAGCAGGTTCACTGTTTGTTGTCAGTTCTGGTATTGTAGCTGAGATGTTCTGCCAGGTAGCCTAAATAAAGGTGACTGCATTTCACACAAAAGTTCAATTTGTTTCTGTTCATTTATACATTCAAACTTTACTAGCATTCAATAAAGGGTTATTAGATGTTTCATTTTATCCAAGTGTAAAACATGACTTCAGAAATTCAAGGAAACATAAAAAATGCCTTACCCTTTACACTTCATATTTTAGTCGACCAAATTTACAGTAGATTTCATCAACTAAAATGTTGTGAAATTTCATCAACTAAAACTAGGCTAAAATTAAAACAATTTAGATGACTAAAACTATGACTAAAACTCTTTAGGCAGAAGACTAAAACTAAATTAAAATGTGCTGTCAAAATTAACACTGGTAGAAAACCGTGGACATCTGTACTTCTGCTGTAGATGAATTAATTCAGGCATTTCATTTTGACCACATATACCAGCATATACAGCCATGTACGCAACAATCTGTGATGCACTGTGTATCTCTCCATCAGCATCCTTAAGTTAGCATGTTTAGAGTGCTTTATAGCTTGTATTTTCTTTGTAGATCTGAACACTGATTGAAATCTCTCTCCTTCAGGACTGGCTGGTCTGGATGCCCGCTCCAGTGGCAGGATGGGCAGCAGAGCCATGGTTTATTACATGTCCACCACTATAATCGCTGCCATTCTAGGGGTCATCCTTGTGTTAGGGATCCACCCAGGCAACCCTAAACTGAGAGCAGGCTCGGCAAACTCAGCTCCAAAGAACCAGGAGGTCAGCAGTCTGGATGCCTTCCTGGACCTGCTCAGAAACCTTTTTCCTGAGAACCTGGTGCAGGCCTGCTTCCAACAGGTAAGATCTGAAGCATTCCTCTCTGGAACTTTGATTTTTTTTGCAGACTTAAATTTTGTGGCACCAACATACTGGAAATCTAACAGCTGAAAAAAGAGGTTCTAAACAGGACATATTGGCTAGTATGTAGGGATGGGTAAAAATATCGATTCATCAATGCATTGCAATAGAGCGTCCTGTCCCTTTGTATTATCTGCTGGTTTGGAAATGCAACAGAAGCACAGAAAAAGTCCTTCAGGAAGATTGTAGCAGTGTCCAGTGAACTGTCAGGTATCCCGTTTGCAAATATGGACTGCATTTATGAACAGAGAACATTAAGAAAGGCATTCAGCATTGTGGATGATGGTGATCATTGCTCCTTCATTTACACTGTTGCCCTCTAGGTGGCGTTGTTGTGCTCCTCTGTTCACCAAAAACAGATGAACAATTTATCTTGTTCCACAAGCGATCAAATTTTTAAATGAACAATGAGGAACAGTCATGTTAAATAGATCCAGCCTGGCCTGTCCATCACTTCTAGGTTTCCTTTGCTTTCTTCTGTGAGAGCATTGTTTGGGTTTTCTAGTGATGTTGATGTGTTTTTATTTGTCTATTTTCAACACTGTATCAGTGTGGACAGAGTATTTTGTGCCCAATGTCTGTGATTCCTGCCACACCCCAATTTTCCTACGGGGACAAATAAACTAACCAACTAACTAAATAACCAACTGAATAACTAACTAACTAACTAACTAACTGTAACGCTAGTGTCTGATTGACCTGTAATGAAAATGACTGACAGAACAACATCTAGTCAGCAATGCTGGCGAAGGGACATATGGCAAAGTAGTGCCTAAACAAAGCAGCTTGATAGTAAAAAAGTAAGGTGCTGCAAATGTAGCTAAAAACCTTAAACTGTTTTTTTGTTTCCCTTAAATTCTTTAAATTATGTAGAGTCTGTGGCGCCATCAGCCTTATAGCCCTGTCTTACATGCTACCTGTTTCAGTACAGATGCAGAGCTGTTATCCGTCACTGTGGCCAATGTTCTGGCTAATGCCAATAACTTTAACCCTTTAACTCCCACAAAAAATAGCCACGAAAATGTCTTGTTTGACAAATTGGGGCTTTAATGCAACATTTGATTTTTTTTTTGCACCCTAAATATTTATCAGTCATTGACCTCTGCCAAATGGTTGAGCTGGGAGTTTATATTTGAAGAAGTAACTCCATTGTAAAAGTGAAAACAGAACAAAAATCAAGTAAAATGTCCTTTTTTGAGTAACACTTTTGACTTTTTGGATGTCATATTCATTTCATATAAGCCATTTTCGGTTTTTATGGTCAATTTTATCATAATACTGGGTTTACCTATCTTAGAAATTCCCCTCTTCAGTAAGAAATTAATATACATTTTTTTTCTCTTTTTGAAATTACATTAGCTCCGTTGGTTGACCATAAACACCCAGCTCAACTGTTTGGTTGAGTATGTTTTGTATTATTTTTATTTAATTCAGTATCATTTATCTTACCCCCTAAGACTTGCTTAAATTGTGTAAATTACATTAATCTGTTGAGTAAGGTCTCTGGTACTATCATACATTGAATATGTCATCTTGCCTCCAAACATTTTATTAGAATGAGTGATTTTTACATTTATGGATGGAGGGAGATTCAAAAATCTATTACTTTTAAAAAACAAAAAGGAACAACTGCTTTTTTACAGCATTATGTTTAACACCCACTAAATATAGATGGCCTTATCAGGTTTATAGATATAATTACTCAGATTTTGGTCTACCAAGCAATTGATCTTGGAGTTAAAGGGTTAAATCAACCACACTTTAAGAAAACACCAAACTATTCCTTTAATGCTGAGGAAGACGCAATTTGTTGTGTAAAAGATTTACCAAAAAATAATCATAATTTTCTACGATGTTATTTACTCTAATGACCAAAAGAAGTGCTTCTGTTAATCTGCCAAGTCTGTAGCTGAAGTCACTCAACTGTTGAAGGTATTAACTGAGCAGTTTGACAAAATGAAAGACCCTCAGAGAGTTGTTAATGACTGATGACTTCTCTAGAGAGTAAAGTCATCCTTTAAAGTCAAACACAATGTTTCCTGCATGTGTTCGTGATGAGTGAGGACTTTCTACTCCAAAGGTTTTTAGCTACAAAAGGACCTAAAGGTCAAGGCTGCTCTGTTGGAGAGCACACTTTGAAGGGCCATGACAAAGAAGAAGTCTCTGTAGATGCAAGCAGAGATGATAAAATGAAAAAATAAAAGTGAGCTTGGGTATTTTAAATAGTTTTTATACAGGGATGTGCGTTTAAGCAGAATAATTCAAAGAGAACAAACATTTCTTTGACATGGAAAGACTGCATATCTAATAAAAAAAATTAGGTTGCTTGAATCTAACACATAATGGAAAATTGCTGGCTCTCCAAAACTTTAGCCAATGTAGCATCATGCAGCAGTGGAGCCGAGGTGAGCCTTAAGACCTCTGCTATATTATGCTGACTTCCTTTAAACCAAGTAGAGCATTTGTGCTGATTTTTTCAAAACTTAAGTCCGATTATCATCAAAAACAACAATTAAGAAAAATAATCCTCTGGCAAGAAGAGGAGGGGGGAGGAGGAGAAACAGGAAGACGGAGGAGTAGTAGCCATAGTTTTATTTTTATTTATTTTTATTTATATTTGTCTATATTTTTATTTATTAATGCAAATTGTATTTGTTTTTTACTGTTTAAAAACTCTTGAAACTCTACAATGGTACTGGAATCTTAATTTCTCTGAAGAAGTCTTTCTAAGGGATTAATAAACTTCTATCTAATCTAATTTAATTTAGACATCCCATTTTTTATTTGGCGCCAGATTTGGAAAAAGTTTGTTTTTGTTGCAAAGGAATTGGATTTTTGACATCATTTTATTATCATTTTTCTTGGAATTCTTTGGATTTTGGTGCCAGCCTCAAGTTGAGGTTGTTACAAGCAAAAATACACCCACAGGCCACTTTATTTTGTACACCCATTCAACTGCTTCATAGCCAATTGAATGGCAGCAACTCAGTGCATTTAAGCATGTAGACATGGTCAAGACAACCTGCTGAAGTTCAAACATCAGAATGGGGAAGAAAGGAGGATCTGAAGGTGGTGTAGTTGTTGGTTCTGGAAATGCTGGTCTAAGTATTTTTAGAAACTGCTGATCTGAAGGGAAAATCGTGTGTAATTCCCAGCAGAAAATGATCAGAGAAAGAGAAAACCACACCAGGTGCTGCTTTTCCGTCTCAGAACAAGAAACTGAGGCAACAATGCGCACAAGCTCACCAGAATTGGACAATAGAGGATTGAAGGATGTTTCAGGGCCGGACTTAGATTAAGATGCTTGGTTTTGTTGATCTACTTACAAGAATGTCCACGGTTTGTGCATGCGCCCTGCGGTTTAGTTTTGCATGTATTCATTTAAAAAAAGACATAGGGTGCTAATCTTAGTCAGAAAATAGAAAACATAACATAAAAAAATGAGTCACAACAAGCATACAGGACCGTTTAGAGTTGCTGAAGACTTTATCTGAAGACTGTAGGCAGAGGCAGGCTAACACTACCCATTGCCCCCCAGTGTTTGAGCTAAGCTAATTAGCAGTGGGTGAGCTTTGCCTGTCTCTTCCTTGTTCCTGGACGCACAGTCAAAAGAATAGTGTCGACTTGCTTGTCATGGACTCTTTATTTTCTATGATGTTTTGCTAATAAATCATTCCTACATCAATACAAAAACCACCTAATTTCACGTGTGATACATTTCATTATTGCCCTTTTCTTTAAAACTTTGGCCTGTGCAGAGTTTACTTCGATGCACTGCCACACTTTTATCACCACTTCTGCTAGCCAGAGCCTTTACAGTTTCACTTTTACACACAACAAATCACAAAAGTGCTGTACATGAGTTAAGTTTTACATAAATTAAATCATTAAAGATGCATGTAAGTACGATGTTATCATGTCATTTCAGTCTCATATATATCCTCCTAAATGGCCAATATGATTGTTTTTCAGTCAGAAACATCAAATCAAACAGGTAGCCCTCTGTAATACGCCTCATCTTTCAGTAGCTCTCAGGCCCACAAAAGTTGGCAACCCCTGCACTAAAACAAAAAAATGTCGGCGTATCCCTTTGAACGCCACAGCTCACCTGAGTATTGTTGTTGACCATGTCCATCCCTTTCTGATTGAAGTGTACCCATCTTCTGATGGCTTCTTCCAGCATAAAAATGCACCATGTCATGAAGCTCAAATCAATTCAGTTCAATTAAAAAAAGCTTTATTGGCTTGACAAATATACCTATACATTGCCAAAGTAAGTGGGACATAGAAAATGTTCACACAGTTAAAAACACTTTACAGATGTAGGCATGCAGTGCAAAAATAATAAAATAGGAATGAGAATAACTATAAGAATAATAATATACTCTTTCTCTGTACATTCAAGATGTTACAAAATTATAAAAAATAGCTTCAAAGTGTTT
Source organism: Cetoscarus ocellatus (assembly GCA_037902135.1). Classification (NCBI taxonomy): domain Eukaryota; kingdom Metazoa; phylum Chordata; class Actinopteri; order Labriformes; family Labridae; genus Cetoscarus; species Cetoscarus ocellatus. Next base: position 490,041 of record JBAMNC010001169.1, read on the forward strand.
TCGATAAGATTACTAGGTGTACAGAGTGTTTTATATTTACATATGTACATTACCAGTCAGAAGACTGGGCACACATCCTCAATCACTGTGAATTTGGGTGGTCCTGGCTCTGGTCCTGGCTCTGGGCCTGGTCTGTCCTCCTGCTCAGGGTTCATGGTAGTTTCACAAGTCATTCTCTTGTCACAGCAGTGTACAAATCTAGCTCAAATCATCTCTAACTGGTTTCTTGAATATGACAATGAGTCCACTGTACTCTATTAACCTCCACAGTCACAAGATCTCAGTCCAATACAGCATCTTTAGGTTGTGTTGGAAGGGAGATTTGCACCATGTGATGAATCTGTGGCAACTGTTTGATGCTATCATGTCAATATAGACCAAAATCTCTGAGTTATGTTTCCAGCACCGTGTTAAATATATGCCAGGAAGAACTAAAGCTAGTACTCCAACCAAGTACTAGCAAGGTGTACCTAATAAAGTGGCCAGTGACTTTATGTTTCCTTATCTTGCCAGAAAACAAGATGCAAACTCTCCCACTTCGGTAGAGGCAATAAGATAAGACTCAGCGACTGGTCTACGTTATATACAGATGTTAGTAAAGACAAAACAAGTCAGAGCACAGATCCTGTTTTTGGAACCTGGTCATATAATCCAAGTCTCAATCAGGCTGTTTCCCCCTCTCCCCTCATTTCTGTGAGTCTGAATGATTAGAAGTAGAGGTCTGTGTTAGGCTGGGTGAGGGTCTGCCCTTCTGTTACGGCTAATCCCTTTACATCTGTAAAGCTACATCCTTGTTTACCACAGTAAAGCTTCTGCTCACAGACTCAGGCTCTCTCTATCCCCCCGTAGTGTTCTCTGTTTCTGACTCTTTTATCGCATCACTTTCCTGCTGTTTTACCGTCTTCTTTGTTTGTACTCATCAGGGATTCATTGTAGTCATAAAAGGTGTAATTGCTTTTGCAGGAAGGATCCGTCCTTACCCTTTAAACTTTACTGTCTGTCTTTGCTTTCCTTCTCCTGGTCTCTATTTACCCTTTTTAACAAATTCTTTGTTTACAACAGTGCTGCCAAGCTGTTGTTGCTTCAGCACAGACTGGGTTACAACATGATGGTTTTTCTCTGAGAAATAGTGTCGTGGGAGTCCAAATTAAGCTTCGTAAACTCCAAGCCTTTCTGTTTTTCTGCTATTTTTAATTTCGTGATTTTTTTTTCCTCTGGTAGTAATAGAAATGGGAAATGGGAGTGTTTTTCTAGTCTTCTGACTTCTCAAAGCTGCTTTACATCACAGGTCATACCTACCATTCATACCAATTCACTTACTGATGTTTTTTATTTAAGTTAGCTAGCACATCCTCGCCTCATACCCATTTACCTGCCACTTTCACAGCAGTGCTGCAACTTGGGGTTAAGTGTCTTGCCCAAGGACACAACACCATGTGACAGCTAAACCTGGGCTGGAACCTGCAATCCTCTGATTACAGACAGAGTGAACTGTCTGACTGAGCCACCGACTTAATAACAGAAGTAGAGCTATAACTAGGGATGCACGATATTGGATTTTTCCCGATATCTGATATGCTGTTATTTTTTAATTCATTATCGCCAATATCGATGTTCATCTGTGTAATCCTCCGTGAAACATTTGACCTCCTCTATTAAACAATGACTTGTTTTGTGGGTAGGTTAGCTTGCTAACTTTATTCCCATAAGCAGAGCATGACAGTTATAAGAACACCAACAGTGAACAGGAAACAATCCAAAGGAAACATGCAAATTTGCCATGGGTTTCTTTTTTTCAACTGTTACTATCAGAGAAATGTCTGGGTAATGTCTGTTTGAAAAAGCCAGTTGTAACATAAGGAGGGATAAAAATCAAACCAAATCAAGTTGTTGGTGCTTATAATGCCCTTATCTATTCCTTCTGCTTTTTTCTATCACAAATCGCAGACATCCCCTTCTCATCAGAGTCTGTCATGTCACACAGGAAACAGTAGAGGTCACAATTCTGGCTCAAAAACTTTGACACAGAATGAATCTAACTGCACAATTTCTTCGACTGTGATTTTTGGTAAAGATGGAAACACTAACAACTTGAAGAAGCATTATGCATCACTGCGCTAGATATCAGGAATGTTAAGTATTTGCCAAAAACAGTTTAGTTTTGTCCTCACAGAAAAATCACAGGAATCAATAAGGGAAATGATAAAGTAATCCAATCAATATGACACAGGCAGTGATTGATCCACTCAAATTTGCTTATCGACCCAGAAAAGGGGTGGAGGGTGAAATTTGTTGTCAGGCACCTTGAGGGTAGGAAGACACATGCACGTCTATGCTTTGCTGATTTTTCATCGGGCTTGAACAGCATGCAGCCTCATGTTCGTGCTCACAGGCTCTCAAAAATACCCAGCACTGATTTGGAACCATTGTTGATTTCCTGACAACAAGACCGCAGAGAACTCGTGTCAATGGTCATGGTTACATGATGAATTTAATTTGGAATGAAGTATTCAGAATTAAAGTATTCTCCTTCGTGTTTACGTGGAAATAGTAATTCTGAATTGAGCTTTACATGGAAAACACTTTTATTTGCCTTTATTCAATTCCGCTTAAGGTCTGGGGGTTGAGAATGGTTATGACTGAAGAGGGGGCAGACGTGACGTATTTATGTCTACCAGAAGAAAACAAGCTCCAGTTCAGCGTCTCCAGCATCTCTATCAGGGAAACCTCGTCATACTTGGACACTACAATTTTAAAAAGGTCTGCATTTTTATGCTTACATCCATCCACTCCTTTCGTTATTTCCAAATCTTCTGAGGCTCTAATTAAATAAATTGTCTCGGCTCGAGTCCAACGCTTGCTTCAGGCGGCCATCCTGTTCCCGTCAGCGCAGAATATGTGCGTCATCGCGACAGGACAAGGGAACGAGCATGCGAAGAACGAGCAGAATTAATTAAAAGCTGAATTAACATATACACGATCGAGGAATTATTCAATTCAGATATAAAATCAGAATAAACCAGCCACTTACTTCGGAATTAAGTTTAATTTGAAATGGTCGTTTTCATTCGGATTTAGGTGTTTACAAGGTCATTTTTAAAGAGGATTTAAGTTTTATTCTGAATTAAAGGGGAATTAAAGCTCTCATGTAAACGTAGCCATTGAAACTCTGTCTAATACCCCGCTGTGCCCCACAGGGGTGTTCTGTCACCTCTATTCTTCATGCTTTACACTAATGGCTGTAAGAGTATGTTTGATTCAAGGATCATCAAAAAATTTGCAGATGAGTCCGTGCTTGTAAGCCTTTTGCAGGATCATGAGAATGGACATGGTCCTGTCCTTGACTAGTTTGTTAGATGGTGTAATGATTCTTATCTGCAACTTAATGTGTCAAAAACGACAGACATGATACTTTTTTTTTTTGTTAACAATTTTTTATTGGCATTTTTAGAACAAAAACACACAATAAAATCACAACAAGGAATAAACAACCCCCCCGGCGGCATTTCATAACATGTTATGGCCTGTTTACATCGGAAACAGAATAAACATAAAGGTGCAGTGACATGAATTAACGATGTATAACATGAAGGAACACAGGAAGACAAATGAATATTAAGGGAAGAGAAACCAAAACAATTATACATAAAAAAAAAAAAACAAGGTTTTGGATGTCTGAGGTCTGTAACTTAGTCTGTGCAAAGGTGCCTTACTTCGTCAATGAAGGATGTCCATGCGTAGATGGTGGATTGTTTGGCATTATGCATTCTTGCCACTGATAGCTCCAAATGTAATATATCCAATAAAGATCTCAACCACTGACTAATGGAAAGAGAGTGGGGAGGTTGCCAATGAAGCGCCAACATTTTTTTTGCTGCTGTCAGGCAGACAAATAGTTGAAGCTTTTGATAAGAGGAGAGAGTTAGAGAGGAGGTGTCATTCAGAAGTAGCAATTTTGGGTTGTACGGTACCCTAAAGTTAAGCAAATCAGATAAGGTTGCACAAATCATTCTCCAAAAATAAACAACCCCCAGACAATCCCAGTACACATGCATAAAAGAACCTATCTCTCCAGAAGGGCAGAGCTCACAATTAGGAGAGGGTGTTAATTTCATCAAATAGAGCTTTCTGGGAGTCAGATACAACCTGTGCAAAAATTTAAAATTGATCAATTTGTGGTTAGGATTTTTGGAGGTGAGATCTAAATTATTCCAGACTGTGGCCCAATAGAGACATGATACTTGATTTTTGTAAGAATCTACCTGTCACAGCCCAAACCTTCGTCAGTGGTAAAGCTGTAGAAATAGTCAGTCAGTACAAATATTTAGGTACCATCCTGGATGCAAACTCAGATGCAAAAGACAAACCAGAGGTTATTTTATCTGAGGAAATTCAAGTGTTTTAATGTTGACAAAAAGCTTCTTAAAATGTTTTATTGTTCCTTTATTGAGTCCATTTAACCTTTGCTATGATATGTTGGTTTGGTAACCTCAGTATCTCAAGCAAAAATAACGGAGGAACATTGTCTGCCAAAAAACTGTTGGCATGAGTCTAAGTGATCTGTTTTTAAAGCCAGAGCCACTCAGAGGGCAAAGGCCAGTCTGGCAAACCCTCTCCATCCTCTTCATGCAGAGTTTCAGCTTCTCCCGTCTAAGAGAAGGTACACTTTCACTTGCAAGGCAAAATCAAACAGGAACCTTAAATCCTTGGTCCCAGCGGGCATTGTTTTTTTTTTTTTTTCAAGCTGTTGGCAAGCTTGATGGGAACGATGCACCCGTGAAATTGTGCTGACTCTGTGTATTTACATGTAATTACTTGTATTGTGTCTGTGCTATCTGGTTGAATGCTTTTTCTGTGATGTGAGATATTGTAAGAATGTGTGTTTTAACTGATGGACATTATAGATTTTCAAATCAAATCTGATCAATAATGACAATGGTATTGATAAAACCCTAAACATAAGTTAATTTGGGAAATTATCAGGGTTTTGTGCACGCGTAATAATGTTTAAAGTTAATCCTCAGGGCACTGTTAATTTTGTTGACTAATTATTTTCGTCATAGTTTTCATCAACAACCTTATTTCCCCTGACGAAAACTAGACTGTAGCTTAAAAACAAGTGCACATGGACAAAAACTAAAACTAAATTAACTGACATTTCTGTCAACAGATAAAAATTAGACTAAAATGTTTGACAGGGACTAAATCCAATCAGACCTAATTTCATCTTGAAGAAAGTAGGAACAGGTTAGGAATATATCCAATCAAAGCCACTTTGGTTGTGTGGAAAGGTTGGATGAGTTAAGAGGGACATCCAATCACAACTGCCTTAGCTTCGAGGTGGTGGGATCCAAGTGTAAAACATGACTTCAAAAATTCAAGGAAACATAAAAAATGCTATACACTTTACTGAAACAATTTAGATGACTAAATTATGACTAAAACTAAAAGATATTTTAGGCCAAAGACTAAAACTAAGTCATAAAGTGCTGTCAAAATTAACACTGCTTTGGGGGAACTCAATGTGATTTCTTGTCCCTTTTTAGGTTCAGACGGTGCTGAAAAAGGAGTCTGTTGTATTAGCAAACCAAACTGAGCCTGTCATGGTGAACAGGAAGAAGCTGGAATACAAATGGGGCATGAATGTTCTCGGTAAGTTTATGAAAAATCAGTCTTTTTATTTTTAAAAACTTCCCCAGTTGTCTCATCTGTTTTCTTGAAGAACTCCTCCAGTGCTCTGTTAAATAAACATAATAAAGTTTCCAGTCTTAAGCTGCTTTGTATCTTCTTCAAGGTCTGATCGGCTTCTTTATCACCTTCGGGATCTGCATGGGCCGGATGGGTGAGCGGGGGAAGGTCATGTGCGACTTCTTCAACATCCTGAACGAGATCATCATGACGATGGTTTCCATGATCATGTGGTCAGTGTTTGTTTTCTCCTGAGAGAGTATGTGTGTATCTTTGTGAAGCATGCACAACATGTGTCTCTGTTTTTGCTCATGGAAGCTAACGGCTGCATTGCTTTGACATTCTGGAGATAGAACACGCAGACGCCAGTGACAGTGATGGATAAGGCGAGGGCTGCGTACGTGAGACAAATTGTGGGAACTAGCTTGACATGGTAGGAGAGAGAGGAAGAGGTGAAGGGAGAAAGTGTGTCAGTGAAGGACACAGACAGATGGAAAGACAAGGAGAGAGAGAGAGAGAGAGAGGGTTTCCCTGGCACATGCTGGAGTCTGTGGTATGCTTGGGAGTAGCAGAAACAATGTTGCAGGGTCCCACGGGACTCAAGATGGAAGATCTCCAAAATGTAATGGATCCACAGACGGCAGACGAACCACTTGGCAGCAAAGCAGAAGGCAGATGCAGGTGGGAGGGACAGCGCGACGTAGAGAGATGCATGTCTTCAGGTTACTTAGAGAAAGAAAGAAAAGTTAACCTTGCAGTGCAGATGGATCAGCCTGATTCAATGACTGCAATTAGGCTGACATTACACTGGGCTTCCAATGGGCTTTAACCTTGCAAAGCAGTTTGATTTGCCAGTTTCTATGTGTGTCATCAAAGTGATCTGTCTTGCAAAGCTTCAAGCTGAAATGATTGTTCTCAGTCAGAAAAATGGGCTTTTCAGCTTTCTTCTAAGAACAAAGATTCAGTTAAAATAAGTTTGAGTTAATGAAGTGAACTTGCGCCTGCCTGGTCTGTATTTTAAGTGCTCCGCCCTTCCCAATTGACCCTTCCATAAGCCCCACCCCCCTTGGTTACTGTTGCTATGCCTGTCAAACTTTCCCTCCTAGAATGAGAAATATGGACTTTTTAGTGGATAGATATCAACTGTCAAACTTGCTAGTCCCGTCTGCACACCACTGAGGCATATTATTTTCTGCTAAAAGCTTGACAAGCCTCTCATGCATAGTTATGGTTACAACGAAGGATTGGACAGAAGCCATTTGTAGAAGGGGTTTAGCAAAGGGTCAATTTCTTCCTATGGGGGGCTGCCCAGTTGGACTTGGTATTTTTCCCATAGATATATAGTATATAAAGTTCTTTGTGAGTACCTGGAGCCCACACTGTGTCTTGCTCCTGCTAGACTGTGTTGCACTGTGAACTGACACCAGCATCACAGGATTGCAAAAAAAAACCATGGACATCTAGGAAAGTATTGACGACCAGGTTTTGTCACAACATTGTTACAGAACAGTGTGTGAACTTAGGTTTAGGTCCAGAGCTCGATAAATGTTTAAAACCCTACAGCACATCCATTTAGGAAGAAAGAAATTACGGTTCACTGCTATAAAACAACTGAGAAGAACAAAGTAAAAATTTAAAGTTTTCAAGCTGACCGGAAGGGTTTGGGCACAGTCCAAAGCTTATTTAAGTCTACCTCTTCTACAAAAACTGTCACAGAAATAAGATTACAGCAACAATGCTGATGCATTGTTGTTGTTTACATTCATTAGAAATATATACATAATAAAATAGACATATTAACTTACTTAATTCATGGTGTATTTCAAAACCAATTGATTCTTATAGAGTCTTTTGAGCCTTACCAATGTTGTGCATGTTTTTATATTTTCAGATGAATTCCACAAATTTACCCCTGAAACTGTCAGACAATGAGATTTGACATTTGTGCTTATCCTTGGTTTTTAATAAAAATAAATGTTCCTCTAACATTGTATTGACTGTCTCTCATCATAAACAACTTCTGGATACTTTCTTGTCCATTTTAGCTTTCTACATTGTTTGTATTATACTGTATTCAACTAAGTCCAAAAATTGTAGAATATTTAGCTGCAAAAATAGAGGATTGGTTGGTTCACAATAGGGTTTTTTCTTATTCGTTTAAGTGCAATACCTTTTCTTTCGTTGTTGAAAAATCTAGAAATGTGTTGGAGAATCTTGATCCCATTTACCAAGAAGATAAATCAGGATTCACATTTTTGCCAGAATAAGTTAGCCTTGGTAGGCGTTAGAAGAAAAACAGCAGTATGCTTGTCTTGCAGCTCCCTGAGGCCGTCCGTATGTGCAGCTGGACACCAGAGGAGATACATCCTCACTCAGATCACTAACTTTGTATAAACAGACCGGGGACTCACAGCCAACCAAACACTGACTCCAGTGTATACAAAAACACGTACACATCCATCAAATCCTGTACACGCCATATTCCACCAAACAACTGTCACTGAATGCCAGGCTCGGGGGTTCGGCACGCAGCTGACCTATAAAAGCAGGCCGCTGTCATGATGAAACCCATTTCAAGCAGCCCAGGAGCGGCTTAAAGGGGAACACTTACCTAATTCATGTGTCCCTCAGCAGCCTGTATTCATGAAAAGGAACAACTGCTCTCCCAGGCCTGAAACTAGAGATGTAAGAATGTCCCAAGTAATGAAATCTACTTCTGTGACAGGGAATGGAGATTAATGAGGTGATTTTCTGATATGTAACGCATGGATAATTGAAATAATGAATAGTTTTTTTTTTGGCCTGCAGTTGATTTGATTTATAAATGCATCACTTGGCCAAGTCACTCTTTACTGGTGCTATTTGTAATTGTCTTTATTGATGGATTTGTCAGTTTATATTTCAGTGAAGAGTTCATTCTGTAAAATCATTAATTACTGAAAGTCTGAGTTCATTGATTGTGCTTTTTAGTGAATCTTCATTCTGATTTCCTACTTTTTGGAAAGAAACATACATTAAAACATTCAAGAAGGGAGTTGTGCCAACCATTATTGTGGGCTAAATTAGGATCTTGATATTAAGCCATCAGTTGGGACACTGATTTTTCTTACCTCCCATATATGAAAATAAATATGATTCTTATCAATGAGGATAGAAACAATCGTAATCATAAAGTAGTCCATTTAATTTAAACAAAACATAATAAAAGTAAAAGTTTAACTTTTTCACGTTTTATTTTATCTGTAAAGTTTGTATTCTGTTTGCTAGGTTTGATTAAACCTGATGATTGCATGAAGATATGAAACTAGGCTTAATTCCTTGGACTTTACTTTGGATGTCCAGAAATTATTAATGTGTTTTACACTCCCAAACAGTGCTGATGGTGGCAAAAAGGATTAGCCCCTTCCTTAAAAATCTTATCACTCACAGCACAATGATCATCACTCCTCTCTCCCCTGTCCATTTATCAACCACTAAAGAGAACAGAGTTTCTGCACTTTTAGGTTATTACACCAAGCCCAGCTCTGGTTCTCACATGCCGATGTGTCCTTGGGCAAGACACTAAATAATAATAATAATTGAGTGCCATTATTGAGTGAATGTGAGAATGAATGGGTGTTCTGGCTAGCTTTTACCAAGTAAGGTAGCACAACCACAAAGACAACACAAAGATTTTTCATGAATCCAGAGCTGTGCAAACTTCTATTTAGTAATCCGTCGTCTTTCATCACATTTCCAATGGAGTGAATGAACTTCACAGATTAATGTTTCAGTGTTTGCGTTGAACTCTGTGTGCCATTTGTTTTATTGACGCAAGCAGACACAGTTTTTAAGCTTACTCGAGTGGTGTTGGCGCATAAAGGTCATTTCCTTTTAATCTCCCAGAAAAAATACCCAGAGTCCTTTTCATAAAATCCATCCACAGGCTGTTGGAGGGGAGAGCCTTATTGTTATAGTCGCAGTATAATCTGTTCACACTCTGGCTGTACAAAGTGTTTTCAGGCACTGTGTGAAGCATTTTCACATGTATTTAAACTCCATGTACAGTATTTCAGGAGCCATGTTTGCTGTAAATTTTGCAGGTTATGGCTCTTCCTTTTCTTGTTAGGGCAGTCATGTTGTTAGATTAGTTTTCCTGCCCCTCAACGCCGACCGTTACACCTGTAGATGTCACTTTTTGGCAAGTCAGCTGCCTCCTTGAGCTTAAAGTGGAGACTGTTTCAAACATGGACAAATGGTGTGATCCATTTGATCTCAGAAGTCGGATTGTTTGAGTTGCAATCTGGATATGTCACTGAGAGCTAGGCCTGTGCTCAAAATATTGATACACCAAACTACTGCCACACACTCCTTGGGGATACGTGTATCAATACAGATTCCACAGAACTGATATGGCCTCAGTGTTTTGACAGGTGTTGTCAATACTCTTTGGGTAATGTTAACAATAGCACAGTGAAAAGTAGAAGTCAAACTACATGATGAAGCACATGCTCCAGATTTGAACTTAGGTCTACCATCTTTGAGGACCTGAATTTAAGTTTCTTAAGTTGTAGAATCATCTAAAACTCATCCTTGTTCTTTTTCTTGTTGTAATAAAAACCAAAACTTGTCGGTAATTCTGTTAAAAGCATAATCAATGTTCACAATTTAAGTATATCTTGATATGTATTGTACCGTGGCCTCAGTGTCGGTATTCGTATCGTGAGGTTGCTGGAAATACCCTGCCCCACTGAGAACATCCTTTTGGTTGGAATTTCTACTCGAGAACTCAGGAAATCTTTAGGTATTCCATTTTTACCCGCTTGTAACTAGAACACGTTGAACTGGGATGTGACATAATTCCCAGTTCCCAAGTTCCAAGGTACATGGGACACACCAATAGTCTTAGGGACGTCACCCACTGGTTTCTGAGGCAAAGTTTTAAAGCAAATTGATAGAGGTGGCCATTTTGAAATACTGATTCTAATAAATGTTTGGTCAACCGAATCACAAGAAGGAAGGAGAGCTGATCACCTTCGGACAGAGAAGTAAGCACACCTGTCAGTCAGAATAGCAACCCCCCCTATCTATAATCAAAAGGATTAGATTAAACATACCAAAAATACATTGTGAACCAAAAAAGACCTTTCAGACTAAAGGCCTTTGCACACAAGACTCAATTTTTTGAATCATTAATATAAGCTTACGCACCAGCCACATGATGTCACTGAGCCTAACTGCAGCTTTCGTTTGTTAAAACCGATTTTTCTCAAGTTTAGCATCCGGTAAAAACACATCGAACAAATTAAAGCCCCCGTTGGCACGTAATCAAACACCCATTTGAGGACTACGTATGGAGGAAGCTAGTGTTGAAGCTGTAGTATGATGTGAACATTTGGTCCTGAAGCTGTTGTGGTACAGTTTCAGCTGTGACAAAAAAAACACCCTGTCCCTCAGATGGACCCATTTGGTTCATGTTTAATCAAAAAGGGCACAATGTTGTTGATTCCGTGGCATTTATTTGCATCTCCCTTGGTGTGTAAAAGCCTTGAATTTACATTTTTAATCAAGCTTTAAACAGTTTCATCTCATCGGTCAAATTTGGCATGTTAAAATAGGTAACCAGAAAGCACTCAAAGAGCACAAACCTCAGCCAAGGAAGCTCACATATTGCTGTTACATCTATAAGCAATAGTTCCATGATAAAGTTATCATCATAATATGATTCATGACCCTGAAAACCCACACCTAGCACTCAGAATCATGTTGATATCATTACACAGTTATTGAGCAAAAACGATCGTTAGCTAATGGCGGCTATCTGGATCACCACCAAACTCAAATCATTTTTTAATTTTGACCATTACCAACATCTCCTGAAAACTTCAGCAAAATCTGTCCAGTAGTTTTTGCGTAATCTTGTAAACAATCAGAAAAACAAACGAACAAAAACATAACCTCCTTGATGGAGGTAATAATGGATCATTTCCCTGGAGTGGACACTACAAGAACTTCAGTTTTGTTTTAGAAAGTACACGTTATATATATATATATATATATATATATATATATATATATATATATATATATATATATATATATATATATATATATAAATATATATATATATATATATATATATATATATATATATACCAGTGGCGAGCGGTGACCTGTTACAGTGGTCATGCTGAAGTGTTAACTACATAACCTGTCGTAGTCCAGACTGTGTGTTCCGTGGAAAAAAAAGGAGACATGGCCAACAGAAGAGTTCGCTAACCTGTGGACAGCCAGCTAGCCATTTATGTTTCTCGTATGTGCTAGCTTGAAAGTGACGGACGAAATTCTTTGCCGTTTTTGTGATGACTACTTCAGGAGTAGGCCGACCACTTGAAATTATATTCTTCTTTTCCTCAAAAGTTCTCCGGGAAAACGGAACTGAACGCAAAGACTGAATTGAATTAATTTCACTCATTTTGACTCAGCTACTACATGGCGATAAGCCAATTGTGCGCATGCGCGTTGGCAGATAAGCTGCTTCACTGACAGCTTTTTTGCCATTCAAAATGCTCATGTCCAGTAAACACAGCCTCTAGCACTAACTATACTACTCGGTATCGCAGTGCACATGCGCGAAACAAGCTGTCAGCTTTCCAGCTTTTCGCAAGCAAAACGGGACCGATAAGGCAGGGATTTAAGACCAAAACAGTAGAACTAAGGTATTGTATAATTGAACACACTGATAGATGAATATTTTCAATGATTTTATTGAAGGGCTTGGGCATGCACTGCATTTATAGCTTATTATGACCGCTCGCCCCTGATATATACATATATATTCATATATAATGTGTGTGTGTGTGTGTGGGGGTGTGTGTGTGTGTGTGTGCGTCAGTTTTATTGAGAAAAGAAAGAGGTGTCCTAAAATAAGCTTTTTTAAATCAAGTTTTAAACATATTTATCTCTTCTGTCAAAATTGGCATGTTGAAGTAGGTAATGATGGATCTTCTGGGGCTCTTACGGCCAGCCTAAAGTGCTCACTCTGGGAACTGCGGTTTCTGCTCTTCATTTTTGTTGGGTAATTCTGCTGCAAGCTTGTGAGAGAGCAGCTGTGGTCCAGTGATGGAGACAAAGTGAAGAAAAAGAGCAACTCTTGTAAAAAGAAAGTGTTGAAACAAAGAAAAAGCACATTATTTTTGGATTGTTTGATCGTGGTTACGCTTCAAAGAAAGGAATCTTGATTTTGTTTGGATGCAGCTGCTCTTTATTTGTTTCTGTGTGTCTTCGCACTGCCCCCCCGGTCAGACTTGCGGCTCTTCCACAGCCACGACACAGACACTGCATTAATGTGGTTGTCTTTCTTTGGTTTTGAATCCCACTGTGGGCTCTGGGGAAGTTTTCCTCATCATGAAATTTAATTGCAGTTGCAATAAATGTATTTAACTTTCTTTATTAAAGGTGCATTTGCTGTGTTTAAGTGTTTTACATGATAAATAACTACAACTTGAACTGTGTGAAATCTTGCTCTATTCTATATGCCTCCAGTAGGAACATAACTGCAAGACAATGTTTGCACAATGATGAGGGATTGGGGAGGGCCGCTATCTCTGGCACAGAGACATAAGAATTTCATATAAAGCGGCCAGATGCTGTGAATTAAATTTGAAAAATGCAATAAAGTCAAGTTTATTTACATGAACACATCATGTGACACACATCAACCCCAAGCTGACACACCAGATGGACTATCCAGTATATTTCACAACAGCCCATAGAAAGTGTTTGGGTGGGGCAGAACCATTCAACAGCATATCCGTCAATGACATTCATTCCGGGTCAGTCAGGAAGATGTGTAGTGATTGAAGTGTGCATGCACCAACAAGCAGCCTGTTGCTCCTGTTCGTTTTTCCAACTTTCTTGATTAAAAATTCTACTTCATTTACTTATTTTTCCTTCATAAGGACGTTGATATTGCTTAAAGATTCTTCATGTTGCAACCTGTCTACTTAATCTTTCTTTCATTTTAATTGTCATTTCATTTTATTTATTTAAATTTTACACTCTTATCTTTTTTAATGTCTTTATTTGATTTTCCTACTGCTATACTATGTGTAAGAGGAACTGAAACAACCGAATATCCCCTTGGGAATTAATAAAGTGATTCTGATTCTGATGTGGCTTCGGCTTTCAAGAGCTGTGCTCTAATGTTTACTGTGGCTGCACATACATGCAAAGACAAGTCCACTGGAGTCAGCTTTAGACTGAAAAAAACATCTGGTTAAGGGATTGTCTCCTAAACAGTACATATAGGTGATCAGCCAATCATATGGCAACTGCGCTACAGAACGTGAAGCACTTTGTAAAACAAACGCTCATCAAAACATGTTGGAAGTGGAGAGAAAACATCCTGACTATAGAAAGTTTGTTGTGTTGTTGTGGGGGGGTTTTTAATAAAGAAATGTGGTCAAGATCTGATAAAACTGCTTCTGAAGCTGTTAGCATCTATGCTTATCTCTGTCCAAGTAGTCACTTCCTGCTGTGTCTCACTTGTAGCTCCCACCTCTTCCTGCTTTCAAGGTGCGGTGTGTAGAAAGTGGCATTTTAGTGACATCTAGCATTCAGATTTTGGAATGAGCCCGTGGGCATCATTTACTACAGTTACAAACACCCACTCTCGCTCTTCTTCTTCGCACCCACGCAATCCAGGTAGATTTCAGGACCGGCGGCCAGACTCGTATTCAAAAATCACGTTTCGCTCTTTTTATCCCCCAAACCCACCAGTAGACAACATGGCAGATCGTTATGTCAGCCTCCACAAGGGGAGACCCGCGGTACATAAATATTAAAAGCTTTATCTAACTTAATTAAAAGAAAACCAAAGTTTTATGGAGATGATTGTACACCTATTTCGACGGACTTTACATTCAAATAGAAACATTATATCCTATATTCACAGTTTCTTTTTGGCGAAATGCTGCCAGCTTCTACACACTACACTTTTAAAAGACTCTGATGGGGGCGTCCCACTTTGGGCTGCTCACGATCATTGTACTAGTAGATTGGATCTTGGCAAAATGGATCTGTGTGATTACAGACGTTAAATCAGGCAGGTCCAGCTGCTGTGCAAGGTTCCATCGACCCATCAGTGGGTGAACAATGATCAGAAAATGAACTGGCACATCTCGGGCCACTAGACCGATTCTAATATATGTTCAAAGTGTGATGATGAATGCTGATTCACTGAGTGTAATTTCACCTCTTCCCTTTTTTGATGTACAGGTATTCTCCTGTCGGCATCGCCTCCCTGATTGCAGGAAAGATCGCAGCCATCGGAGACCTGGAGGTCGTCGCCCGACAGCTTGGCATGTACATGGTGACCGTCATCGTTGGCCTGGTGATCCACGGCGGCTTGATCCTACCTGCCATATTCTTTGGCATCACCCGGAAGAGCCCCCTCACTTTCTACTCCGGAATCTTCCAGGCCTGGATCACGGCTCTGGGCACTGCTAGCAGGTAGGAGAGCCTGCAGGATGTGGTTATGTGAGTGTGTGGGCAAGTGTTAACACATGTGCGTCACATGTTTCTTTTACAACATCTCTTCCTCGAGCAGCTGCCGTAGTTACGATGATTGATTGACATTGACTGCTGCTCGCTTTCAACTATTTGGGTCTGAATCTGAAAGAGCCGAAGGGAGGATTTTGTCTCTACGCTAATGCAGAATAATCAGGAGAGCCAGGCCAAATGTGTGTAAGCAGCGGCGATCATAGACAAGTCCGTGTCAGACAGATCCTGTGTTGTCCATGTCTGAGCCTCAGGATTAGCTGTCAGCAGCCAAACTGGCCCCGCTCTGTCCTGCCTGGCTTGGCCTGCCCTGGACTCTGCAGTGCTGCTGAAACCAACTGTCATTTTGGCACATTACAGAGGCTTTAGTGAATGTGGGTAATCCTATCAACGTTTTCTCTAATTATATTATGACCCCAGCTTAGCAGGAGCCGAGAATCAAATTCCTTTAATTCACATGTTGGAGGATTGCAACAGTGGCCGGCACCAGCTGTTAGCGGGGAGCCGTCAGCCGACTCAAATTTCCTCTGCTTTTTTTTTTTTTCACCCCTTCACCTCCTGCCTCACCTCTGCACATTTGTCAGTCAACACCTGTCTTACTTTATGTCCTCCAGCTAACACTGTCCCTCTGCTATCTTCACATCTGCAGCTTTATTTTCCCCAGCTCATCATCTTGTGTGGTCTTCTTTGTTCCCCCAGCGCAGGGACGTTACCCGTCACTTTTCGCTGCCTGGAGGAGAATCTGAAGATCGATAAACGCGTGACCCGCTTCGTGTTGCCCATAGGAGCCACAATCAACATGGACGGCACAGCGCTGTATGAGGCTGTGGCGGCCATCTTTATAGCCCAGATGAATGACATCACCCTGGATGGTGGACAGATCATCACTGTCAGGTAAGTCTGATTAATGACTGATTATTTGTCTTCCTGTAGGGGAGACGTGTAAAAAATCCAAGGTGATGACTTTTTAGACGCGTTGCTAGTGCACCAGCTGGGTGGAAATTCAAACGTAGCCTGGGGTCAATTGTACCGCTTAGCCCTTGTTTTACCCCTTAGCCCTTGGTTTTGTGAGTTCACGTCAAGTGAAGGGGTATCCCAATTCTCTGTAAGGTTAAGGGGAAGGACTATACAGCCCGTGAAACGAAGACAAACTGGAACCTCACTTGAAAGGAAGGGATATGAGAAATTTCCCACAGTACACTGTGCCTGCTGACAAGATGGCAGAGCGGAGACTGAAGGAACCGAGCGGCTCTGGGTGATGACGTACCGGGAATAAAGTGGCGTCTCGATTCTTTGGGGCGTGTTTTCAACCCTAGGGGTAGACAAAGGGGGAGGGCTAAGGGGTACAACTGGGATTGACCCTTAGTTTAAACTTAAATGTAAATGTAAATGTTCTTTATTTATACAGCCCTTTACAACAACCCTTTCGGTGAACCAACACGCTTCACAATAGATAGTAAGTAAAAAGCAGTAAGTAAAAACAATTAAAAGCAATAAAAGCAATGAAAACAATAAAAGCAATAAATACTATGAAATAGAAAAGAAACAAACAAACAATACAATAAAACAAGGTAAAATAAAGTAAAAGTGTCACCACGCTACTGGGTTTTAAACTTAAGTTCTGATTCACAACGGAAATTTTACTCTACTAGCATTTAAGGTGTTGCATCAGCTGAGATTGTTCCATCATAGACATAAGTTAAGACTTAAAGCAATACCCCAACTTTTTTTTTTCTTTACATGGTGTGCCTCACTTCCAAGTCCATGACAAGCAGATAGACACCATTCTTTCGACTGTGCATTAAGAGATGGGTAGAACTCGCTCACCACTAATGAGCTTAGCTCAAACACAGAGAGTCAATGGGTAGTGTTAGCCTGCTTCTGCCTACAGTCATCAGATAAATTCTTCAGCAATCCTAGACAGTCCTGTGTGCTTGCTGTGACTTTTTTACCCCATTATGTTACGTTATCTATTTTTAGACTAAGATTAGCACTTCATATAATTTACGAAAAAAATATTTACGAAACTAAACCACAGGGCGCATGCGCACACCACCCCGGATGTTCTTGTTGACCTACTTACAAGCACTTTCACACATAGCGCGGTAAAAAAACGAATCACAGCAAGCACGCAGAACTTAGAGTTGCTGGAGAGTTTATCCAATGACTGTTGGCAGTCGCAGGCTAACACTTCCCATTTATCTTCCTTCTGCCTTGTTAGTGAACAAAAATCAAACATAGGAAATGAAGTAAAATGTACTTGGTAACTAATGCACACTTAGCCATAAAGTATGAGTAGATAAAATAATGCAAGTTAAGAAATTAAATATAAAAACTCAAAACAATGGTGACAAAAAGAAATAATAAAAAATGGCAAAATAAAATGTATGCTACTTAAACAGTAAATCAACAAAATCTATCAGATAAGCAGAGTAAATAACAATAAAAAATAAGTATACATCTTAAGTTCAATATGATACAGTGGAGCTAGCTACAGATATTGGTCATGAACCTTTAATCTTGTTTTTCAGAAGGCTAGATTAACCTGAGAATTGCCCACACCAATATTGTAACTTCAGTTGGTTATGTGACACTGGAATCTGTGGGTGTCATTGTGCTATTCTATGATAAATTTGTCATAATTTCTAAGAATGTCAGAGAATGTCTGATATTTCATATGTTACAGCCATAGACTGCACATCTTGTAAATCAGACTTCTGGGGCAGAAAAGGCATAAACATAGCAATCTGGGTAAATGTACAAAATGTAAGAACAACTGAAGAAAACGATACTGCAAAGTGTGTGTGTGCAGTCTCTCTCTACAGGGCTGTGATCACCTTTCGCGTGTCGCATGCAGGCAGTACAGCTGTGGACAAAAAGGCTCTGCAGAGAATTATTAAATCTGCAGAGAAAATAAACTACTGTCCCCTCCCTGGAAGAACTGGCCACCTGCCACTACATCACCCGTCCAAAAAACATAATTAAGGACCCATCTCATCCTGGTCGCCACTTCTTTGAACTGCTGCCTTCAGGCAGACGGTACAGGGCAGCTAAAACACGCTCATCCAGTCTCAGAGACAGTTTTCATCCCGCAGCAACCAGCAAACTGAACAGAACATCTTTTAATTAGGGATGCATGATATTGGATTTTTGCTGATATCCAATTTGTTGATATTTTTTAATTCATTATTGCAGATACCGATACTGATATTTCTTGCCAAGAGCACAAGCTCTGTACTTGTTGGACATCATTTTTGTCCTGTGTCTTGTTTTTGTTACGTGTTTTATTATTCTGAATTTTCAGGGACATACACGGACTGGAGGTCATACTAATTTCGTTGTATTTAGACACAATGACAGTAAAGAGATTCTGATTGTGATTTATGAATCAGTCCGTGGTATCATCATAGTAAATAAAATAGACATTCACTAATTGCCTTGTTATGAATCAAAGGGAAAACCAAAAGCATCCCAAAGTATTCCAGTGGCTGCAGGAAAGACACAATGATTGTCATTTTACTTTGTTTGAGTTTTAGATTACACTTTGGCGTTTTTACTGCATTTGTCTGATCCCTAGTGAAAATAAGATGGTGCCGTGAAAAGGGAAGAAGGTTTATTGTACATCAAAGTGTGTTGGTCAGAAAAGAAACTTCAGGGTAGGAAATACGTGGCATGCACTGTTACCACTCCGCTACCAAGATGCTCTTGTTTCCCATTTTTGAGGTTCCAGCCAAACATTCACGTCTGATTGGATCCAGTCGACTTGGATCAAATTCTGCATGTTGTGGCCTCTGGTTATGAGCGATGCTAGCTCTCTAAAGTTGTTTATTGTCTTTTTTTCATCAGCGGCTGTGTCCCACTGAATTCCAAAATCTAATTTTCATTAAGCTGTGTGTGGCTGTGACGTCACCAGAGGGGGTAAATTGTTCTTAAATATGATCCATATGTGTGACATAAATCTGCCAAACATCCCACTTGATCCCTCGCTCTCCATGTGTGCTACAAAATTCTATTAAGATGTTACACAGAGCTTTGAATTAAGACAAACAACATTAACTAACGTGGTTTAGAGCACAATTAAAGCTGTGCTGCAGTTACATATTGGACCAACGCGCACTGATATTTACTGTAATAACAAACGTGTCACAACAAGCTGCATAAAGATTTACATTTTCAACGAAGTGAGGAGTCGTTAAGGGATTCTGTTTTGTTTTTGACAAACAAATGATGAGGGCATAACAAGAAAATGACTCATGACAAAAAGTGCAGGAGGTACCAGGACTTTATACTGTTAGAGGACACTTTCTACTGGAGGGAGGCCTTTAAATCAAAACCTTTCTGAAAAACACTGTGGATATCAAGGCCTAAAATGCCCCAAAAATCTTTAAAGAAACTGAAATCCAATGAATGAACGATACAAAAGTGATAATGGAGAAGCTTAATTCAAGTACTTGTTTCAAGTTAAAGAGGGATATTTGTTTTTAAAACTGAACATGTGAAGTGTTTTTAAGTCATATCTACAATAAGGCATGGTTTAAAAAAGCTGAGATAAAGTTTTAAAAACTAACTTTCAGAATTTGCTTTCTTTTATAATTATTTTTTTTTCATAAAAATCCAACAGCTTGATTGCCTGATCCTGTTTTTCTTTCCCCTACTAAGTTTTTCTCATTCTATGAGAAGATGTACATATCTTTGTCTCGTCCTCTTACAATTTTAAATCTGAGCCGACAACCTTGTGTTAGTGAAAGATTTTTAAGATTAAATCAAACCAGAACAACTTTAGGAATTTGTTGGCGTGGACTTACTGTGCAAGGATTTTGATTAGATTGGAGATTTGGCTCTGAATTTGTTTATTTTCTTTGTCTTGCGATCAGATGAAAGGGTCTGTGAGGAAAAATGCATTGTCTCAGTACAATGTTCAGAATTCCCTCATGTAATAAACATGACGATCATGAAACATACAAGACACACAGATGTTAGCGTGTCCATGTCGCAGGGGGAAAATCAGCATGTAGGTTCCATCCATTCTCACTTATGAATTACTTTTCCCCAATCTTTTTTATCATTTTAAAGCAGACCTTATTAGCTTCCCCCGCTTCATCATTTGTTTTCCAGCTGTGTTTTAATTCTTCACTTGCTCCTTTTGAATGAAATCTTAACCCTTGGGTACCGTACTAAAAACAGTCTTTCGTCCTGTTTTGGCTGTTAACAGCTACTAACTTTAGCTGCTGTGAAAACATATTAAAAAAAAAAATATATATATATATATATATATACATATATATATATATTGCTCAAATCTCTTCATCAAGCTCAATCCTGATCAAAGCTAGTACATTTTTTTATGGATTTTAATGCCATTTCCTTAGGTGATGTCATTGATTTGGTCGAAAGAACACACAAAAGGACATTTTTTTAAATATAAAAATTTATCGAAGGCTCAAGATTTTTTTTACATGCTATCACACTCTTGGATATGTCAAGCTTAGTAAAAACATTTGCTTTGATGGATTATTAGTTTTTTCACAGCACCAGTTTTTAATTTTTACACCTTTTGGTCTTGTTTTGGATGTAAACAGCCACTAACTTTGGCTTCTGTGAAAACGTATCATGTAAATCTTTTCTTTAACTTTTTTTGCTCAGACCTCTTCATTAAACTCAGCCCTGATCAAAAATATATATATATATTTTTTTTAAATTATGGATTTTAACTGTTTAAATGTCAACTCTATAGGTGTTTCACTGATTTTGTGAAGAAACACACATAAAATGACCAGGTTTCAATATAAAAAACGATCAGAGGCTGGAGATTTTTTACATGCTATCACACTCTTGGATATGTCAAAGGTTAGTAAAAACTTTGGCTTTGATGCATTATTATTTTTTGCGCGGCATCAGATTTTAATTGTTACTTCCCATTGACTCCAATTATAACCATGTATTTTTTACACAAGATCAGTGACATCACCTAGAAAATTGGCATTTAAAGGGTTAAAATATATATATATATATTATGTTCATTATTTTTGTTCAGGGCGGACCTTGATGAAGAGATTTGATCAAAGAAAATTTAAAAGAAATATTTATCTGATTTTATTTTATAGCAGCCAAAGTTAGTGGCTGCTAACAGCCACAACAGGACGAAAGGGTAGTAAATTTGTCCATAGTGTATTTTTGACCTTTTAAAATTTTAGAAAGCACATTTTCCAAAATTCTGTATAATTAAGGTTCTTTACCAAAAATTATTTCACAATATTATCCCCTAGTGGCTGCAAACAGCCACATAGAGACCCAAAACTGTGGGCTGGATCCAGTTGAAAAGCTCTGGCTTGAGGAATTGATGCAATATGCCTTTGTGCTTAATAATTCCCTTGTCAGTGTTTTCTGTTTAGCTCTTTGTGCCTTGAAAACTAATGATGTTCTGTCATGTTCTGCTCCCCCAAGAGGCTGTCAACATAAACAACAACAAAGGAGTCACATTAGTGTGGCTTGATATTGCAGAAAATGTTGCTAACAGCGTAACGTGTTTTGCCTGGACAGTGGGATTTCAAATAAGAGTAAAAACATGTTGTGACATGGCTTGGGCCTCCCTCAGGACAACATGACGAGTTACTACAAAAGAGGAAGAGATGCACACAATTATTGGAAAAACCTTGTTATTAGCAGATAATTGTCTATTTGTAGCAGAAAAATATTTTTCCACTCTAACAATTTGATGTGTAAACAGTTTTAAGACATAAAAAGATTTATTTTATACTTATAATTGCACCAAATTCTGTTGGTTTAGCAAATGATGCCACATGGGTTTATTCCAATACATTGCACAATCAGATCCACACTGTTGAGGTTGGGCCTAAAAGCCTCCTCCAAACTGTCAGAGTCAATTTCAGAGTGGAGTTTAGAGGCTGAAGCTCTCCCACTGACTTATTCTTTCTGTTTGTTTCCAACCATTGTAACCAAGACATCAGCATTTACACTGTTTGTGACTGTGTGCAGTCTAGTGGCGCCATTTAAGAGCACAGCAAATGTATCATTTGGCAGATTCATCCATACTTAGCGTTGAAACATGTTAATCTGGAAATCAGACCAGAAACTGTAAAACATGGACATTGCCTTGTTGAAATGACAGGTTTTGGTTTCCGAAGTCCAACAAAGCAGCCTTTCTGTTTTCTATGTTGGCCAACAAGGGAAAATGGCCTACAACACCTGCAAAAGCAGAAACACACTGCAAGTAAGAAATGAAACAAAGCCCAAAACAATCCAACCCAAAATAAGAACCTTCCAGGCCTGGAGAGGGTCTGGATTCAACAGATCTTCTATTTTCCGTGGTCAAATCAGCCTCTCCTCAATTTGAAATGCTCATGTTTTTGAACCTTTATGGTAAATGCTCCGTCCTGACGGGAGGGGAATGACAGACAGGCTGTGCAACTTTATCATGTTCCTTTTTCCCTTTTACCATCAAAAGTGTGAAATGTAGGAGTCTTGCCTTAGCATTGTCTCTAAGATGCCTTTTTTTCCAATATAAGTGAACAGAATGTTAAATGATATTGTATCAACTTTGTGAGTAATCTATTTAAAGTACACAAAAATATCATTTCTTTAAAAAGTACATAGTTAAAGTACTCAATACTACCTCCATATTGTCCAGGAGGTCCTCTATACCGGTGGTTCTCAGCTGGTCTGGCTTCGGGACTCACCATCAAGCTGTGACCCAAATCGAGGGAAATTTTCAACTCCTCAGATTCATTTAATAGAAAGATGCTGCACTTTGAACCTGAAATAGTACAGAATATCACGGCGTGCCAACACAAAAAACATTTTAGCGAGAAACCAGAATGATCTGCATGTGGTGATGCTAGAGAGGGAAATAAACCCTCTAACACTCAATTAGCTGCATTTTGATTTAAACAAAAAAATTGCATCTTAATGACACAAGGTCTTGAGTGATGATATCAATCAGTTATAAATTAGTCATTAATCACGGGGCAGCCACAACACACAAATAACTTCAGCCTTTTTAACAGACTCCACAAAGTTTTAATGCACAAACGTGAAATAAAAAGTCCAACTATTGAGAAGCCATTTCAAAAATTATTAAAAATATGTAGCTTAAGCTGAGTACCTACTTATTGAATATATAACAAACACCCTTCGATTGAAACGTGTCAATTAGCATTACAGTGTATTGTAAATCCCCTTCAAAATAAAAGCACAGGACTTTTATCCAGACTTTTTTTTGCCCAGGCAAAGGCCTGCGACCCAGTGAAAAAGGGTCCATGACCCACTTTTGGGTCAGGACCCACCAGTTGAGAATCACTGTTCTATACAATGATACCAGTTTCACCAGGTACAAATGAAAGAAAATGATTTTATTTTATTTTAATATCTGTCCCAAAGGGCTCAAAATAAACCACACAATGCATTGTCAACCTTTGTTACAAAATTATTGTGACAAATAAAGGTTGATCAGTAGGCCTACTGATGCATATTAAGAGAATAAAACAAAAATCAACTTAAAGGACTAAAAAGATAGGTCTTGAGTTTGCTTTTAAAAATATGAACAGTTGGTGCTGCCCTCAGGTCTTCAGGTAGACTGTTCCACAGACGGAGGCTTTAATATTGAAAAGAAGCTTCACCGTATGTTGGTTTTTACTTTGGGAACTATTAAAAGACCACTACCTGAAGACCTGAGGGCTCTGCTGGGCTCATAGGGCAAAAACAAATTATATAAATAGGAAAGACCATTAAGGGATTTAAAAACCAATAAAAGAGTCTATTCTAAAAGACACAAGTAGCCAATTTAGTTTATCTTTTTCTACAGTTCATGCTAAAAACGTGTCACCCTCATTTTTTCCCTACAGTATGACTGCCACTCTGGCCAGTGTTGGAGCTGCCAGTATCCCCAGTGCTGGTTTGGTCACCATGCTGCTCATCCTGACGGCCGTGGGACTACCCACTCAGGACATCAGTCTGCTCATCGCTGTCGACTGGCTGCTGTGAGTCAGGTGTTTGAAAGGCTGAGAGTGTGTGGAAATGGGGATTAAAGTACAATTTGTGTGAGAGAAGCAAACATTTTGATGGTTTTTGCTCGCTGACACTGCTGCTGTCTGTTCACCCAGTGACAGAATGCGTACCTCCATTAACGTGGTCGGCGATTCGTTCGGCGCCGCCATCGTGGACCACTTGTCGAGGGCAGAGCTTACAGAACTTGACGCCGAACTTGACGAAATGCAAATGCTCAACACCGAGGAGGAGCTTGATTTCATCCCACCGCCCCCGATCCTCACAGAGATGGACCTCGTGGATCCCCTCAAACCGCCCGAGCTGCCCCCTCGCTCCCCTCGCCCGCCTAAACAAAACCACCACAGTCATGTCCAGTCTCACCCCGTCACCTACTCACCCGCTCACTCTGTCCGATCGCCCTCTCCTCGATCTTTCCGCTCTCCCTCTCCGCGCTCCGTCTGCTCCCACTCCCACTCCCCTCGGCCTTTCCGAACTCATTCACCGCGCATCCTCCACAGATCGGAGCCGGGCTACTGCGTCCTGCCCAGCCACGACAACCAGGTAAACATGAACTTCTGCTACTTTTGGTCTAGTTCTTTTGCTGCATCATCTACACACCGTCAGAATTCAATGCTGATTTTGCTCTGTTGTAATTACAGATTTGTTTAATGTCCAGTTTTCAGTTTGATACTGAACAATTAACTTACTCAATGGTTGTGAAAACTGCCAGGCAGTGGCCACATGAAAGCCAATTGACATTACAACTGCCGTTACAAAACTTTTCTATGTATCTCAAAACACCTGGTCCTGATGCACTCGTGTGTCGTCCGTGCTTCCTCAGATTTCCACAATCCCCCGCCACTACAGAGAGAGAGACAGAGAACGAGAGCGGCTGAGGCGAGAGAGTGAAACAGAGGAGGAGGATGAGAGAGAACGAGTTTTGGATGAAGTAAGCGACGGCGAGGAGAGCGATGACACTGCTTACGATCGGAGGCATGCCATCCCACCGGGTGATCTGCCATGATTGGATTTATCACCAAAAGCTTCCACATTGATTAGTTTCTATTTCGCAAGCAGCTCCACTTTTCTGCAGGATTCCAGTGGAGGTCCACCGTGGATTTCCGTCCGGTTTTGTTTCTACTTTTCTGATGTCTTTGGGTTCACTGCTCTTGATTAAAAGGACTGTTGGATAAGTGAAGTAAAAGCTTACTTTGAGCTTGATAGACGTCTAAATGTTGCGATAGCAACACCCTGTATAATTCCTTAGTCCTTAAATCCAGGCTTAAGGCTCTTTCGTTTCCTACAAACAAGGGCTTAATGGAGAGTTGTATTCCTAGTTTACTCCTGTTATTTACTATTTAAGCTCCATCTTTCTCTTGATTTGTCATTCCTTCCTCTCCATCAAGTTTCTTCTGTATGTCTGATTGTGCAAAGGTGAATGT
Organism: Cetoscarus ocellatus; assembly: GCA_037902135.1. Lineage (NCBI taxonomy): Eukaryota > Metazoa > Chordata > Actinopteri > Labriformes > Labridae > Cetoscarus > Cetoscarus ocellatus. The sequence continues at coordinate 515,714 of JBAMNC010001169.1, forward strand.
TGGAAGTGGAGTCTGCTCTTCTTAAGAGAAAGTTTGTTGATGTTGAGGCTCCTTAAAGCAGCCTTTGGAATAAACATGAGTCCAGAGATCCTGCCAGAAAGTTTGTAAGTCAGTTATGAAGCATCTTGTGTGAAATAGGTTACTGGGTCACAATAGTTTCTTTAATTTCTTTGCACACACAGCTCCAATCAGCCATAACATTATGACCATTGACATAAGTATCATGTCTTTATGACAGCACCTGTCAGTGGGGGATATGTTAGCTAATGAGTGAACATTTTTCCCCAATGCCTGTGTCCTTAGAAGCAGAACATTTAAGCAAGGGTAAGTAAATGACTGTGCAAGGTTGAATGTGTTGTGATGTTCAGATGACTAGGTTAATGCATCTCCAAGGCTACCAGTTAGGTGTCCAGATTGGTCAGTATCTACCAAAGTTAGGCAAAGAAAGAACAAGTGGAAAGGTCAGGGTAATGAGAATGAGAAACGACCTGTGTGGTTGAATTCAACAGAGGAGCCAGTGGAGCTCAAGTTACACGGTGTTTTGAAGTTTGTTTAATCATACCATCCTAACTCAAGGTGTGTTTACACATTATCTGGCAGATGGTCTTATTGTTATGGCTGTTTTGGTGTCTGTGATTCAATTGGGCTTTGCAGTAGCTTGGTCTCTCTGCTCTGGTTTCTTAACTGTGTAAATGAAGGCTTGCGTCATAATCAGATTTAAGCCTGGTTTACGCCTCTGCTTCAAAGCCATGCCATAGTGCCCTACAACATCTTGAGCATCAATACTTGCAGCAGCATGATAGTCAGCTGTCTGTTCCAATCACCACATTTGCTGCTTGTTTGTTTACAGGAAATCATGGAAACTGAACTGTTATTTTGGAATATAGTACGCGTAAATAATCAACAGCAGATGATTATGCTACCAATTTTGCAAAGTGAATGGAGAGACGTCAGATGAGATTGAATGTACCCCCACTTAATCAGTGGAATCAGAGAATAGGGGATTTTATTTTTGCTTATATGTGCGCCTATTGTTTCTGCAAGTAGATTATTCGTTTGTTCATTGACTGCAGTGATTATATCACAATATAGTAGCAGACAATCATGGGCTTGCAGTCTTTGTTAAATCAATGCCTAACCGTATTCTCCCGTCCTATGGCAGATGCTACCATGTAGTTTTGACACAGAGGCATAAATCAGGCTTCAGGCAGAGTTTTCCTTTTAAAATGGTGCACCTGATTCTGAAGTGGGGTCAGAAAATTACCTCCATCTTTCTCAGTTTGTTGTGCAGTGCTAAAGGGCAGCTCAATGTGTAGCTCCTGAGACTTTCTCTTCCATTGATTCTGTTTTCATAAAGCTATTCAGAGCATTTATGCTACGCTTACCTAACAAAGTCATAGCGTTCATAGTGACATCAAAACATTGACAGACTAGCTTAAGTTAAAAATGTAAATTCAACAAAAGTATGTCTTTTTTTATTCTCTTCCTTTTTGCATCTTTATGGATGCATCAAAAGTTTCAGTTGACTCAGTAGTTTAATAACAACTGATGAGTTTTGGCTGTTTTCTCAAGAGTCTAACTCATGCACCACTAATCCAACACTCATTAAGAAGATAATTCTGAAATTCAAGATCAGAAAGTGCATTTATTTGCACCAATGTCTTCCCAAAAGAATGTCAATGGGAAGAAGCGCTTCACCTTGTCAACAACGACTTAAAAAGTAGAAAAATCAAAAGTTATTATCTGTTCAAATTAAGCTGTCAGCCATGCTTAAATATTTTAAATGTTTGACAGCCTCATGATAAAACCCATGTTTGTATCTTGAATATGCCAGAAAAATGTTGCAAACTTAAAAAAAAAAACTAAAATTTGTAAGGTATAATGGGAAAATTGAGTTAAATCAAATGAGTGTCCACGTATGGCTTTGATGCCTCCCCTCATTTTCTTGCAATTCTCCTCTTTTTACCTGACTTATGTCACTCTTTATGTTAATATTGTTGATATTTATTATGGTTTGTATTTATTTGTTGTGCTCTAATGTCTGAAACAATGACTTATATGCATTATACTGTTTCAAATTTGTTGTATGTTTAAATTTGATAGTTATTTCACTTTTACTCACATGTATTTATCTGAATTTTGTTGTAAGATAACTTCATCCTCTTCCCAACTGGATCGCCTTTCATTTCGACTGTGATTTAATCAACTGCCTCCCTGCATCCTTAAAGTCTTGACTCAGAATCACAGATCCAGGTCGTGTGTATATTGTATGTAATAAAATCTTAGGGATTTATTTAAAATAGCCGCGAGTTCATCTGTGTTTACTCTGCCTTGTAAGTAACGTGTGCAATCTGTGGAGGGGATTTGCAGTCGAAAGGGGACACGCGTCAGTATTTGGTGACTAAAGACAAAGACAGAGATATTACTGGAGGGAAGATTTACAACAAACATACAGACCAAATGCACACAATTCACACACTTGCACATTGATGATGAGACAAAGACACACTGAGATTCCAGCACACTTAATCCGCTCAAAGAAGAGTTAGAGATGGGCGAGGCAGGAGAGAGTGAGGGGCGGCAGATGGCCAGAAAGACGTCAATCCTTTTCATTCTTCCCAGACAGCATAAGGGCACCGTGGGTAATTGCGAGCGGGGCTGACGTTAGCTTAGCACGTCAGCAGGGAGATCCGAGTTTAGGTGGAGGGAAAAGGTGAAGGGGGCCAAGCACCTAGCGGAAATCAGTCAATCTGTGGGAAGCTTTTGTCTAAAAATATGTGAAATAGGACGTGTGATTTTAATGTTGTGGCTGATGGTGAAGAAAAACACTAATCTGCGCTGTAGCATGACAGAGGGCTGTGCCTCCACTACATGACACGAGGATATCACACCATCTGAGGCGATAGGGGGGTCAGGAATTTAATCACTGCAACCATCATCATCATCAAGAGAGAGCATGTGTGTTTGTATTTGTGGTTGTTGGAGGTTAAAAGGTGCTTCATCTGCTCAAAACCCTGGTCTATTTTTAAAACATACACTTTAGTCTTTGGTTGCTTTTTCAATTTACAGACCAAGAAACGTTAAACCTGCCCTGCAGTCTTATTACACATTAATTAAAAATCATAATTAAAGGCACATTTATTCCATTTTGTCAAGTTTAGACTCCCAGAGATCCACAGAACTTACTTCCAACTATTCTCGCCTACAAGTCCTTTCAGATGTTGAATTTTGGAGTGCCCAAAAACCTCCTGATGAGATGAAGGTCCTCATTAACCTCTCTAGAAGCAGATGTAGCTTTGGCTAATGTTTCAGGGCTCCCAAGCATCCTGGAAAATCTGGAAAATGATTTACCAATTTTCCAGTCATGGAAAATGAGAGAAAAAAAGTACAATGTCCTGGTAATGCTAGAATTGTCCTGGAAAATTATTTATCCTCCCTCTGCTTCTCTCGACCTTGTTAGTGAACACCAGGGGTGGACAGTAATTTACATTTTTTGATGCTTTTTCCAACTAAATAAAAATAAAACAAACGTTTTATGGGGATGATTGTACTCCTATTTTGATGGACTTTACATACAAATAGAAACATTATATCCTATATTCACCGTTTCTGTTCGGCGAAATGCTGCCAAATTCTACACACTGCACCTTTAAGTACATTTTTTGAGTATCTGTACTTTACTTGAGTATTATTATTTTTGGAAACTTGTGAATTTTACTCCACTACATTTGAAAGACAAATATTTTTCTATGAAGGGTCTCGTTGCGTTAGCTGTGAAGTCAGCAGATGAAATTTCTTTTCTCTTCTAAAATGCGATCTACAAGTGATTTGTTCTAATGGTGATGCCGTGCCTGTACCTCACGCATGCGCTGCTCAGACCAGCAGGTAAACATTGAGGTAACATTGCTCAGATAACAGGTTTGTCTTGGCAGTAATGATGGCTACGGCAGATATAGATGACGATTCCACACCAGAGCGCCCATGGCCATATCTGAAGTCCATGTTTGAGATTGTCAAAATGAAGAATGATTCATATTGTTTTAAATGCAGCAATAGTTGTATTTTTGTCAATTCAATCGTGTTTAAATTGGCTTTTCTAAAGGCTTCGAAGCAAATTTTACAAGCTTTTATTTTACAGGTTCTATAAGCAGGTCAATGCATTCAGTAGATTGTCTCAGTCATTAGGTTCTGTAAACTCACTGTGGCATCAATACAATAACACGCTGACATTAAAATGAAAATGTACTCATTTAGTGTTTTCAAAAGCCGGTACTCCAGTACTTAAACCTAAGTAAAAATTTGACTGAACAACTTTCAGTTGTATTGGAGTAATATTTGACCAGGAGTATCTATACTTTCACTCAAGTAATGGAGTTGAGTACATCGTCCACCACTGGTGAACACAAACAGGTTAAATAAGTTGCGCACAGCCTACACGTCTGTTCTCTCAAAACTGCGTGACACTAGCAGACTATCAAATTTGCATGTCCCTCCAGAGCAGTCCTGCCACCCAGTGTTTCCATATGGCTTTATCTCCAGATTTACAAACTTTTCAGACCCCTGTAAGGACTTATTTTTTCCCAAAGAAGCACCCAAAACTGGAGACTTTCAGTTCAAGAGTGTTGTTGTATTGTAAACGAAGTGTGAGGTTTTTATCACCTCTCTCTGTCTCCTCTTCTGAGTGACAGACAGGAGCAGCACAGAACTGTAGTGGGCTGAAACATCACTGAGTGATTTCAAAGAGCCGCAGCGACCATGACAGGGACAGCTTCAAGATAGCAGCGGTTAACAGGTTGTCTCACTGGGCCCCGTTTCAGTCAGTATCTCACACTGTTCCAGAAACTACATGAATGAATCTGGAAAACGTCATTTGAAATTCAGCTCCTTTCAAACACTATATTACGTGTGCGCAGAGAGAGAAGAGATTAGCAACTTTTCATGCAGTTTTTAGCTAGCTACTTTCTAATGAAAGTAGTTGTCAACACCCGTGTGACATCCTGGAAAAGTCCTGGATAATAATTTCTAGAAAAGAGTGGGAACTCTGTGTCTACTGTGACTGCTAGGGCTGTATCTTTCCATCAACCTCACAATACGATACAATATGTATCCTGATACACGTAAATTGTGAACATTGACTATGCTATTAACAGAATTTCCCACAAGTTTTGACTTTTATGATAAGAAGAAAAAGAACAAGGAAGAGTTTTAAATGATTCTACAACTTAAGAAACTTAAATTCAGGTCCTCAAAGATGGTAGACATAAGTTCAAATCTGGAACATATGCTTCATCATGTAGTTTGGTTTCTACTTTGAACTGTGCCATTGTTAACATTACCTTAAGTGTATTGACAGCATGGGTCAAAACATTGAGGCCGTTTTGATTCTGCAGAATCGATACAGACGTATCCCCAAGGAGTGCATGATGATACTTTGCTGTATTGATATTTTGAGCACAGGCCTAGTGACTGCATATACGTACAAAGACAATTTCCTTCCACTGGAGTCAGCTTTAGACTGAAAAACACATCCCAAATAGTTCAAAAAAAGTGATCAGCCAATCATATGGCAGCAATTCAATGCATTAGGCATGTAGACAACCTACTGAGAAGGGGGTGTAAGTGACTTTGAACATGGCATGGTTTTTGGTGTCAGACAGGCTGAGTATTTCAGAAACTTCTGATCTCCTGGGATTTTAATGCACAATAATCTCTAGGGTTTCAGGAGAATGGTCCAAAAAAGGTAAAATATCAAGTGAGCGGAAGTTCTCTGGGTGAAAATGCCTTGCTGATGCCAGAAGTCAGTGGAGATTGACCTGAGTGTTTCGAGATGATTGAAAGACAACAGTAAAGCAACTGAGATACCGTGTTTTCCAGACTATAAGTTGCTCTGGAGTAGTCGCACCAGTCATAAAATGCATCATGAAGAGGGCAAAAACATACACAAGTCACACTGGACTACAAGTCGCATTTATTTAGTGCTTTGATAGAGAGATGGTTGCGCTGCACAAAGCGCTAACAAAGAAGGCACGCCTGCCTCATTTCTATTCATCTCTTTGGCAACTACCAAGTCGTGGAGACGTAACTGCATTGTTAACAACCCTCTCCCAGCAGCACATTGTTCAAGCATCGATCTGTGGACTCGTTCCTCCTTCAGCTCTGGCCATCTTGCTTTCAGTCCGCAATTAGCTTGCTTTGTTTTCTTCATGGCAGTAAGAGTAACCTCTGCTTTTCGCCAGTCCCTCACAAGTTTCAGATTCAGATTCAGACAACTTTATTAATCCCCGAAGGGCAAGGGCAGTTTCACGCTCCCTCCAGATGTTCTTTCTACTGCTCGATTACCAGTGCATATTTTACTACCTGCAGTTTGTAATTTGGGGAATGGCATTTTCATTTGGGGGCATTTTGTTTATGTTCAGTCTTTCTCAGTCGTCTTTAAGTTATCACAAGGCTAGAGCGCACTCTCATTGCTGTAGACAGTAATGTTTACTCCTTGGGTTATGTCAGTCAGTATGAATTAACATTTAAAAACATGTTAAATGATATAAGTCGCATCTGATTACAAGTCGCAGGACCAGCCAAACTATGAAAAAAAGTGTGATTTATAGTCCAGAAAATACGGTATTCAGAAGACCATTTCTGAATGACCAATAGGTAGGATCTTGAAGCAGACGGATTACAGCAGCAGAAGACTACCCCAGATGCAACTCTTGGCACTCTTTGGGCCCCTTATAAACATGGTCCAAACAGCAAAGCCTACCTCGAAGTTGTTGCTGATCATCCCTTTATGACCACAGCATGCCCATCTTTTGAAGGCTACTTCCAGCAAGGTCGTGCTCCATGTCGGCTCAAACTAGTTTCTTGAACATGACAGTGAGTTCACTGTACTTCAGTGGCCTTCACAGTCACTAGATCTCAATCCAACTGAGCACTTAGTATGTGATGCTATCATGTCAATATGGACCAAAATCTTGAAGGAATGTTTCCAAGACCTTGTTGAATCTATGCTGCAGTTCTGAAAGTAAGGACTTCCAGTAGGTTCTGGAGAGGTGAACCTAATGAAGTGGCCGGTGAGTGTATGGACCTATGTCCACTAAGGACTTATTTAATTGAACAGTTTTACCTCTTGTGCCTTGTTTTTTTTTCAGGCAAACATTTATGACCCATGAATCATTACCAATAAGAAATTCCTGCCGTGAAATAAATCCCCTTCCTGTAAAGGTTCCTAATTCAAGACATGACAGTTTTTATCAGGAAAAAAAATGTTTTGATTATACCAATGACTCAAAACTTGTTTATTTTAATGTGGTTAAAGTAATTAAAATGTTACAAGTCTTTGTAATTCAGTTGAAGTTGCTGAAAGTGATGGAAACTGATACGCATTTTTGTTTGAAGACCAAGACTAAACGCAAAATAGCTGCTAAAATAAAAATTGTGTTACACTAAAAGTCAGCATTGACAAAATCAAAAATTTTGTCATAATACAAAGAAATTTAAGGTCTTTATAAATTCAGATAAATATTTAAAAGAAGGTCTTTGTCTCATATGTTTTTATTAACTAACTTGAAAAAATCTGTCCCTTTATGTTAGTTACAGGTTTGCCGGGTGCTAGTAAGGCAGAGTGGGTTGCATCCAAGCATGTAACACATACTAAGACTCATTCAATTGTCTCATTCGAGTGATCCCGGTTTGATTTTGACCTGAAGCCTGTTTGCCACGTGTCTTCCCGTACTCTTAACCCCCCTTTTCAAGTCTATCCACTCCCTCCACTGTTGTTAAAAAGGCGAGAAAGGCCCAAAATATCTTTGAAAGAAATTATCTTCATTTTCATAGATATCTTTTCAAGTGTATACAATGTCAGGTAATCACATTACATGTTTATTTTGCTATCATCCTGAAATAACAGGCCTGTAATGGTTCAGTTAATTTTACAGTTTCATTGAAATCTGCTATGAATTTATACAGTTGATATCATTCTCCTCTCTGCCCCAGAAACTAAACCGTCTTTTCTCTTGTGACATAGAATGAAAATAACCTAAGTCATCTGGATTTTATAACATAAATGAAGCCCATTATTCCGAAAGGAAGAATGCTGCGTTCAATTACTCTCATGTTTCTGTAAACCAGATCCACAGGCAGCAGACGCACAGATGTCCTGCTCTGTGTGGTCAATGCTGCTTTTTAAAACACAGTCTGACACCTAGAGGCTGAATCACTCAGCACATCCAACAGACCTGCAGCTTAAAGTTCAATCCAGCAGACTCATATTTGCCGTTCTGCTGGGTGAAACTGCAACATCCAAGTAGATCAAGTTAGATTTCACTCCTACCGCCCAAAACAATGTCAGACTTATGGGGCCGTACATTAACATGAAGTACATTCTTCGAGAAAGCTAACATTTGCATTAACCTCTGTAAAATAAGTGCACACAGTAATGTAGAAATCCTTACTCTCTAATATGTCTTCACACGTGCCTCATTATGTTTTAAAGCTGTTTAGATTTGAGTAAACATCTTCACATTCCTGCAGAGTCACAGCAAAGGAAGTCATGTGGAAGGAATTTAGGAATCCTTGAAGTGAGTGATGAAAGTGAGACATACAGTATATATACATATGACAGCCCCATCTGTAACACGAAAATGTGAGACAGGCTACATCCAAACAAACAAAACTTTTACACAAGTGTGTGACAATTCACTTTTGGTGTCGCAAAATAAGTGATAGTCTTTTCTCTCTGCCAAAGTGTACTCTCAGAATCTTTAAAAACCAGGCTAAACGTTTGTTTCCCAGATTTTGTTTCTGCTGCTTCTCTGGGAGGTTTATGTACAAAGTGGGACGAATTTGTTACAAAATGGTTAATATTTGTATTAAAGTATTATTTATCTGTGTTGAAACAGCTAAACTTAGTATATTTTCTGACACAGCAATGGTTAATTTGATTCAAAACTCCCAGCTGACAGGTAGAAAGTTCTGTAGCAAAATTCAGTATTTCAGATTTTTAAGTTCTGTTGGATCAAGTTCTAGGTAGTCAAGCATATTAAGTTATTAAATTAAAAAATTAAATCCTACTTTTTAACTAAAATTGGAATTTCACAAATGGCCTGGAATGACCTGATTGTCTATTTATATAATGACACCAAGAATTAAAATTAGATGTATTAAAGTGTGTTTGTCTATATTCAAGTCAAAAATAACCCAAACATTTTTTCTAATCCAAATTCACTTAACCATAAATATCTTACTTTTAGGAATGAAAGGCAAAAATAAGGCATTGAATTGCTTGTATTGAAGAGGAAATATCTGCCTATGAAACAAGCAAGTTTGAGTCAGTGAGAGTCTTAAATTAAGGTTTAATATCTGCTCAAGTTAAGGTCAATTTTACTTATTATTTACAAGCAGCTCAAGCCTTTTTTTTAGTTTTTATATCTTCAAATAAGATCTTAATTCATTCATGTAAGGAAACAGGGTTAGATTAAATCTAGTGTGATTTTCTGCCTTAAAATTCCCCAAATTCTCTCACTTGGATCTGAATTTTTTCAGTGTAGTTAAACACGGCAATGTACATCCTACACCCTGCTATATCATACATATGTGCACATTGGACTAATAGAGTAACTCACAGTTCTGCTTTGGTCACATGTCAGTTCAGCTTGGCCTCACGACCACATGCAGAGAAATGTCAGCTGGCTCGGAGCTACGCCTGCTCTGACCTGAGATCATCTTCCACCATACATCTTTAAGGCCGTATCTGTGACACTATGTCGCACCGTGTAACATACGAACCAGCTTACCACCACCAACATGAACTCTGTCTGCACTGCTGTCAGACCATGAGCGATCTCTTTGTCATCAGCTCCATCAGCGGCAGGAACACATTTCTGACATAACTTTGATGAGTACAGGGATCAACTCCTGTCGCACTTGTACACTTACTAACTGTGAACCACAAAGTTTACTCAACATCATCAGAATATTATGAACTTAATGAATCTCCTGTGATATAACCTTCTGTAATTCGGGACAGGGGTTCCTAAACTTTGACATTTTCAAGACCCTTATACAGCATTAGCATCTGTGGACTGGTAGGGTTGCAAAGTTTGTGAAGTTCTTAAAGCGTAATGATGGAAAGCATGAAGAATTAAACTTACAACCCTCAAAATTTTACTTCTTTTTATTCAATTATTCATTGTCTCACATTCAAAATGTCTTCAGATTTTAATAGAAATACTTCCATAGTGGAAGCCATTTTAATATACAACAGTCACATCTCAAAGCAGTGTTGATTTTGTTGACTTATCATTGACTTATCAACTCAAACAGGTTGGTGTTATAAGAAACATAAATAAAGGTATCCAAGTGAAAACATGACTTTAGAAAATCAAGGAAACATAGAAAATGCCTTACCCTTTACACTTAATATTTTAGTCGACTAATTTTACAGTAGATTTTGTCGACTAAAATGTTGTGAAATTTTGTAAACTAAAACTAGACTATAAATTAAAAGAATTTAAATGACTAAAGTATGACTAAAACTAAAAGATATTTTCGGCAAAAGACTATAACTACAACTAAATTAACTAGGGCTGTCAAAATTAACACTGTGTCAAAGAGTCCATATTGTGATTAATTAAGTTTTATGTGATCTTAAATGTGTTCAACATGTCTCCTCCATTTAATAGAGAACTTCTGTAAACAAGACGAAAAGTCTGCAGTATTAAAACCTCTCCCTTTCCCCTTCATATGGTGCCAGCAGCTGCCTCAAGCCCTGTCCACATGGAGACAAAAACTATCTATTTCATTTTGCCCTAAACATGTCTCAAAAGACTGTGGTATATACATGCCAGGCCTGTAAGTGGCGCTGTAACATCAGAAGGTTTAGCTGTAAAAGCCACAACAAGCTCAGTAGCTTCTACAGCATGACTGCAACACTGTATTCCCAAATATACCTACCAATGTAATGTCTCGATCTAAAGCACTAGGCTAAAGCACTACCCATATACTCCTAGTGTTTGAGCTAAGCTAACTAGCGGTGGGCAAGCTTTGTCCGTCTCTTCCATGTTACTGCACGCACAGTCGAAAGAATGGTGTCTATCTGCTTGTCATGGACTCGGGAGAGAGGTAACACATGAAAACAACAAAAATGTTGGAGTGTTCCTTTAAAGAATGAATCCACAAGATGGTATGGTCTGAACCACTAAAGCTAGAACACACATACAAATGTTTTAAATTTTGACTATTTAACTGTAAAAAGACCCCACACATAAAAAATGAGGAAAAAAGAAGGCCGTTTTGAACAGTTTTGATCTTACAGTGTGTGGTGTTCACAGAATACCAGGCACAAACCAACTCATTCACCAACAACCAGGGTCTCTCCTCTCACAGTAATATCACACAGTCAAACACAACTTTATTGTAAACAAACATGGTGGACAATGAGAGGGACTGATTGAAGCTAATCGGGCTGACAGTCTTGGCTCTAAGGCCCCGTTTACACGACAACGAAAATTACCAAAGAGTTTTCATTATGTTTGCGCCTTCCGTTTATGCGAGAATGGTGCCCCGAGTGCCTGAACCCGCAAACTACTGAAACCAGGGTACAAAATGAAAGGTTTTGAAAACATTTTGGAATCTGTCTCTGTGTAAACAGGAATTCGCGTTGTCAGGGGAAATGATGGAGGAGTAATGACAGTTGCACGCGCACCCCAGGAACAACAACGACAACAACAGCTTTGGCCATCTACAGGGCAACGTGTGCTGCTTACTGGCTTGGTTTGTTATCCAGACAAAAAATATACAGACAGATTTGTTGTCCAGACAAGAAACTCCCACACGTCATTGTTGTTTGTGAAAAGTTTGTCTTCACCAGAAAGCATACGCCTGTTGTAACACCGCTGTTTCTCTACAAACTTACATCGCCACCTACTGGCCTGGCATGCACGCTACGGCGTTTTCAGTTGTTCTCGCGGATCCATTCATATCTTCTCTGGGTCAACGTGGAGCGCTTTTGAAAGCACAAAGGAAAAACCTTTCCGTTTCTGGTAATAACATTGTTGTGCAAACGGGGCCTAAGTGTGCGATGCTTTTAGTACCAGTGCTCCTAAAATGGGGCTTTTTATAATAATAGAGTTAAGATTTTGTCCGCAGAAAAAAGGACAGTTCTTCTTCAAATTATATGTATCCCTTTGATATATACAAATTGAACAGTGCAGTCCAGGATGCAGACAACCTCCTGTGTTTTATTTGTATTCAAACTAGGATTTTTGCGGAGTTATTGCGATTTGCCCTGCTTCCTTGTTAAACCTGAGTAACCAGAGGCTCTTTGAGGTAAAAGTTTATTCCTCTCTGATCAGCAGCAGCCTGACCGTCACACAGTCCTGCCAAGAGAGTCCCGTTGATTGGTTGGCAGGTTCCCCTGTAGTCCTGCCCAGTCAGCTGGGCATAATCTTCCAAGTATTCCGGAAACTCCTCCTCTCCTTCCTCATTGTGCTCCTCTCCATCATCCTCCCCGTCTTTTTCCCAAAGTGATGTGGCGACGTGGTGGTACTGCGTGGTGTCCTCACACTCCATCTCTCTGTGGTAGAAGTAGCTGAAGTTAGAAACTATAACTGGCACTGGCAGTGAGATGGTGAGCACGCCGGCGATGGCACACATGGAGCCCACCAGCTTTCCCCCGACTGTCTCTGGATACATGTCACCATAACCTACTGTTGTCATGGACACCACAGCCCACCAGAACGCTTCAGGGATGCTGGTGAACGCCGTGTTCGGACTGTCCACTTCAGCAAAGTAGGCGGCACTGGAGAAGAGTATAACCCCAATGAAGAGGAAGAAGATGAGCAGGGCGAGCTCTCGGAGGCTGGCCTTCAGCGTCTGACCCAGGATCTGGAGACCCTTTGAGTGACGAGACAGCTTGAAGATCCTGAAGACCCTCACCAGTCTGATGACCCTAATGAGGGCCAAGGACACAGACGGTTGGGCGCCTTTGTCTTTCGCCAGCTCAGTGCCCAGTGTGACAAAATAGGGAATGATGGCGAAGAAGTCGATGGTGTTCATGACGTCTTTGAAGAAATGCATCTTGCTTGGGGCGCAGGTGAAGCGCACGATGAGTTCAAAGGAGAACCAGCAGATGCAGATCGTCTCTACAATGAAGAAGGGGTCCTGAAAGGGGGTGAAGCCAGGTGGGATCAAGATGGTTTCATTGGGGTTATTCGGGTTAGGTATGGTGGTGAATTGCTGGAAAAAAAAAGAAATAAAAGAAAAGTGTTTACAGTTGCATGAAATGATTTATTTGTCATGATTTGTTCTTGTTTGTTATTTTTGGTAGTCATCTTTGTCTAATGTTTTATTTTGTCTGTCATTCCGATGTCCCAGTGTTCCTTCTGTTTATTATTCCCCTTACCTTAAAATTAGTTCATCATGTTTCCTGCTTATTTCTCTAGTGTCTACATTCTCCCTTGTTTTTGTGTTTTTACATGAGTCTACTCTTTATTGTTTCACTCTTAAAGGAACATTCCAACATTTTTGTTGTTTTTGTGTCTTAACTCACTCTCGAGTCCATGACAAGCAGATAGACACCATTCTTTCGACTGTGTGTGCAGTAACTAGGAAGAGACGTCCAAAGCTTGCCCACCACTAATTATCTTAGCTCAAACACTGGGAGTCAATGGGTAGTGCTAGCCTGTCTCTGCCTACAGTCATCAGATAAACTCTTTAGCAATTCTAAACGGTCCTGTGCACTTGTTGTGACTCGTTTTTTACACTTCACTGGCCTGTTTGCTGTTGAGATATTCTACCAAATTCAAGTCACAGTGCACTTCTTTTTGGTTCACTTACTACTAACCAAACTGGTTTGTTTGGAGGCCAACAGAGACCCCCTGTTTTCAGGCAGACTGTAGTTCTTTGGTCTGCACCAGAATTTGTGTGACTTTGCCCCCAAATGAAACAAGCTTTGCAAATAATTAAACCAGATAGGTTTTGGTCCAATGTCAAAGGTCAAGGTCCGTGTGCCTCAGTTTCATTCCAACATTTTCACAAATCGCACACAATCACCAAAATCACCCTTGCCCTTTTTTACTCACATCGTGCACTTTCACTGTTTGGCACCTGTATGGCTTACAGAGACACAAAACCACCATGCAATAGTTTTAGCTTTTTTTTACAACACGACATAAATAGAAGGACAGATGGCACGTGTTTCATCATCTGCTGGTCCTGAGCTGAAATGTAAGACCAAAGTGTAAAGGTAAGGTTATAATAATATCTCCATGGAGACTTTATTAACAGGGTAGTGATCTGGAAAAAACAAGTATGAAGTAAACAGGAGAGAGATAGAGGATAGGTGAGAAGAAGTGATTATTACATGAGTTGCGCCTTGATAAATTTGGGGAATGACAGTAGTCATCAGAATCCATGAGATCTGTGATACTGTGTTAACTTTCCTCTCCTCTCCATTTTCACTCTGCTGGCTTTATGTTCCCTTGTAGACTTTATGTAAATCGGTACCTCTATATTTAAACACAAACAAAAAAACATTAAGTTCATGTGACTGTGGGTTGCGTTACACCCCAGACACCCGCACTGCCAGGGTATCTGACACCCAGCAAGCCGCTTTTCTTTCTGGGAAGGAGGTGCAGGTTTGAAATGACTGGGCATTGATGTCTTTTAACAAGTTAGGTAGAGTTACTCTAAGCTTTGAATGCCTATGGAGCACTTATTGGCCCCAAGACTATTTACTTATATGTTTTTATGATTCCCCCTGTCCTTCAACCTCGTGTATCATCAAACTATAAGGTCTTGCATTTCAAAGGCTCAGTGCAACTAAATAACCCACAGCCAAGCTTTAAGGTGATTGTGGTCACATTGAGCTAACTAGTTTTTCTTTTGAGGTTTTACAATCCCCATCGCAACTAATTTTCTGTTACACTAATTTTACACAATACCCACCCAAGGGACTGTATTCATTAACGCAGTACAATTTCCACAATGAAAGCTGCTCTTTTTTACCTGGAAACCATTCCTTTTCATAGTTTTTATGTTTGATTTGTAAGATTAATGAATAACAGGTAACATTGAGCACATGGAGATATTTAAAACAGATCTAAGGGTCACTACTTAAAATAGTGGCAGTGCTGTGGATCAACCTTTATAACTCATTAACAGGAAGCCCCTCTGAGAACACTCTGTGAGTGCGGTTGTTTGCACAACCAGTGCGAAAAAGCCTATATAAAGGGCACAGGCCCATACTGGGTTGTAGAAGTGTAACTTTTTCTGTATGAATAATGTTTTTTGTTATCATGTCAGTTTGGATATCACAGTTGCAGAAAGGTCATGACAAAACACAACAGACACAACAAATGTGTCTGAGATGATGGGATGGACAATCATATTTAGCAATATGCTCGTCCCAGTCGAGGTGATAGCACTTAAAGGGATAATTCAGTATTTTTATTAGTTAGGTTCTCTGAAGTTCATGTCAACGATAAATACTTATGCCACATCATTTCTGGTCAGTTCTGCTGCTTTAACTAGAGAACTGGCATGGAAACTTGGCTGTGCATTACTGCAGATGGGGCCTTGCTAATAAGTTAATTTTTGCTTGTACACTGCACTTGACACAATTTAAATTGCTTTACTGTCTACAATCAAGCCCCTTTGTTTTTGTTCTACTTCACTCTTAAGAAGTACCTAAATACTTCACTGTAATTTGTGAACAGCTAAGAGCTCAACAAACTAAGAAGAAGCAAGCAGAAAAGTTTGCAAAACAGCACTATGGCCTACAACTTGGACATATACATTTGCCAATCATTTTGTAGACATTCATCGTAGCAATGGCGTGAAACTGAGGTTTTCTCAGCTATTAAGGTACGTAAAAATCACCAAAATTAAGTTTTAGTGGCGACTTTACTGTTTTTACCTCCACCAAGAAGTTACTTTTTGGTGGTCTTTGTCAGTCTGTTTCAGCCTCAAAAAGTTATTAACGAATGTTGATAAAATGTTCTTGGAGTGTTGGTCACTCAGTGTTAGATTTTGGTGGTGATGCAGTTCGAAGAATTTTTTAGGGCAATTTTCAACATTTTCTGCGAATCTCTCAGCTAAGGCCTGACTTGGCAGAGGTTAGTGCTGTCTGAGTGCTACTAGTTAGTACTGAAATAGTAATTTAGTTGTATAAGAGTCCAAATGCTAAAAGTTGATAGCTTATATTTATACCTGTTTCCTGCAGTTGCCATGGGATATGAGCATGAGTCATTTTGTAGATATATAAAGTCAAGAAGCCTGTGCCACAACTCCCCAGACTACTTAGTGCTAGTTAATCTTTTTTTGCCCTCCAGCACTCAGTGCTCAAGAGAACCATCAACTGGTGTTGCCCTCCATTACTCCTTCTGTTTGGTCCCCTACTTTGGTCCTGAATATAATAACTATGTGAGTTTTTCCATCACCTAAATGGACTGATGGTATGAATATAATATCAAATGAAAGTATAGTATCTATAATGGTATTAAGTAACATTAAATTCTTTATAAAGAAAGCATGGATGAACCTTAATTATGATTGCTTACAGTTGGACAGATACATGGTTTAATTCAGTGAACAAAACAGCTGGCACCCAATACACTAGTTGGTTAAGCTATTCCTTCATATTTTTATCAATACAGGTTCAAAAATCCCAGTCAAATGTTCTGTCTAAGCTGTAATACATCTTCCTGCCACTAGTCAGCTAAATGTCTGTGTAGTGGCTACTGCCTTGCCACCAAAATGCCTAGTAACCCTGATGTAAACAAAGAAACACTAGGAAATGAAAAGATAGCATCGGTAACATCGTCCAGGGACATCAGAATTTGGCAGCATTTTGATCTAAATGATGGAGATCAATAGCCAGAACTGCTAACATTAACATAAGCTACACTTCACGCTGCAAAACAGCCTGACATCATTTACCTGCTGATGCTGTGATCCTGTAATGAAGACTGGATCACAGCAATTTTGACAATTTTCTGGGTGCTTTTTCAACCTAAAGCTGGTTTTGTAAATCCAATTTTTACTTTAGCTGGATTTGAAGTGATCTACCTGGCAGCATCCCCCAATCATAACATAACAAATCAGTTTTTATTGCTGGGGTATTGACCACCATCTGGAGAATGAATGATTATGTGGGGACGTCTTAGCTTGTAGGTTTTGTTACTGATGCTTTTAAAGCTTCAAATACTCTGATCACATGAGCCCATCGAACTATGTATGGTGGTACTGCTGCAGCGTTGGTGGTGATGGGAAACATAAATCTAACAAGTGCTGCAGATGCTCCCTCGTCTCCTGGCTACCCAAGTGCGAGCGAGGCTAATTTCATTTTGTGGCGGTCATCAGAAAAGTTGATCTGTGAGCCTCTTTTTGATGCTGGTTTTCCGCTTGTAGCCAGTGAGTCATACCTTTTATTAATATAGACATTTGTTTATGTGTTGATGTTCCCTCAGGGTTGTTCTTTCTCTAAATATAGCCCTTTAGATCTCTAAGGGGTAACGTGAGACAAACTCGTCTCCTTTACCTCCCTTCACACTCACTTCTTTGCCTCATACTTTGTCCACTATCTCATTTGAAACATCCATCCCACCTGGGTACACTCACCGACTCTGGCTCCAGCAGGCATCCCTGATTGGCCAACATTGTGGGTCATTTCCACTGAATAAGAATAAACTTTGATGTTTTTATCCTAGCTCTGGTCATCGTCTCTGTCATTCCTTCGTATAAATCTGAGTGGATCAGATTTAACGACAAGTCCAAAATAATCTAAGGAAAAATTGCCCTGACAACTCTCTCTCTCTATCCGTAGCTTTCCTGTCTTACTGGTTTAAATTTGACGCTGTTTTTTCTCTAGTTATGTTGTTTTGTTTTTTTTCCCCTCGGTGAAGATAATGTTGTCTTCGACTTGTGCTGAAAGAGCTGGTTTATGTTCGACATGCTGACACCTTTCAGCACTTGTTGTCCTTCTATATTCACCCCGTCACCTCCTCGAAGGAGTTAAACCTCTCCCCTCTGCACCCAGTCAATCAACTGAGTGTCTTTCTCCTTCATCTGCTGGCGCCTACAAATTACTAGTTAAAGGTGGGATATTTACACCTTTGTAAAGCCTCGCCTGAAATTTCTAATGCGGTATGGGGGGTAAGGCAAAGTTGATTCCCTGAGTTTCCCTAGTTGGTGAGTGAGGAAAAGACAAGCTGACATGAAGAGACAGCGCCTACAGGGAGAACCAGTGTGAATACCTGCCTGATTGTTTATGTAAGTGAAGCTTCTACTGTGTGTTTACAAGCTGAACAAGTGGCAACATCCAGTGTTAAAAAATAAAACAAATGTTAAAGAGCAACTAGCTGCAGTTCCTTGAGAAGCCACTCAAGGCTAGCTGCAGAACATTAAACTTCCATTTTTACCATCGCCAAGGAGGTTATGTTTTTGCGTTTGTCTGTTTGTCCTTTAGTAAAATTACTCAAAAATGACGAACGGATTATGATTACATTATAAGGGAATTTTGGTCATGGCACAAGGAAGGATCCCATTTAAACCCCCATCACAAACTGGCATATTCAATCTGATTGTTTTTAATTCAGAGTTACTTCTTTTCTTTCCACTGCTTATCAATTGATCCTTCTCTTATCTTGTTTTGTATTTTGTTTTTAATGCTGCTTATATAATTCATTTTTACTAAATGCATAAATTAAACTTTCTCTATCTGCATGCTTGTTATTGAACCCAGCTGTAACATGTTAATTTCCTCTTTCAAGTCAACTTATCAGTGCAAATGTGGAAAACTGCCCAATCTGGCAATGTTTAAAAGTCGTTCAAAAGATTCCTGTATCCCCAACAGATTCAGATCAACACCAAAATTCTAATAATAATAAGAAGAAGAAGAATTCTGAAAGGTTACCCTGAGTGCTGAGAAAAGCGCAGAAAATTCGTATTATTATTATTATTATTATTACAATTTTGGTGTTGATCTGAATCTGTTGGGGATACAGGAATCTTTTGAACGATTTTGAAACATTGCCAGATTGGACAGTTTTCCACATTTGCACTGATAAGTTGACTTGAAAGAGGAAATTAACATGTTACAGCTGGGTTCAATAACAAGCATGCATATAGAGAAAGTTTAATTTATGCATTTAATAAAAATGAATAATATAATATATGTTAAAATGTTTGTCATACTAAAGCTACCCTAAATCAGATTCCTTGAGGTCAGATGAACAAACCTGGCATGGTTAAATATCAGTGTTCTCTTGCATGTTTACCCTCTGACAAAACGTAAGCCACTTTATAAAACAAACGCAGGGTAAAACGTGCTGGAACTGAAGCAAAAATATCCTTCCTATAGAGAAGTTGTAGTGATGTTATTTGTTTTTCATCTAATAAAGAAATGTGGTCCAGGTCTGATAAAACTGGAGGTGTTAGCATTGACGTTGACTGGGCCATCCCAGTCATTGCAGATTGGAGCTTGGCAAGATGAATCTGTCTGATTACCGACATTGAATCAGGTGGATCCATCTGCACTGCAAGGTTACATCTCTCAGGTTATGAAGCAAACATATGTAGAGTCCTAACCTCTCTCAGTTCCTTCTCCAGCCTGAACTCAGGTAGAGTCTCCAAGCAGAAGATGAGAATTGAGATCACAATGACCATGACGCTGATGATGGCGATGATCCGAGCCCCACCAGAAGACTCCGGGTACTCAAACAGCATCCAGAGTCGACGCTGCAGCTCATTAGTAGGAAGGGGCCTTTCTTCCTCCTTGGGGAAACCTTCATCTTCCTTGTAGCGATCAATGGTTTCCTCTCCAAGCTCGTAGAAGCGCAGCTCCTCCAGGAACATATCCAGAGGGACGTTGGCCGGCCTCCTCAGCCTCCCTCCTGACTGGTAGAAGTACAGGATGGCGTCAAAGCAGACTCGGCTTCTGTCCAGGAAGAGTTCATTTCGAAGAGGGTCAAAGTAGCGGAGGCGACGTTTGGGGTCACCCAGCAAGGAATCAGGGAACTGGGCGAGAGTGCGGAGCTGAGTCTCGTAGCGCATCCCTGACACGTTGATGGCCAGACGTTCAGTCACAGCCAAGCCATTCCTCCACTGACTGCGATGGTTGTCCTTCTTCACCTCCCTCCCCAGCTCCTTCTCACTGTTCTCCCTCTCCAGCTTGTTGTTTTTGTCTTTTGTGCATTTGTCTTCATCACCGACCTCCTCAGTTTTCTGTTTGTCCTCTGTGGGCCCTCCACCTCTTCTTCCTCCTGTGCCTCCTCCTTTGTCTGGATTGTCCATCTTCCTTTAACTTCTCCTTGTACTTGTCTTACTTGGTTTCTTTCTGCTTCTTCACTCTGGAGAGAACATATCAGAGTTAATTTTCCATACAACAGTGGTCCTTAAAGCCACACTGTGTAGTTTGTTCTCCCATCTTGTGGTGAAACTGTATTTTGTACTTTTTCAAATGTGCGATGCAACCACTGAACTCTACAGTAGTTGGTATGTGCCTAGAAGCTATGTCAACATGTCATCCAACACTTCATCGAGTTTTCTTTCTGGTGAAGAGGAATGTTACTACAAACAAACTACATTGAATCATTAGTGTTGGGCTTTCAAATTTGGCGGGGCGGTGACAAGTGCGTCTCGCCACGTCTCGCCACGTCTCGCCGTGCTCCTTCTCCAGTTTCAGTCATGTTGGCTCTGAGCGTTTAGCCTTAGCCAGTAGTACTACGTAGTGCTTTATATCCCTCTTGGCTGTTTATTGCTTTTATAGACTGGAAGGACATGGAAGCCTCTATAGGACTTACCTGTTCTATGTAAATACAGATAAGAAATTCTTCACTCAGGAGGACAAGTCAGATTGTTGGCACAGGTAGTTTGACACAAATGAGGACACATTTATGAATGTAGACATTGTTTTTTGCTCATAAATTACTTAAAACTCTACACACTGTCCCTTTTAAGACAAATATTATCATATTTATTTGTCAGTTTGCTTTACAGATTTCTGCTTTGAGAAACTGTGCAGAGCTGGTTTGGAAACGGGCTCGATTTGTATCTTTTCATCGGGCTTAAAATCTCTGGAAGCACCCCTGGGTGTATGTAACATCATCAATTTAACCCTTTGACTGGCATTGTAACCGTGTGGTTGACCCTGTGGAGCCTATCCCAGCTGCCATTGGACGGGAGGCAGGGTACATCCTGAACCGGTTGCCAGCCAATCACAGGGCCACATACAGAGTCAGAGTCACTACAGTCACCAGTCAACCTAATGAGCATGTTTTTGGTCTGTGGGAGTAACCAGAGTGCTCGGAGAGAACACGCACACGCACGGAGAGAAAATGCAAACTCCACACAGAAAGGCCCTGACCGACAAGGGGGACGAACCAGCAAACTTTTTGCTGTGAGGAACATGGACTACATGCTCTGCCACCTTGCTTCCCTGAATGTCGCACAAACTCCAGGGAAAATTAACAGTATGCATCAAACCAGGACACTGTTACCCACAATGCAAAGCACCAATGGGTCAGGGATCAAAATGACCAACAGCCAGTCTTAGCAATATTGACATTAGCATTGATTTCGTTAAATTATACATAACAGTAAAGCAGAATCAAACTCATTTTAAATTTTTCATGGATGTAACACATTTCTCATGTGTTTTCAGTGGTGAAAATTATGAATAAACAATCTTAGCAAGTTTATTTGTCTAATCTTTAGTCGAAAATATCCACAAAAAACTTCATATTAATAAGACAAGTCCAGATGGATATCTTATTACAAGGAACTGAAAACAAAAATCAAGCACTGAATAACTTATAATTGTCAGAAAATATCTGCCAATGAAACAAGCAAAATTTTACCCCTTGAGTTGTCTCAAAAACAGTAATAGAAACTACTTAAGATAACACATCTTACTTTCAAGACAAGTAAAATTTGTCTTGCCACACTGGCAGATATTTTAACTCATTACAAGCCATTCGTGGTTTGTTTTTTGTTTTTAAGTACTGAAATAAGATCTGTAGCTGGACATGTCAGGCAATTTTGGCTTATAAGAAGTCTTGTGAGATTTTTAGAATTGAAATTTGATGAATAAACTTCCATAGATTTGAGTTTTTGCAGTGTAAAAACTCATTTCTGCGCCAGTATAAATGACGATTAAAAACCAAATCAGAAAAATTATCCTGACATGAGCAAGTATCATCAGCATTGATTTTGTTATATGATTGCTGGCACGGCCCAATCTGGTTGCGTTAAATGTCAGATTTTTAGTTTTTTCTATTGCAACATCAACTTGTGCTTCCATAAACTGTCCTGTGTAAAGTAGGGGTGAAATATTCAGCCATATGTGTTAACACATGCATAAGTTTCAGTCAATTATCAGGAGCATGTGTGAAAACAGCATGCAGTATAGCACATGATGCATTCAGCTCCATGCACATCACCAGTTTATCACCTTGTCCAGGGAGTCCAGAAGAAACCAGCTCCTCCTCTCAGCCGTTCTCCCCGAGTTCCTGCTAAACTAATCACACCTTGACAAAAGAACCATGACTCTCCTACTGTACATCCACCTCAGAGAGCCTTTAAGTCTGAGCCTTCATTCAGTCTGAGACAGGTTGTGTATCATCAAATCCCTCATCATAATATCCAGACAACCCCCTCCACCTCCACCTCCTCCTCTATGTTACCCCACCTTTAAGGTCTGGGAGGGGAGTGCGTGAAGGGAGCAGTGGCTGCCGCGGTGTTAATCTGCAGAGAGGGTGAAGTTCAGACAGTAAAACTTGTTTGTAGGTCACTCACTGTCTTCACTCTCTGGTCTCTCTCACGCTCGATGCGTCCTCGGGGAATGCTGTCAGGCTGAAATTCAATATTTGACCCTCTCCCTCCACCGCAACCACTTCAGTCCCCTTTTTCCTACCCCCCGATAACCCTTCATCACCCAGGACCTCAACCTCTTAACCCCTCACTCTTTCCTAAACATACTGTAAATGTTTGAAGTTTGCATGCATGTGCGCGCATGAATAGCTCTTGTACTCTGCAGAGAATAAACGACAAAAGATCAAGTTTGTCTGTCCAAGATTGGACAAATATGTAGCTTTTTTACTTCCTGCTCTTCCTTCTTTCATAACTCTGCTGTCAGCGTGTATTTAATCTAACTATCAACTGTGCAGCTGTGTCTTGTGCCAAATTCTGAGCATTAGGATTTATTTTAAATGGAGAAACAAGATATGAAAATTAATACTTGGCCTTATTTTACATAAGTATAAATCTGAATGTCTGTAGTTATTTTAGACACATCATGAAGTCCTTGCTCAAGTATTTCAGTATGACATCATGTCTGCAAACAGAAAAACTACAGCCCCCATAACTGGATTACATGTTAGAAGCTGTTTGCAACTGATGCCTTTGCCACTGTGAGACAGGGTTAGCTGAGTTTACTTTGGAAAAATCGAATAAACTAGTTTGAAGGTAACGTATTTTGATCCTTTTTGACAAGTTTGCACCAGTCCAAGAACTCCTTCGTGCTTCTTTTAAAGTCTTTTTCTTAAAAACCCACTTATATGTTGGATTTTTGCATATAGAGTGGTGAAGGAATTAATTAAAAAATGCTGAATCGACTTAGCATTTAGCACTACCAGCTCCTGCATCCCAAATTCTATGGGATTTCAGAATGTCAGTCAATCAATCGTTGTTTGTACAGCACCAGTTCATAACAAGTGTTATCTCAAGGTGCTTTACAATAGAGCAGGCTGAAGACAAACTCTTCATTTTATAGATACACATACACATAATTATATTTGTACATACACATACAAACAGCCAGAGATGTATCCATCCAGGCAGAGACAATGGACTAAAAATCACATTTGTCTCTGCTGAATATGGACTAAATCAATCAATCTTTATTTGTTTCTTTATTTGAGAGATCATTCTAATATTAAAATTGATATCTATAATGATTAAAATCTGGCAGCATCTGGCGGAACTGCCATTAAAAATGGTTTAACTGGTCTAAGAGAATAGCAGATAAATACCAGAAATAAAGTTAGTGATGAACACATGCATACATACTTTTAAACATCCTGTTTTGCCTCATAAAATGCATCTGACAACACCCTGCTTCTGAATTTTAAAGCCCAGCTGACAAGCAGGAGATGCAGAAGCATTAAAAGCAGGACTAACAGACTAAAAAGCAGCTTATATCCATGGGCCATCAGACTTTAAATTCCTGAGAGAGGCCACAAAATGTGCAGTCAGTATTGTGAGCATAGTGTAAAATGTTCAGATCACTTTATTTGAACCTGCTGGTTAATTTTTATCATATATTTATATTTATAATTTTAATAGTTGATTGATTGTGTGTGTTTCTAATGTCTCTTATTTGTTCTGCACTCATGGTAGACTGCTGAAACAAATTTCATTATGAACAAAATGTGTATGTTTCATGAACTTTTTTTTTGCCACAGACTTTACTATCAACAATGATCCAAGAACGCAGTGAACAGTCCCATAGGCTTTAAATGAGGGAACCAACACAATGGTCACTTCCTGGTTGACCTACAAAAATCTGTCATCCCTGAACTGCTCTATGATGCCTTTACCTTAGTGAGCCATATAAGCCGAGTTTACTTAAAAAGAAAAACAACAACTATACTTTAGCCAGTCAAAGAGCTGAAAGTAGGTATTTTGTTAACCAAAGGTGCATTCCCAAAAGTCTCTCATGTCCTGGCTAACCTTGTGCAGCGGCTGGATCAGCCTGATTCAATGTCTGTAATCATGCAGATCCCTCTTGCCAAGCTCCAATCTACAACAATTGTGCTCAACCCAAAGCAGGACGGCCCAATCACAGTCCCTTAGAGCAGGAGAAGGTGAGAGAGACAAGCGAGATGACGGCAGAGATTAGCATAGATGCTAACCGCTTCAGTAGCAGTTTTATCAGATCTTGGCTGCATTTCTTTATCAAATGAAAAGCAAGTATCAGCACTACAAACCTCTCTATAGTAAGGTATTTTCGCTCTGCTTCTGACATGTTTTGACCTGAGTTTGTTTAACAAAGCAGCTCACCTTCTGTAATGCATAACGCCTACTGTTTTATCTGATTGGCCTAATGAGTGTTGATTGATGGAACAGTCGTCCAATCATTCTCAAACAATTTCCCATGTTTACACCAACATTCACTCTTCAATGAGGATTTGTCAATTGCTTTTAATAGTTTATTACCAATTATTACCAGTGTTAATATGACATCACATTTAATTTAGTTTTAGTTATAGTCTTTTGCCTAAAATATCTTTTAGTTTTAGTCATAATTTAGTCATCTTAACTGTTTTAATTTTAGTCGATGAAATCTACTGTAAACTTAGTCGACTAAAATATGAACTGTAAAGTGTAAGGCATTTCTTATGTTTCCTTGAATTTCTGAAGTCATGTTTTACACTTGGATAAATTTGTTTAAGTGTCTTATCAGCACCAACCTGTTTCATTAAACATGTCATTATTTTATCACCTAGTTAGTACTTCTATGGTGTCGAAGCTGAGTGGATATATTCCTAGCTTGTCCCGACTTCCTACACAAGTCTTGACAAGTCTCTGTCAAACATTTTCGTCCAGTCTTTATCTGTGGACGAAAATGTCAGTAAATTTAGCTTTAGTTTTTGTCCATGTGCACTTGTTTTTATTAGTCACTGTCTATTTTTTGTAAGGGGAAAAAAGGTTGTTGACGAAAGTAATTAGTCAACAAAAGTACCACTGGTAATGACAGATTTTTTTGTTTGTTTTTGTTTAAGGTAGTCAATATTTGGACTAATGTAGCGATTAAAAGTCCAATTCCCAGGTCCCATCATACTCGTTTGAACGCTGTGATTTCCCATTCTTATATGGGCACCTGAATGCAGCAGAGCAAACCCCATGATTTTCTGGAACTTTGTACCTAACAAACACCCAAACTGCGGCTACATCCCGAGAATATTGGAGAATGTGGAAAATCTGGAATAAACAAAGACCCGCGGAGAAACATTAGAAACAAGAACGACACAAACTTGACTTTTGTCGCATTTTAGCTCTGCAACAGGTGGCCTGGTGCAGTTTGACAGCGGCGCAGCTTTGCGGCGTTTTACGCAATTTCTTTAAACAACAGTATTATCAGCGTTTCTCAAAAATGTCTCTGCGGTATCAGGATAAAGTTGTTATCGTGACTGGAGGATCCAAAGGCATTGGCAGAGGGATTGTCAGAGTGTTTGGTATGGATTATTATCGCTGACATGACTGTGCAGAGGGTGGACTGTTGGTTCATGGCGCATTCACGTCCTGCTTCTCTGTTTGTTTTTAGTGGAAAATGGAGCCAAAGTTGTGTTTTGTGCAAGAGGAGGTGAGTGCCAACGTTTCCCTTTAAATATTTTTGTCATGCAAACGTAGACACTCAGATTTAACGGGACAGTATCTCCATATTGATGTATTATGTGTTAGTAAAAACTGTACATTATTAATATCAAATAGAACGCCTTAATTAATACTGTTAAACCCACATTACTCAACTTAAAAAAAAACTTTATTTGCTCCCAAGAGACAAGTAAAAGGCACTAGAAGCAGACGTGTGACAAAATAAACTGGAACAAAAGATATTGGTGAACTTTTACCTGAATGTGTAGGTTATTAAAGTGATAAAAGAGACTTTACTGTTCCAACAATTAAAATCTTCCTCCTCTCAGTTTTCTTTTCCATACCTCTGGCCCAAACTTTATCCTCAAGATAAATAAAAATGATGATGAAATATTGAACAGCTCTCATTTTAAGCATCAACATGTTAAATATCTGAACTGCCCCGTGTGTTTCTGTTGTGCAGCTGCTGCAGGTGGAGCTCTGGAGGCCGAGCTCAACAAATCAGGGCGAGGCTCCTGCAGATTCCTGTCTTGTGATGTCTCTAAAGAAGAAGACATCAAGGTAAAGAGTTATCGATCTTCGATTGTCCTGATTGTAAGAAGATTGACAGTTGATCAAAAGACACTCTGTAGTCAAATTTTCCCTGTTCATCACCAGACTGAAGTCTAAAGATCACCTTGTCATGGTTTCATCTAATGCCATGTTTTAACCCTGAATCTGTTCCCTTTAAGCTGCTGTGCTGGTTGAATCGCAGCAGGTAAACTGGTTTATCTGTCTGTAGGAACTGGTGGAGAAAACCGTGGAGATTCATGGAAACATCGACTGTCTGGTGAACAATGCAGGGTGGCGTACGTCTGCTTTGATCGTAATGATGAGATCTTAGGAGGTCTCCAGTGATGCATAACTGTGATGGATGACTGTTTTCATCTTCAGACCCCCCTCATAAACCCACTGATGTCACGAGTGCAGAGGAGTTCAGAGATCTGCTCAATCTGAACCTCATCAGCTACTTCCTGGCTTCTAAAGTATGTTCTCAACTTTTATATGAATTTAATTTAAAGCTCCTGCTGTTTTAATGTCTTACCTCAATCCTGAGTCCCTGACAAGCAGATAGACACCATTCTTTTGACTGTGTGTGCAGTAACAAGGAAGAGACGGGCAGAGCTCGCCTATTGCTAATTAGCTGAGCTCAAACACTGGGAGTCAATGGGTGGTGTTAGCCTGCCTCTGCCTACAGTCATCAGATAAAGTCTTCAGCAACTCTAAACACTCCTGTTTGCCTGTTATGACTCGTTTTTTTTAACCACATTATGTTTCGTTATCTATTTTTAGACTAAGATTAGCACTTTATGTAATTTCGGAAGAAATGCATATGAAAATAAACCACAGAGCGCCTGGCGGTGGGGAGCTCTGTCAGTCTTTTCCTTGTTACTGCATGCACAGTCGAAGGAAAGGTGTCAATCTGCTTGTCATGGACTCGGGAGTGAGGCAAGACATGAAAACAAAAAAAATGTAGGCGTATTGATGCTGTTGACGTACAAAGCAAACAAGACCACCATTTTAAAGAGGAATGATTAATAATTCATATAACTATTACGAGAGCTTGTACATTTTTTTGTTTTCATGTCTTGCCTCACTCCTAAGTCCATGACAAGCAGATAGACACCACTCTTTCAACTGTCTATGCAGTAACAAGAAAGAGACGGTCAAAGCTCACACACTGCTAATTAGCTTAGCTCAAACACTGGGATGCAATAGGTAAAGTTAGCCTGCCTCTGCCTACAGTGGTTTGCACTGCGTATTTCTTTCGGAAATTACACAACAAGAGTCACAACAAGCACACAGGGCCGTTTGATGACTGGCACAGGCAGGCTAACACTACCCATTAGCTCCCAGTGTTTGAGCCTAGCTAATTAGCTATGTGCGAGTTGTGCCTGTCTCTTCCTTTTTGTTGCATGCACAGTTGAAAGAATGGTGTCTATCTGCTTGTCATAGACCCGGGAATGAGGCAAGAAAAAAAAATGTTGGCGTATCCCTTTAAGTCTCACCTTAACTCCTTCTGTGAGGAGGCTGATCTAAGACTCGGTTGAGAAGACACATACAGTATGGCTGCCTCGTCTTTTGATGTTACATGACTTCATCCAGTTGTTTCAACAGTCAGTGCTTCAAACTCAAGCGTCTACTTTAACGCCTTCTTAAAGATGCTCACCTCCTACAAACAGGGCGGAGCAGCAGGTAGTGCACGTGCCTCACAGCAGTAAGGTTGCTGGTTCTTCCCCCCTCTGTCGGTGAGGGCCTTTTTGTGTGGAGTTTGCATGTATTTCCTGTGCATGCATGGGTTCTCTCTGGATGATTGGTGACTGTGATTTACCCTTAGGTGTGAGTGTGAGAGAGAATGGTTGTCTGTCTCTCTGTGTGACTGGTTCAGGATGTACCCCGCCTCTCGCCCAATGTCAGCTGGGATCAGCTCCAGCCCGCCACAATCCAGTAAGGCATAAGCATCATAGATAATGGCTGGTTCAGTGGACCTAGAAACAGGTCCAGTGTTAAAGCAACCAGAAGGCTCACTGTAAAATTAGATCTGTCCCGATGGCTTTATGGATATTTTTCCTATCATGAGAAAAGACGAGAGAGCAGGAGTACTTCTGGTGTCCCACAAACCAATGCTGCTCATGAAGGGAAAACTCAAGGAAGGCGAGCAGAACTTAAAGCCCAAGTAGTGGGCATAAAAAAATCCAAGTCCAGGTGCTCAAGTGCTCAAGGGGGTCCTGGAGCCCCTGCATATTTTTGATCTACCCTGAGGACCCCCACACCTTCTTTGTGTAACTGTGCTTATCATCTTCTTCTTTGTTTGTTTCTAACACTCACTTAATTTCAAGTGCTGATCTGAACCTTGCAAGTTAATGAGTTTCCCAAAACACCGTCCTGCAGATGATTCACAATAAAATCATTAAGAAATGAATGGTTTATGCCCACTGAAACAGTAGGTGCCTCATTTTTTGGAAAGGATGGAGATTGTGTTAAGTTTGTATTATACAAACTTAAAACAATAAATTACACTTGTGAAACAGATGTAATTAGAGAAGAAGTCCTGTTACCCTCTGTAGTTTAGGTAGATAAAGGTCTCAGTCACAGCTGAGTAAAATAATCCTATTTTTATAAATGTCATTGGATATTTTTTTTAGAATATGTTTTATTTTTAAGGACCCCTTGCAATTACACCATGGACCACTAGGGGTCCTTGGACCCCTGGTTGGGAAACACTGCCCAAGATGGTTTGAAAAATATTATTCAAAGTCTTTAATTTATGGGGCTAAAAACATTTAAAAATTTACTTGTAATTTGGTATTTTTCAAAAATGTTCCTACATTTCAAAATAAAGGCCTTTGATATATTTTCAAACCATTCTGAGTGCCTGCATCTGGATCACTGATGCCTACTTTTTGTGTTTTTAAATGTTCTTACCTTCCTTTTTTTACCATCATGTATGGTATCATTGAATTTTGGCCTATAATTAAAGAGGGTCAGGTGAGACTTGACAGGTAACAGTACGCAACAATATCTGA